>SJXQ01003463.1:433788-697961 GCA_006408695.1 Aepyceros melampus
AGAAGACTCTTGAGAGTCCCTTGGACTTCAAGGAAATCCAACCAGTCCATCCTAAAGGAAATCAGTCCTGAATATTCACTGGAAGGACTGATGTTGAAGCTGAAACTCCAATACTTTGGCCACCTTATGTGAAGAACTGACTCATTGAAAAGACCCTGATGCTGGGAAATATTGAAGGCAGGAGGAGAAGGGGATGACAGAGGATGAGATGGTTGGATGAGATCACCGACTCAATGGACATGAATTAGAGTAAACTCCAGTAGCTGGTGATGGACAGGGAGGCCTGGCGTACTGCAGTCCACGGGGTCGCAGAGTCGGACATGACTGAGCGACTGAAATGAACTGAACTGAACTTCGGTGACTTAGGTGGTAAAAAGTCCACCTGCAATGCAGGAGACTTGGGTTTGATCCCTGGGTTGGGAAGATCCCCTGGAGGAGGGCATGGCTACCTGCTCCTATACTCTTGCCTGGAGAACCCAATGGACAGAGAAGCCTAGTGGGCTAGTTCTTGGGGTTGCAAAAGACTCAGACGTGACTGAGAGATCCTTTTTTTTTTTTTTTTTACCTGTGGTAGGAGGATTAAGTTCACTGGTGATGATAAGAGGTCAGATTATGCAGACTCCTACAGGCCAGACTAGAAAGCTTGGATTTTTGTCCTAAAATTGATGAGATAAACCTTCTAAAGTTTTAATCAAGAGCATTCTTGCCTTGAGAACCCCATGAACAGTATCAAAAGGCAAAAAGATAGGACACTGAAAGATGAACTCCCCAGGTTGGTAGGTGCCCAACATGCTACTGGAGATCAGTGGAGAAATAACTCCAGAAAGAATGACGAGACGGAGCCAAAGCAAAAACAACACCCAGCTGTGGATGTGACTGGGGATGGAAGCAAGGTCCGATGAAGAATTGATGCTTTTGAACTGTGGTGTTGGAGAAGACTCTTGAGAGTCCCTTGGACTGCAAGAAGATCAAACCAGTCAATCCTAAAGGAGAATAGTCCTGGATGTTCATTGAAAGGACTGATGCTGAAGCTGAAACTCTAATACTTTGCCCACCTGATGTGAAGAGCCGACTCATTGGAAAAGACCCTGATGCTGGGAAAGATTGAAGGCAGGAGGAGAAGGGGAGGACAGAGGATGAGATGGTTGGATGGCATCACAGACTCAATGGACATGAGTTTGGGTAAACTCTGGGGGTTGGTAATGGACAGGGAGGCCTGGTGTGCTGCAGTTCATGGGGTTGCAAAGAGTCGGACACGCCTGAGTGACTGAACTGACTGACAGTAATAGGATAAGCAGGGAATGCATGAGAGGTGGGTGGACCCACTTAGGAGACCATGGCAGGACCCTCCTGCTGGTTTGGATTGGAGTGGTGGCAACAGGAAGAGAAGAAAGAGAACCTATTTTGAAGCTGGTTCTTGTGCCAGCCACAGGGTGGTCCCATGTGTTCTTTCATCCTTATGATCAGAAATGTAATTCCATGTGGGGGATACGAAGAAGGGCAAATGAGATATGGGAGAAGTACAGGCACAAGGAGTGAGGTCTCAAAAACAAAACTATTTCAAGACCTTTTCTGTCTGTTTGGAACCACTTAACCATAAGAAAAGTTGGAGAAACTGAAGACTTTTACAATCAAGTGTCAAGGTGACATGCACAGACCACAGGTTATAGAAGACTTGACCTTCCTTACCAGGCAGACAGGTCTATGGTTGTAAGGAGGTTTCCTTTTTTCCTAGATGCTAGACTCAAAACTGGCCTTGAATGATAGATGTATTTAGATAATCCTAGGAAAGTAAAGCCCACAGAATTCAAAATTTTATAGGACTACCATCACCATCTAGTCCCAGGAAATCAGCAGACACAGAAGAAATTCTCAAGAAAACAAACATAACTTCTTTCCCAGGAAGGGTGATTAAACTTTGGAGGCAGGTGACACAGGAGCTTAATGAAGCTGTAAGTGTACAAAATCTCATAAAATGACCATTTCCTCTTTCCCCTTCATGGATGAGCTCATCTTTGTCTCACTCACCAGGTGTACCTGTGATCACCAGGCCCCAGTCTGGGTCCAGAATCTCCCTCCTCCCTGGGGTTTGGGGTGGAGGCTGAAGTCCTTTCTGGAGGTATATTCTTTTCACTTAAGCATCAAATGATAAGAATATTTAGTTTTCCTGTTTGCTCCCTGTGTAAAATCTATACACAGAGCTGGAGAATGTGAAAATAAGTCTCATGCTAAATGGCCCACTCACTGAACTCTAGTTTAGAATATAAGACCAGTACCCATAACCCAGTAAAGAATCTGCCTTCTGTGCAGGAGACGTGGATTTGATTCCTGCATCAGGAAGGTCCCCTGAGGAAGGAAATGGCAACCCACTCAAGTATTTTTGCCTGGAGAACTCCATGGACAGAGGACCCTGGGGGGCTACAGTCTTTAGGGGTGTGAAGTGTTGGACATGACTTAGCAACTAACAGCATAGCAACAGCAACCCATAACCCGCAAACATCTGGGATGGTTACTTTCATGGGTCAGTGTGACTGGATCATGGCTGCCCAGACATTTGGTCAAACATTATTCTGAGTGTGTCTTTGAGAGTGTTCAGGGTGTGATTATTATTAGAATGGTAAGACTGAGCAAAGCAGATTGCTCTCCCAATGTGGGTGGGCCTCACTCAATCAGTTGGGGGTGTGAATGTTGACACTTTTAGTCCTCCGTACACCGTCAAGTAAGAGAGAATTTCTCCTGCCTGCCTGCCATTGAACAAGGACTTCAGCTCTTTTCCTGCCTTTAGACAGTACTTATCAGAATAACAAAATGGGGGGATCAGAAAAGGGGAAACCTTAGGCAGAGGAAATCAAAGAGCGATTGTCTCAGCTCTTTACTGCTTTCAACCCCATCCTGGGTCTCCAGCTTGTACACTCAGCGTGAAGTTCTTGAGATCTGTCAGCCTCCACAATCCTGTAACTCATTCCGTTATAAGAAGTCTGTTGGCATGTACCTGTATCCATCTATAGATACATAGCTCCCTCCGTATCATTGACTCTGTTTCTCTGGAAAGCCCTGAGCAATACAATATTCTGTCTTTGTCTTTGTCGTCTTCTTATCCCTTACCATCTATGGCTCAGCATAGGAAGTGGAAGTTGTGGTTCCTCTATTTTAATCACTCTCTTACTTCTTTCCTTTTTAAAATAGTTCCCCTGGAAGGAGCTTTTTGGAGCTGGTGTAGTTTGTGCACTCTGAGAAGCAACGATTTTATTAAGGGATGTAAATGTGGGAGAAAATGAAGGCTCCATCCTTGCGGCTGCTGCGCAGCTACTGAAGAATCGCGTTTGTGAGTGATTGATCACTGTATAGACCCAGGGCCTCGCTGGGGCTGGAAGCAGCCAGAGACACTCGCATGCCTGTCTGCTAAGCCCCTTCCCCCCTACACCCCGCTTTGGGCTCACTTATGCCTGTGGTGTGCTGTTTCACTCCCTCTTCCTTGAAGATGCTGTGTTCTTTCTCGCTACTATCTTCTCAACGCTGAAGATACCGCTTGGAATTCATGTCTATCTCTATTTTTTCTGCCCTGATGACCTTGACATCTTTGTTGAAATTCATTTGGCCGTATACAGATGTGGATCTATTTCTGGTCTCTGTTCTGTTTCATTGATCTATATGGCTGTCTTTCTTTCTTTCTTCTTTTGCTCAACCTCACAGCTTGCAAGACTGCAAGTCCCCAACCAGGGATCGAACCAGGGCCCCAGTCGTGTAAGCACCAAGCCCTGACCACTGAACTGCCAGGGAACCCTGTCTACCTCTGTCCTTAGCACCAATCCTTTTGGTTTTGATGGTGCAGCTTCTTAGTGAGCTTGTAAATCAGATAGTGTTCTCCAACTTTCTTTTTCTTCTTAAAAATTATTTTGGCATTCTAGGTCCTTTCCTTTCTGAATAAATTTTAGAAAAAGCTTTGCCAATTTCTACAAAGAAGTCTGCTGGGGTTTGGAATGGACTTGTATCTTAAGATCAGCTTGGGTAGGACTGACATCTTAACAATGTTGAGTCTTTCATCAGTAATGCCTTTCCTTTCATTAACTTAGGTCTTTTTATTATTTCTCAGCAACATTTTATAATTTAGATGGCACAGATTTTGCAGTTACTAGGTTACATTTATCTCTAGTTATTTCATCTTTTTAATGCTATTGCAAGTAGCATTTTTGTCATCCAACTGTTTGCTGTTATTACAGAAATACAATTGATTTTTTAATATCAACACTACACTTTATGATCTTACTAACTGGATTCACTTCAAGATTCTTGACTATTTGTACAGAAATAATCATATCACCTGCAAAGAATAAGTTTACCTGTTTCCATCTGCCTGATTTTTCATCTGTATGATTTTTATTTCTTTGGCTGCCCTTAAAAAAAAAAAAAGCTCTGTGTAAATAAAAGACTCACATTCAAAGCTTAAACTTAGCAACATTAATTGAATTGCTCAACATTAAACTACTAGCTGACCATGTCCCTGGCCTTATCTGAGAGCACACTTGTTTTTGATACTGTAGGTACGAGGATCAGGAGAGCAATGCAACTGCCTTGTGACCTCACAGCAGACAGGTGGCTGAGATACTCTTAGGGTTACAGTGTATTAATAGTCTTCACCCATCCTCCCCATATATATCAGGAAAATAGAGCTGAGTGACTGGCACAAAAAAATCAACCTCTTCATAAATCAGTTTTTATTTTTGCACCAGTGCTGCAGTGAAGATCTTATTAACTTTCATGAACTGGGTAGGAGTAGCTGAGCGATTTGATTGGCCAGTAATAGCATTCGGCCCAGCATATAAATCTTTATGAGCACACAGGTAGAAATTCATTAGTCACATTTCTCTCCTTCACACTATTTCCCATAAAAAAAGACAGAAAAGGTACTTGGGGAAAAGCTTGAACATCATTCCTATAACCCTTTCCCTCTCCTTTGCTGCTGCTGCTGCTAAGCTGCTTCAGTCGTGTCCGACTCTGTGTGACCCCATAGATGGCAGCCCACCAGGCTCCTCTATCCCTGGGATTCTCCAGGCAAGAACGCTACAGTGCGTTTCCATTTCCTTCTCCAGTGCATGAAAGTGAAAAGTGAAAGTGAGGTCGCTCAGTCGTGTCCGACTCTTAGCGACCCCATGGACTGCAGCCTCCTCCGTCCATGGGATTTTTCAGGCAAAAGTACTGGAGTGGGGTGCCATCGCCTTCTCCATTCCTCTCCTCTAACTCAATGTAAATATACTACAAGCTATCAGATCTCTATTGGAAAAAGAGTTTTAATGGTGAATGCAACTTCAGGAAAAATTCAGCACTGAATTTAAGACTTTAATGTCACCATCATAGCAAAGGAACTGATGTTAAGTCACATTGAAACCTTTAGCTTCAAGAATGGTTCAGAAATAAACAATAGTTTTACTGTTGTTGTTCAGTCAGTAAATCATGTCCCATTCTTTGTGACCCCTTGGACTGCAGAACAACAGGATTCCCTGTCCTTCACTGTCTCTGGGAATTTGTTCAAACTCATGTCCATTGAGTCAGTGATTCTTTCTAACCATTTCATCCTCTGCCACCCTCTCCTCCTTCTGCCTTTGATCTTTCCCAGAATCGGGGTCTTTTCCAATGAGTTGGCTCTTCATATCAGGTGGCCAAAGTATCGAATCTTCAGCTTCAGCACCAGTCCTTCCAGTGAATATTCATTGTTGATTTCCTTTAGGGTTGACTGGATCGATCTCCTTGCTGTCCAAGGGACTCTGAAGATGCTTTTGATGTTTTCAATTGTGGTGCTGAAGAATTGGTAAGGGAGAGGTAAGATTTAAACCTGCACATTGACAGTTTCCTATTCTGTGCTGAGAAATTTTGGATTCTGTTCTTAAGGCAATAAGAATCCATTAAATGATTTCAAGCAGGAAGGTGACATGATTAGACTGGCATTTCAGAAAAGATTATTTCAGCAAAAGAGATGAATATGGATTAGAAGGGGCTGGACCTGGACACAAGGAAATGAGCTATGAAGCTTTTAGATTAATCTTGACTACAGCTGATTGGGGGATGAACTAAAGCAGTAGAAGTAAGGATGGAATAAAAGGAATATATATGATAGGTGAGCTCTGGAGCTGGGTGGCACTTAAGAGATGCTCCAAACAGAGGCAAGCTAGCCTGGTTTTTCTACCCCTACATGGACCAGCCATTGGGTGTGAGCTGCCTTCATGGAGGTCAAGTGCCCTGGGCGGGGCAGCATCCTTTAATCAAGGGCAATTGCTGGGAGATTTGAGCAACTTTGTTTCTGGAAGCAATGTTCCTGGCAGCTGAAGGAAGAGGGTCCCAGCAGGATCTCTGGGGCACAGCACAGCATCCACCAAAACCAAAGAACATGCGAGGTCTTATTTTACATGCAGTANAAAATATTTCAACTTGCACAAATGGAAAAAATAAATTTAATTTATAAAAAAAATCAATAGAGTAGAAACACAAATGGCAGAAATAATAGAATTGGCAAAGATCTTAAAAGAACTGGTATAAAGCATGCAATTTTATTCATAGATATAAAAAGACATGAAAATATATGTACAAAGTTACAAGGTATAAAAATCCAAAAAAATCTTAGAGATTAAAAACTATAGTATCTGAAATTAAAAATACACTACATGGTATTAAATAACATTTGAAATTGAGAAAAAAATACTTGAAGACACCAATGATGACTATCCAAAATAAAGCACACAGAGAAAAAGACTGAAAATTTTTGCATAAAACTTCAATGACCTATGAGATCTAAAATTTGACAGGCAAAAAAGACCACATGCTGTGTAATCTCCTTGATGTGAAATTCCAAACAAAGTGAGCCTTTTATTTTAGAAAGCAGATCCGTGTTAGCTTGACCCTAAGGTAGGCAGAAAGAATGGATTGAAATTTTCTACCAGAAGACTCTTCTAAGACGATGAAAAACGTTCAGTCTTGATTGCTGTGGATTCCAGCAAACTGTCTGCTTAGAATGGGTGAATTTTATTGGATGTATTTCACCTTAATAAAATGTTTTTAAATTAGGGAAAATGGTTATGGTTTTCAAGCTATAGAGTAGATCTTGGATTACGGCAAAGATAAATAGCTTAGGAAACATACTTAGAAGTGTTTCTTGTTTTTTAACAAAATCTTGGTACATTCTAAATTTGAAAAGAGAACTACTCTTTTAGCTTAAAAGTAACCTTTAAGACATTGAAATGAATAGTTTCTTAATTTATTTACTTATTTATAAGTAAGTTGTTAGATCTTATTTACAATTTGATTCTAGGGTCTGTTAGTAATTCCTTTAATTCCCTTTAAGGGATTTAGATCATCTGAGATGTGCTTTTGTTACCAATTTCAGTATTAAATTCTCAAGGAATCTCAATTCTCCTAATTTCTACCTATTTTATGTGCTTAAAACGATCTTGGTGGACAAGGATAGTTAAGAGTCAGGAAAACCTAGCCAAGCCTTAGTTCCACAGAAAATTCATCAATTGCTTCCCATGCCCTCAGGATAAATCCCGAATTTCTCTTAAAGTGGCCCACACAGGAAACGAAGAACTAACTTCCTGTTGCCTTCCAGCCTCATTTTTTTCTGCCTTTCTTCTTTCTTCAGACTGTGCTCTGGTTTAGCCAGACTACCACATCTCTCTGTACTTCTGGAGTTCCTTTTCCAAAATTTCAATGCCACAATATTGCTCATGCTTCTAGTACTAACTTTTTAATGGTAATATTTCTTGACTCTCTGATTGAATTAGGTGTTAACTATGTAGTCCCACCCTAACACCCTGTATTTGTCATTTAAATTAAATTTATTATGATCAATTCTCATTTATTTGCTATAATTATACCCCAAATAGTTAATTATCAAATACTGAAACATTGCTCATGGGGAAATATATCCATAAATATCTATATCTATACATTTATGTTTCTGTATCTCACATAGATTATAATCTTAAATCCTAAAAATAACTCATCGTTGTATATCTATTTTCTTTATTTTTCAAGACAGAAAACAAGTTTTAGAAGTGTTAAGTGACTGGCTTAAAGACACCACCCTAACAGGTGCCAGGTTGGGATTCAAACCAGTCAACAGGTCCTAGAGCCAGAACTCCTTGCATCCCACTGTCCCCTGTTGCGTCTATCCCCCAGCCATCTCTATGAGAGAAAACTAAAAAGGCCGAATGTCTCTGTTCAGCTTCGTTGGGAACATATGTATTATGCAACTTTAATTTCTCACACCTCTAAACATATCTACCTATGACTGCTAAAGCAGGGTGGATATTGATTTAGGGGTTACAAATGCATTTTTATAAGAAGATAAATTCATCAATATAGAATCTGAATACTGAGGATCAACTGCATTTATAATTATTTGTTAAATATCTGTCTTGATCATGTGTAATTTTTATGGGGAACAAACATCATCTCTTTTTTTTTTTTACCAATAATGCTGTCTCATATTAGGTCTTCATTAATGACAGACTGAGTAAAGGAATAAATGAATGAGTGTAGTAGAAGTCCTTCTAGACCTGGAGCAAGTATGTTCTGAAAATAGCTTCCCCCTAGATGTAGTGGTGTCTCCTAGATGATATAATCTGTCTATGTATCTATTAAAGTGTCACCTCTAGCTTTCCTATTTAACTTTCTCTCCCTGTAGTGATCCTAGTTCACCCATATGTGCTGGATCCAAGTCAAGAACCTCACCCCTGCCAATCTTCTCTTCAGAGCTGATACTTTTTTCTGTTATATCTGATGTAGCCTTTCTCCATAATTTGTGACCCCAGCTTCCTACACATGTGAGTCAAAATTCTTAGTACATGAAAACAGAAACTGACTCAGATTAATTTAAGCAGAAAAATAATTTGTTAGAAAGTTTCAGATCACAAAAGTAATGAGAAGTTTGGAGAAAGACCTTTGAGTAGTAACGAAAGAAGTCCAAGCAAAGGTAAAATCCTTTCATGGGGACTCCGGATGCTGCTGTCAGTGGCCATCACTCTGCACTGTTAACCACACATCATTCTGCATGTTGCTGGAGTCTTCAGTCCATCACAGTTGCTTCCAAGAACCTCTGTCTGGCCTTGCACCATGATGTCTCTGCCTTGAGAATCACGTGCCCAAGATTTGTCTGCCAAATAGGGAGAGTGTGAGTCAAAATTCTTAGTACATGAAAACAGAAACTGACTCAGATTAATTTAAGCAGAAAAATAATTTGTTAGAAAGTTTCAGATCACAAAAGTAATGAGAAGTTTGGAGAAAGACCTTTGAGTAGTAACGAAAGAAGTCCAAGCAAAGGTAAAATCCTTTCATGGGGACTCCGGATGCTGCTGTCAGTGGCCATCACTCTGCACTGTTAACCACACATCATTCTGCATGTTGCTGGAGTCTTCAGTCCATCACAGTTGCTTCCAAGAACCTCTGTCTGGCCTTGCACCATGATGTCTCTGCCTTGAGAATCACGTGCCCAAGATTTGTCTGCCAAATAGGGAGAGGAAACACTTTCTCCCATTTGGCTTCCCTAGTGAAATGAAAGGTAACACAAGACACTCAGATTAGGGCAACAGAAACAACAGATGTCAAATACACAATCTAACTCTGGAAACTTTAGCACCTGGCAATCTTGATGGTGAAATTTGAAGGAGAATTGTCGTATAGACCTAGACTGTATTTGAGTTTGCATCAAGCTTTTTAAATAGCTTCCTTCTCAAATCTTCATCTCTTTGTAGTCAAGAGGGAGAAGCTTAGAATCCTGATTTTAAGACTATAATCAGATTTTAGCTTTTTTGCTTAGTAAAGTAGGTATTTTTATCGGGAAACTAGTTCTAATCGAAGTAGATATAAAAGAGAGATCTATAGTTCCCTGAAAACATGTTTTGCCACGTCCAACTCTTCATCCTTGATTCAGAATTGAAATAAAGTGTGTGGTACAGAGAAACTCAAACGTAGAGGAGGAGAAATAAATCATTACCTCCTCTGTCCCCTGGTATTTCATGTTTTTCTGAGAGCATCAACACAATTTAGCCATTCTTTTTTTGATCTTTAACACTTCTGTCTTTTGTGTCTTTTGATGGCTTTTGAAAATAAATATGAATAATGCCAAACAATTGATTTTTGTATAGAGACTGTATTTAAAGTCCAGAATCGAAATTCTTCCAGAAGCTATAATGTTTAAATTATTAAACAAATGATCTTTGATAGCACCTCTTTTTAAGGCATACTGCTTGTTTGTCTCTATACAAGTTCCATACAGACAGAAGCAATCTAGTTTACTCGTCATATCTCCAGTACTCCATACAGTACCTAAAACAGAAGCCAAGAATGCATATTTATTCAGCTCTATGATATTTCCGGCTTGTAGTTTTGTTGTGGTAACAGAGTAGACAATAAATATTTGATGAAATTAGTTGGAAGGTTGTAGGAAAGGAAATGAGTAGAATTACACATGCAATTAATCAACTGAGAAGAAAAACCTCATTTTGTTGTTTAGAAGCGTTTTTGTTTTGTCTCACACTGAGCTCAATAAACTGGAAAATTCTGAAAGAGATGGGAATACCAGACCACCTGCTTGCCTCTTGAGAAACCTATATGTGGGTCAGGAAGCAACAGTTAGAACTGGACATGGAACAACAGACCGGTTCCAAATAGGAAACGGAGTACGTCAAGGCTGTATATTGCCACCCTGCTTATTTAATTTATATGCAGAGTACATCATGAGAAACGCTGGGCTGGAAGAAACACAAGCTGGAATCAAGATTGCCGAGAGAAATATCAATCACCTCAGATATGCAGATGACACCACCTTCATGGCAGAAAGTGAAGAACTAAAGAGCCTCTTGATGAAAGTGAAAGAGGAGAGTGAAAAAGCTGGCTTAAAATAAGAAATTAATTAAGCTGGTTCAACATTAAGAAAACGAAGATCATAGCATCTGATCCCTTTGCATCATGGCAAATAGATGGGGAAACAGTGGAAACAGTGTCAGACTTTATTTTTCTGGGCTCCAAAATCACTGAAGATGGTGATTGCAGCCATGAAATTAAAAGACCCTTACTCCCTGGAAGAAAAGTTATGACCAACCTACACAGCATATTCAAAAGCAGAGATATTACTTTGCCAAAAAAGGTCCATCTAGTCAAGGCTATGATTTTTCCACTGGTCATGTATGGTTGTGAGAGTTGGACTGTGAAGAAAGCTGAGTGCCAAAGAACTGATGCTTTTGAACTGTGGTGTTGGAGAAGACTCTTGAGAGTCCCTTGGACTGCAAGGAGATCCAACCAGTCCATCCTAAAGGAGATCAGTCCTGGGTGTTCATTGGAAGGACTGATACTAAAGCTGAAGCTCCAGTACTTTGGCCACCTCATGCAAAGAGTTGACTCATTGGAAAAGACTCTGATGCTGGGAGGGATTGGGGGCAGGAGGAGAAGGGGATGACAGAGGATGAGATGGCTGGATGGCATCACCCACTTGATGCACATGAGTTTGGGTGAACTCTGGGAGTTGGTGATGGACAGGGAGGCCTGGCGTGCTGCGATTCATGGGGTCGCAAAAAGTCAGACATAACTGAGCAACTCAACTGAACCGAACTGAGAGAAGCAAAATATTATAGGTCCTTCGCAAGAGCAAACTTTTTCATCCTCCAATGAAAAGTAATGGTGTGGAGTGAGGAATGGGCACACATCATTAAGAATACTTTCTATAAGATATAGCTTGTGTTTCTCACAGTCATCTTGGGCATACTGGCCATAGGCAGATCCTCCAGAAATCAGTCCCTTGGACTTTGATTTGTGGAGTTGTGGCCTAGAAATCTGCATGCAGCTGGTCCTCAAACACTGTGAGATGTAAGACAGCTGTAGTGGGCCTGCCCAGGTTGGGATATGACTTGCAGCTGCAATCACTACCTACAAAGTACAGGGTTGTGCATCTTTGTTCCTTGAATTTTGAAATTCTAATTTAGTTACTCACTGTTTGTTTATTTATGGCATAAAATGTTTCAGTTCCCTTTACTTCCAAAGTTGGGAGAAGGTTTGTACAAGAGAAGAGCCTGTATCAAGATGCTCTGCAGTCTCTTTTGGGGGAGAAAATTCTCCCCATTCAAGAATGGTTAACCCATCTGGCATCCCACATAATGTCTTTTGTTCTTTGTTTTCCCCGGTACACTGTAGATCCTTGGCTACTGGGTACTGTTGGAACCTTGAATTGCTTGTGGGGGAGTTGAACAATTTTTATCTTAACCTTACATTACTGTACTGTTTTGCATAAAATATATAATTTTTAGTGAAAGCATTTCATAAAACTGAAACTCTACAGGTATTCCGCCTACATGGCCGTCTAATTTCATACCCCTGATGGATTTCCCTACAGTGTTGCTAGGAGACCAAGACACTTCTTAACAAAAGATACAGAATGTATTAACCATATGGATATCTGCTCCCCCAAATACATTTGCTTATTGCAAATGTGGCTTCCTTGAAGTGTGGTGTTTATGACAATGCAGGGAACCATGGGGCGATTGCACAGCTCACTAACACAGGCGTGCAGTACTCTTTTGAGCAATGTCACCACCTTGCTTTTCCTCCTATTTTAAGACCACATAAAGATGGAGAGGACCATGGCTTTTCTTTCTTTGTGGGACAAGTCTTGTATTTTGCTGCTGTTCCAGCCCGTTTTAGAACTACAGATAAGAGAAAAAGAATCAGAATGCAAGAGTAAAGGATTATTGTGAAAAAAATTTATCTCAACATTTTCTGATATTCACCCCACCCCTTTTTTTTTCATTTTAATGCCCCTTTGAGGTACATTTTGTCAGCCACGGTAGGACAAGATTCTTTATTGACATCGTAATTGAATTCTAAGGTGACAGTCTAATTAGCATATATCTTATTAGTAATGTATCAGTTCAGTTCAGTTCAGTCACTAAGTAATGTCTGACTCTTTGCGATGCCATGAATAGCAGCACACCAGGCCTCCCTGTCCATCACCAACTCCCAGAGTTCACCCAAACTCATGTGCATCAAGTGGGTGATGCCATTCAGCCATCTCATCCTCTGTCGCCCCCTTCTTCTGCCCCCAATCCCACCCAGCTTCAGAGTATTTTCCAATGAGTCAACTCTTCCCATGAGGTGGCCAAAGTGCTGGAGTTTCAGCTTTAGTATCAGTCCTTCCAAAGAACACCCAAGACTGATCTCCTTCAGAATGGACTGGTTGGATCTCTTTGCAGTCCAAGGGACTCTCAAGAGTCTTCTCCAACACCACAGTTCAAAAGCATCAATTCTTCAGTGCTCAGCTTTCTTCACAGTCCAACTCTCACATCCATACATGACCACTGGAAAAACCATAGCCTTGACTAGATGGACCTTTGTTGGCAAAGTAATGTCTCTGCTTTTGAATATGCTATCTAGGTTGGTCATAACTTTCCTTCCAAGGAGTAAGCATCTTTTAATTTCATGGCTGAAATCACCATCTGCAGTGATTTTGGCGCTCAGAAAAATAAATTCTGACACTGTTTCCACTGTTTCCCCATCTATTTCCCATGATGTGATGGGACCAGATGCCATGATCTTCCTTTTCTGAATGTTGAGCTTTCAGCCAAATTTTCACTCTCCTCTTTCACTTTCATCAAGAGGCACTTTAGTTCTTCACTTTCTGCCATAAGGGTGGTGTCATCTGTATATCTGAGGTGATTGATATTTCTCTCGGCAATCTTGATTCCAGCTTGTGTTTCTTCCAGTCCAGCATTTCACATGATGTACTCTGTATATAAACTAAATAAGCAGGGTGACAATATACAGCCTTGACATACTCCTTTTCCTATTTGGAACCAGTCTGTTGTTCCATGTCCAGTTCGAACTGTTGCTTCCTGACCTGCATACAGATTTCTCAAGAGGCAGGTCAGGTGATCTGGTATCCCCATCTCTTTCAGAATTTTCCACAGTTTATTGTGATCCACACAGTCAAAGGCTTTGGCATAGTCAATAAAGCAGAAATAGATGTTTTTCTGGAACTCTCTTGCTTTTTCCATGATCCAGCGGATGTTGGCAATTTGATCTCTGGTTCCTTTGCCTTTTCTAAAACCACCTTGAGCATCAGGAAGTTCACAGTTCACGTACTGCTGAAGCCTGGCTTGGAGAATTTTGAGCACTAGTTTACTAGCGTGTGAGATGAGTGCAATTTTGCAGTAGTTTGAGCATTGTTTGACATGCCTTTCTTTGGGATTGGAATGAAAACTGACCTTTTCCTGTCCTGTGGCCACTGCTGAGTTTTACAAATTTGCTGGCATATTGGGTGCAATGTATAAGTTTTAAAAAGAATAGAAGTTTTGGTGATATATCTTCTGTAACATCAAATGAAACCGTGGGTAAAGCCAATGAGTAGCAGGCAGTGCAAAAATCCTTCTTTGGTCAGGTACAGACAGAAGCTGCCTTTAATTACCATATATCTGAAACAACCGAGGTTCTGAAAAGTCCAAGATAGGACAATTTAGGCTCTAGAAGTTTTTGATCCAGAAAAAGTGGGTTGCTCCTAAAACCCTAAGCCCTTCTGGACTCTAGCCCTCTGTTGTTTATTCCTCCCAGTCTCTATTCCTTCTGGACACTCACCTTTTGAGCATATTCTTTCTCTATATCAGCAGTCACTCTTCTAGAACTATTTCCAACTGTTTAATTTCCATTGGACCTTTAAGATGTCAGGTTATTCGCCCCTTTCTCAAGGAAGCTTTCTGTGAACCCTCCCATTCTAGCTGAAACCTTTACCATAAAATGTGTAGGTATCTTGTATCTTTAAAAAAATATATACCACTGTGGGTATGATTATTAGATGAATATAAGTCTTCTGCCCCTCCTCACTCCACGAAGGCAGAGGTTTCTCCCCTGCCATGGCAGAAGCTGCCATTTATTAGGGGTTTATAAATTTTCAGTGCATACTTGTTGATAAGTAACTGAGCCACATGATACCATTCTCTATTGTTTGACATTGCCTTTCTTTGGGATTGGAATGAAAACTGACCTTTTCCTGTCCTGTGGGCACTGCTGAGTTTTACAAATTTGCTGGCATATTGGATGCAATGTATAAGTTTTAAAAAGAATAGAAGTTTTGGTGATATATCTTCTGTAACATCAAATGAAACCGTGGGTAAAGCCAATGAGTAGCAGGCAGTGCAAAAATCCTTCTTTGGTCAGGTACAGACAGAAGCTGCCTTTAATTACCATATATCTGAAACAACCGAGGTTCTGAAAAGTCCAAGATAGGACAATTTAGGCTCTAGAAGTTTTTGATCCAGAAAAAGTGGGTTGCTCCTAAAACCCTAAGCCCTTCTGGACTCTAGCCCTCTGTTGTTTATTCCTCCCAGTCTCTATTCCTTCTGGACACTCACCTTTTGAGCATATTCTTTCTCTATATCAGCAGTCACTCTTCTAGAACTATTTCCAACTGTTTAATTTCCATTGGACCTTTAAGATGTCAGGTTATTCGCCCCTTTCTCAAGGAAGCTTTCTGTGAACCCTCCCATTCTAGCTGAAACCTTTACCATAAAATGTGTAGGTATCTTGTATCTTTAAAAAAATATATACCACTGTGGGTATGATTATTAGATGAATATAAGTCTTCTGCCCCTCCTCACTCCACGAAGGCAGAGGTTTCTCCCCTGCCATGGCAGAAGCTGCCATTTATTAGGGGTTTATAAATTTTCAGTGCATACTTGTTGATAAGTAACTGAGCCACATGATACCATTCTCTACTGCTGCTGCTGCTAAGTCGCTTCAGTCTTGTCCGACTCTGTGCAACCCCGTAGACGGCAGCCCACCAAGCTCCACCATCCCTGGGATTCTCCAGTTAGGAATACTGGAGTGGGTTGCCGTTTCCTTCTCTAATGCATGAAAGTGAAAAGTGAAAGTGAAGTCGCTCAGTCGTGCCCGACTCTTAGCGACCCCATAGACTGCAGCCCACCAGGCTCTTCTGGCCACGGAATTTTCCAGGCAAGAGTACTGGAGTGGGGTGCCATTGCCTCCTCCGATATCATTCTCCACAACACTCTTAACTCTCTGGTTCTCTTACCTTTTTTGATCTGTCTTCTGTAATTTCTATTCATTATTCTAAGTAACTTCCAGGATTTTAGTTTTATTTCTTTTGTCTTCCTCCCTTACTCCTAAACCCTACTTTCAAAGCTCAGCTAATCCTGATGACTTCCAAATCCAATGATTCTGTCTTGACTTCTCATTTCAAGCTCTAGTCTTCTGTTATGTGCTGTATTTAAGATTCAATTGCTTGATGGTTCAGCTGCCATTTCAAATTCCACTTGAGTGAAAAATGAGAGTATTGACTCTGTTCTTAATAGTTATAAATATTTAGTGGTTTGCAACTTTTGGAAAAGTATTTTATTTCTGTGAGTCTCCATTTCCTCACTTGGTGGTTTGATGGTTTATTTGCTAAGTAGTGTCCAACTCTTTTGTGACCCCATGGACTGTGGCCTGCCAGGTTCCTCTGTCCATGGGATTTCATAGGTAAGAATACTGGAGTGGAATTCCATTTCCTTCTCCAGAGAATCTTCCCAGCCCAGGGATTGAACCCAGGTCTCCTGCCTTGTAGGCAAATTCTTTACCAACTGAGCCACCAGGGAAGGCCATTTCCTTACTTATAAAATTGAAATATTGATATTTGTCATGCAGTGTTGTTTTAAAGATTCAGAAAGTATAATGCACCTACATATGAGTGTATGTGTTTACATTCTGACAGTCCTTAGCAATCAGTGCTTGAGACAGTTAGCAGTCAATAATAAGCATGTATTATTTTATATATTTATTAGAATAAGTCATCTCTCTAGCCTTTTGCTCTTCCCCATTTTACTTATCTTTAATACAATAAATTCCCATTTTTCTTAATCACTTAAGTTCAATGTCTTATTTTTCTACTCCACAGTTCAAATAAAAAATCAAATCTTATTATGTCTTTCTTGAAACTCTATCTCTAATGTGTTGAATTCAAAACATTGTCCTCATTTTTACTACTCTGACCCTGGCCCTCACACTTGGCCCTGGATCCTTCAGCTAGATGTCTCATCAGTTGCTCTGCCCTGGTCTCTTATACTGTGCCCGTTAACCAGTTTAATCCTCCTGGTTCATGAGGTTTTACCTGCAAGGTTCTCAAGGAAAAAAGCCTAATGTCACTCTTGGCAGAATAAAGTCCAGTTTTTCCTCCCACTTTCTGCTCTTCTTTCCTCTCTTCCTAGCCTAAACTGTTCGTGGATTTCCATGACATCAAGATCCAGGTAGTCTAGACTCACTTCACACATCATGATGGTTCGCAGTCATCTCCTCTTTATCTTGCTGTTCCTTCTGCCTTGAAGAGCTTCAGAGCCTTTTCTGTCAGTCTCTTTTATCAAAACTCACATCCATCTAGGCATTGACTTACATTTCTGTAGCTTTCTCTAGCTACAATTCCAAGATTATGTAATGACTGTGTGTGACTTTGACCCTGGTTGTTTCATGTAGCGCCTTATTCTAAGTTCTTTGAATATGGTGGTTGTGTCTTCTGTTCCCCCACGCCACCCCTTTCCTGGGTCCTGAAGAATTCTGGATTTGTAATAGACTTTTTAATTTGTGCTGTTTACTATAAACCCTCTGGCTTGAAGTACCTCAGAAAAACACTGAGTAAATAGGTAAAACTATCAATAGTTGATCAGTTTTGACCTGTAACACAAACAATTTTGTATGGTTGAGCCTGATCATTTGAAGTCCTGATCTCAGATGATTTGCTAAAATAGTGAATAGATGCTTTCTCAGTTTAGAAATGACCTGTAGGAATTAGAAAAAGGATAGGTTACTGTCCTGCTTGATCTCATTCCATATGCTCTAGAGAGGACATTGTATATTTTTAATTTTTTTTAAAGATTGTCCAAGTTTATTTTCTAAATGGACTAGTGAAGAAAATATTGGCGGTAATTAATAAACTTTAGAGCCAGATTTGTTCCTTAAAGAGGAATTTTTATTGTGTATAACAGAATTACTAACATCTATATTAGGGCAGATCCAGGATCAAGTTCCAACACTGCCATAACCTTGGATAATCTTGAGCAGCTTATTTAAATGTTCTGTGTCTTTGGATTCCTCATCTTTAAAAGAGGTTGATAAGATAAGTATCTACCACTCAGAGTCAGGGTGAGAATTAAGCAAATTAATCTAAATAGATCTTAGACCATTGCTGCTACATAATAATTCACTGAATGTCAGTTGCTTTTATTACTCCAAATTTTAATAAAAGAAGAGTCTCTGATATCCTATAGATGTAACTGAATACCAATAAACATAATAGTAGCTCCCTGTTTATGTAATGTGGCAACATATCACCTATTTATTCTTTCTCCTTTTTTTTTTAGTGAAATTCAACGCTTATTTCAAAATAAGGAAGAATAATAAGTAAATAAATGTCTTGTTCCTCTAAAGTAAATTACCATAATTTCATGTCATGTCTCTCTTTTCTCATATGTAGGTATGAGTATTAAACAAGATCTCTGTACTTGTTTTTAGAAATATCCTGCACTTTCTGGAATAGATCACTTCTCCTTCACATCTGTCCCTATCTCCTACAAAACCAAAGACATAGCTCAGGAAAAAAAAAAATATCCAAGCAAAGTCCAATTCTTTTCGTACTATAAACTAAACATAAACTGAGACCATAATACTGAGAAATGGTATGGATCATGCAAAAATTAAGGATTTGTCTGGTTGAAAAAATTTTACGTGTGTGCTAAGTTGCTTCAGTGCTATCTGGCTGTTTGTGACCCCATGGACTGTAGCCCACCAGGCTCTCTGTTCGTAGAATTCTCCAGGCAGTAAATACTAGAGTGAGTTGCATGTCTTTCTCCAGGGGATCTTCCCAACCGAGGGACTGAACCCACATCTCTTATGCTTCCTGTATGGGCAGGCAGGTTCTTTACCATTAGTGCCACCTGGGAAGCTCCCAGTGATGCTTGAAAACATTGAAGTTGCCCAATCCTATATAAATACAATGTATTTATATAGGGCTTATTTCTGAGTGATTCAATGTATTTATGGATTTAGCAACTACTATGTGTAAGCCATTTTTAAAAAACTTGATTAGGCTGACATCACTTCCATTGATTCATCTATTTATTAACTCAACAAATATTTATGAAAGGATTACTGTAGGCTAAGCACTTAATATTCCAGAGCTTACCCAAATTAGGGCCACCTCTCCTCTCTGGGTAAGATTACTTTGATTCTCTTTTATTATACTCTGTCAAAAATTATATAATCTTTAAGGCAGTGATGGTCAAAAGTTTATGATCTTTTTCTTTTCCAATTCAAATGGAGTCAATATGATTGTGATTTGCAACTTCATATCTCTCTCCATCTCAATGTGACATGCTTTAATTGTAGGACTAGCCTGACTCCCAAAACTGGTTTCTCTACCTGGCAATGGTGGAGGAGTTTGTGAGTCCAACTGAGCAGTTACTTCTGGGGACTGTTCTGACCCCATCTCCCCCCCATCCCAGCTTCTTGGCACCATTTTCCTGGAATCTTCACTCCCAACTTTCTTACCTCATAGGTTCTGTTTTCTCTCTATCCAAAACAATCATAATTCTTCAATTAAGGGGTTTGAAGAAGAGGTTTATATAATATTACATAGGCTTTCTTATTTAGCTTTCACCCTATCATTTGGAAGGAGCCCCAAAATCCAGATATCTTGCTGCACCTTGTTTGAGAAGAGTTGTTAACAGTCCTTTAATTCTACCTCTTCCTGAAACAAGGAGAAATTGTGAAATGATTATGCTAGGGGTTTCAAACCCCATAAATGATGCTTTCCAAAAGATCTTTCATAGGCATAATTACATGTACTGGGTGAAAAAAATAAGACTCATGTGGAACTGGTAAATATTGTAGATGATAGGGTAAATATGTGACTATGCTTTCAAGGAGTTTGGAGTCTGAGAAAAATGGCTTTTGAACAAGTGCTCAAAAGGAAGAAAAAAAAATATTTCTGACAGATGAGACAGTATTAGAAAGAACCTGAAAGCAAAAAGAGCATGACGATTTTAAGAAATTAAAAGATCCCCATGGCTGCAATGTGGGGTGGCAAAGGAGGCCCAGGACCTGTAGGCTTGTGCACTTGTTCAAGATGTTTGGACTTCGCCCTAAAGGCCAGTGTAGTCAGAAAGGACTTTCAGCCAGAGTGAGCTCTCAGAGTTGGGTCTTTCAAGATGACTTTAGCTGTGGTGTAGAAGCATTGGAGGAGGGAGAACAGATGAGAGGGAGCCAGCTGTCATTCCAGGTTTCACTGAATTCATCTGTTCTTTGGTTGGGATTAAAAAAAAAAAAAAAAGATCAGTTCTTTAAACTTCCTTTAATTTCTTACCTCATGTCATCTAATAATCCTTTCTAAAAGAGTTTTCTATTCTCTTGCCTAGTCTTATCATCCAAGGGTGTATGGAAGAGCCCTGTCTTTTAGAAAATCTAGATCTTACTGTTCATTTATAAGTTTTTGCTATTTTGAATCGTGGCTCAGAGGTTAAAGCGTCTGCCTCCAATGTGGGAGACCCGGTTCGATCCCTGGGTTGGGAAGATCCTCTGGAGAAGGAAATAGCAATCTACTCCAGTACTCTTGCCTGGAGAATCCCATGGACGGAGAAGCCTAGTAGGTTACAGTCCACGGGGTTGCAAAGAGTCGGACACGACTGAGCGACTTCACCTTCACCTTCAACACTTCATTGGCGTCTTCTTTTCAGCTGCTTTTTATAGGTGGTTATTTATTAACTAATAAAGTGATTTCTTCTTTCTTCCTCTTCTTCCTTGCCTTTTAAAATTAATTGGAGAAAGAGATATGTCTTGCCTGTGTATCAGTCTCAGAGCCTTGCATAAAATAGTATAAATAAATAAATAATTGTGAACTGAAAGGAAATGTTGCTTAACAAAGTAAGTTGCTTCTTCCAGTGGAAAAGTAGTATAACTTTGTGTTTGTAATCTTTTCTTTTGTACTATTGTATTAAATATGGCTTTGCCCACATAGATAAGCTCTTAAAATTTACTTTTAGTGAGTCTGGAAGAACACTAGTACTAGGAGCCTGGGATTTTGTCTCTACCCTGATTTCCTATTCTTTAGACAGTGATCCATTGTTCTACAAGCTGGGACCATTTTCCTTAACTTCCATTCTCTTTAAATTTTACGCATTCATCCTATATTGATGGTCCTGTGTGGTTCCTGAGAGGTTTCATATGCCTTGTGGAGGTCAGCTTTACAGCATAAGTTCTCTGTGCTACCCAACAGTGTCTCCTGCTGCTGCTGCTGAGTCACTTCAGTTGTGTCTGACTCTATGCAACCTCATAGACGGCAGCCCATCAGGCTCCCCCATCCCTAATTTCTAATTTTTTGTACCTTCAAATCTGTAATTCAGGTGTAATTTTTTTTGTTGTCCTATAAGTGGACTTAGGCAGTTTTCAAGAGTGAGCAAAGTCAGAGAAACATTATAAGTAATATTAATTGAAATATTTAATTGTTATTTATAAGTTGAAGGGCATAAATGATTTCTCTGGAATAAAATAAAGTAGCAATAAAAACACTCTTGTGACATTCTTTAATAATCAAGGTAAATAAGATCTCTGGTCTGTAAATTGCTAGTAGAATACTGACATTTAGACAAAGAAGAAAGATTAATTCTATATAGCTTAAAACTGATGTAATTTATTTTCAGTTCCCTGGATGGGGAAGCCTGGTGGGCTGCCATCTCTGGGGTCACACAGAGTCGGACATGACTGAAGTGACTTTGCAGCAGCAGCAGCAACAAAGGACATTTTGCCAACTTTTGTGGCTTCTAGAGAAAGCATCAGATCTGAAAAAGTTTTCTATCATTTAACTGTGCGTTTAATGAATACAAAAAAAAATTTTTTTTAATGTTTCTTATCTAGTTTATTGCAGAATTAAAAAAAAACCCAAATGTAAATAAATAAGTATATCTAATGTTATTAATACTAATACTAGTCTATAGTATTATAGTTGGCTTATAAAAGTTGGCTTAAAGCTCAACATTCAATAAACTAAGATCATGGCATCTGGTCTCATCAATTAATGGCAAATAGAAGGGAAACAGTGGCAGACTTTATTTTGGGGGGCTCCAAAATCACTGCAGATGGTGATTGCAGCCATGAAGTTAAAAGACTCTCACTCCTTGGAAGGAAAGTTATGACCAACCTTGAAAACATATTAAAAAGTAGAGACATTACTTTGCCAACAAAAGTCCATCTAATCAAAGCTATGGTTTTTCCAGTAGTCATATATGGGTGTGAGAGTTGGACTATAAAGAAAGCTGAGCCCTGAAGGAGTGACGCTTTTGAACTGTGGTGTTCGAGAAGACTCTTGAGAGTCCCTTGGACTGCAAGGAGATCCAACCAGTCTATCCTAAAAGAGATCAGTCCTGAGTGTTCATTAGAGAGACTGATGTTGAAGCTGAAGCTCCAATACCTTGGCCACCAGATAGGAAGAGCTGACTCATTTGAAAAGACTTCGATGCTGGGAAAGATTGAAGGCAGGAGGAGAAGGGGATGATAGAGGATGAGATGGTTGGATGGCCTCACTGACTCAATGGACATGAGTTTGGGTAAACTGTGGGAGTTGGTGATGGACAGGGTGACCTGGCATGCTTCCACCCATGGGGTCCCAAAAAGTCAGACACAACTGAGCGACTGAACTGAACTGAACTAAACTGAGTCTATAGTAAGTTAGTCTATTTTCATAAATACTAATATTTATTTAACACTAAGTAGGATAACTATTTTTTAACCCATTGAGTATTCTGGCAGAAGACATTAGTTCTTTGGGGCTAAAATCTTCATTTAAGAAAGGACAGAGAAATAGAAACTTGGGAAATTAGTGTATCAGTTTGTTTTCATGGAACTCTAATGGTAGAAATTGAAGAGGAACTAAAGAGCCTCTTGATGAGGGTGAAGGAGAACAGTGAAAGAGCAGGCTTAAAACCCAACGTTCCAAAAACTAAGATCATGGCATTCAGCCCCATTACTTCATGGCAAATAGAGGGGTAAAAGGTGGAAGTAGTGACAAATTTCCTCTTCTTGGGCTCTAAAATGACTGCAGATGGTGATTGCAGCCATGAAATCAGAAGACATTTGCTTCTTGGCAGGAAAGCTATGACAAACCTAGACAGTGGGTTGAAAAGCAGAGGCATTACTCTGCTGACAAAGGTCCATATAATCAAAGCTATGGTCTACACAGTGGTCACATATGGTTGTGAGAGATGGGCTTTAAAGAAGGCAGAGTGCCCAAAATTTGATGCCTTCAAACTAGGGTGTTGGAGAAGACTTCTGATAGTCTTCCTCTTCTTGGGCTCTAAAATGACTGCAGATGGTGATTGCAGCCATGAAATCAGAAGACATTTGCTTCTTGGCAGGAAAGCTATGACAAACCTAGACAGTGGGTTGAAAAGCAGAGGCATTACTCTGCTGACAAAGGTCCATATAATCAAAGCTATGGTCTACACAGTGGTCACATATGGTTGTGAGAGATGGGCTTTAAAGAAGGCAGAGTGCCCAAAATTTGATGCCTTCAAACTAGGGTGTTGGAGAAGACTTCTGATAGTCTCTTGGACAGCAAGGAGAACAAACCAGTCAATCTTAAGGAAAATCAACCCTGAATACTCATTGGAAGGACTAATGCTGAAGCTGAAGCTCCAATATTTTGATCATCTGATGTGAAAAGCTGACTCCCTGGAAAAGTCCCTGATGCTGGGAAAGATTGAGGGCAGAAGGAGAAGAGGGAATCAGAGGATGAGATGGCTGGATGTCATCACCGATATACAATGGACATGAACTTGGGAAAATTTTGGAAGATGGTAAGGGATAGAGAGGCCTGGCAGGCTGCAGTCCATGGGGTTGCAAAGGGCTGGACATGGCTAGGTGACTGAACGGCAGCAACAATATTGTTCTTGGCAAAAGTAATCAAAGCATCTATAAGTTTTAAGTTATATCTGGATGTTAATGATGTTTGACTAAGTTCCTTACTCCACAAAAATGAGCAGGATATTTTGAATATTATAAGATTTAATAGACATGCAGTGAGATTTTCTACTCTCCAATTTTTTAGCCTTATAAAAATATGAAACTCAAGATAGTCTAGGAATACATTATTTTTTTCTTATACTAAATGTAAGCCAGCAGTGTTGAAAGGAGACTTTTCTCCTAAGGTTTGAGCATTCCATGATTTCATAAATGATTCTTCAATTATTGTGCTCAAAAATTGTTTTCATATATGTAATGGAAGTCCAGTTGCAATGGCTCAGTATAGTTCAGTTCAGTTCAGTCGCTCAGTCGTGTCCNGAAAAATATTAATTCCTGACCTAGGGGTAAAGCTAGGGTGTCTTCATTACCCTTTATTCAGTGCTCCCAGCAGAAGGAGGGGGCCCATCTGAGTGGTGAGAAGTGTGGAAGCTGCAGGGAAAGGTTTACTCCAGCCTTTCCCCTTCTCTCTTGCTGTACTTGCCTCTGTGCAGAGCTCTCATGCCCCACCTGCTCTCACCCATTCATTCAGGGTTCCACAGTGGCCCGGCTCTGCCCTTGGCTAGTGAGCATATTTGTCTAAATCAGAGCTGCAATGCCAGGAAGCCCACATGGACACTGACTCAATGCCACTTACTCTGATCCAGCTGTTACCATTCACAAAGCTAATATTTTCATCTTCAGCTGTCTATCTCCTATCTGTTTCTTAATTGTTCCAAACATGGGCAGAGAAGAAAAACATCATTTATTGGCCTTCTAAAACTTCACCAGTTTATGCATCTATCTCCTTCTCTCTCCCGTTTTTTTTGTTTTGTTTTGCTTCTGGGAATATGCTCATGAGAAGGAGACATTGTGGGAAAGCAGGCAGCCCCTTTTCCACCCAGGAGGTTTCTTAATGGTTTCTTAAGTAGAATTGGTACCAGATGCCAGACAGAAGATTCTGTGATGTTCTTCCTTCTCAGGTGTCCTAGAATCAGAGCTGTAAATTAGTTGGGTCGTTGCCTTTAAAAGAGGAGGAAAATATGAAATGATAGTAGTCAAGGTCATTGTCGTGCAGCTGGTGAAATCGGAACCACCTGTAAAGATTCTTTCTAACAGCTCGACGGACAGACACTGGCTGACTTTCTTGATCTACAGATTAGACTTTTTCCCTACATAACTCTTTATCCTGTTTGTCATTTTTAACTCCTTAGATAAAATACAGTAAACCTTATTACAAGTTAAAACAGAGCAATGTGGTTACAACATTTAGCTCTGCAATACGCAAGGTCGTAAAGCCAACCAAAATGTTATCTCTGGAATTTGAAGAAAGGTCCCCAAATCAGCCAAGTTTCATACAAACATCTACTACTTGTAGGAGCACTTACTATAAATATAGCCCCCTAATGGTGACTGTCCTTGTACAGTTCACAGTAACACCATGAGATGGAATTACCATGATCCATCTGTCACAGATGAGGCCACTGAGGTTTAAGGGAGATAAGGTAACTTTCCGAAAGCAACTGAGAGTAGTAGGGCTAGGATTCAAATCCTGACCTGGACATCAGAAAGCCCAGATTTTTAGGTGTTCTCAGATATATCAGTCTCTTCCGTGCAGCTCTAACACACCATCTCTCTCCCAACAATCTTGTAGCTTCAGTTCCAAATTCATGAATATTTAGAGTGCTTGACTCATATTTTCACAATTTATCTAATTTAACAGCCATGTTACATGAGTCATATTATCACATCACTTATATATATATAGGAGAAGGCAATGGCACCCCACTCCAGTACTCTTGCCTGGAAAATCCCATGGATGGAGGAGCCTGGTAGGCTGCAGTCCATGGGGTCACAAAGAGTCGGGCACGACTGAGCGACTTCACTTTCGCTTTTCATTTTCATGCATTGGAAGAGGAAATGGCAACCCACTCTAGTATTCTTGCCTGGAGAATCCCAGAGACAGAGGAGCCTAGTGGGCTGCTGTCTATGGGATGACTCATATTTTCACAATTTATCTAATTTAACAGCCATGTTACATGAGTCATATTATCACATCACTTATATATATATAGGAGAAGGCAATGGCACCCCACTCCAGTACTCTTGCCTGGAAAATCCCATGGATGGAGGAGCCTGGTAGGCTGCAGTCCATGGGGTCACAAAGAGTCGGGCACGACTGAGCGACTTCACTTTCGCTTTTCATTTTCATGCATTGGAAGAGGAAATGGCAACCCACTCTAGTATTCTTGCCTGGAGAATCCCAGAGACAGAGGAGCCTAGTGGGCTGCTGTCTATGGGGTCGCAAAGAGTTGGACACGATTGAAGCGACTTAGCAGCAGCAGCAGAAATATATATATATATAAGCAAATCAAGACTTAGGAAATGGAAGACATTTG
The DNA here is from genome assembly GCA_006408695.1 of Aepyceros melampus. Lineage (NCBI taxonomy): Eukaryota > Metazoa > Chordata > Mammalia > Artiodactyla > Bovidae > Aepyceros > Aepyceros melampus. Next base: position 460,194 of record SJXQ01003463.1, read on the forward strand.
AGGTCAAACCATATAGCTCCTACTAAAGTACCAGAGCTGACATATAAGCTCCAGTCTTAAACTAAGTCCAGATTTTTAAAAATTCTGGTTAATTTGACTGACAAGGATTCTTTATCCACAGAATCTCAGCCCAGCAAATTCTGAGGTAGCTGGTGGGGCACATAAAATGATATGGCCTTGGGATTTCCCTGGCAGTCCAGTAGTTAAGACTTCCTCTTCCAGTGCAGGGGGTGCAGGTTCGGACCCTGGTTGGGGAGCTAAGATCCCACGTGCCTTCTGGCCAAAAAACAAGAAACAGAAACAATATTGTAACAAATTCAATAAAGACTTTTATAAAATGACCCATGTCAAAAAATAAAAAAAAAAGGATACAGCCTCATATAGCATCAATGCTTTGGGACACTAGTGTTTCTTGTACTTCTCTTCTACCTGCATTTCTGATAGGAATATTCATTTGTTGTCTCCAAATCCTAGCAAAAGCTTCTGATTCCTATTTCAGACAGAATGAGAAAACTTTACATAACATAGCAATAGCATTTCCGCACATGGCATATAGCCCTTTTGGAATTTTGATTGGAAGGACTGATAAAATTGTCAAATCTTTCAGTTCTGATGAAAAGTGAAGGCAAGGAGCACAGACTCTGAACAGAGCAGCTTTGACGTTTGTCAGCTCATTAGCAGGAATCTTCAAACACATCTCCAGCTCTTGGTGGTCAGTCATGCTCAGGGTTTACACAATGTGACTGGCCCTATGGGCAGAGAAGCAACCTTATCCTCACCACTCCCCTCTCCCTTTTACAAAATGATTGCATAAAGAGATTGGGGTATAGGTTAAAATTGGGCTTACCAGGCAGAAAATGGCCCATGATTGACTTGTTTACTTGATGGGTAAAAACTGCTCTTTTGAGCAACAGTTGTTTCGGCCATTCTTTGCATGGAGGTGGACATAATTATTTTTGTGCTAAGTAGTGTGAAAGGGAAACCTGCTTCAAGGCTACTATGATAATGAGTATTGTCTGGGAGACTGGAGAAAAGGCAGTTAATAATGTAATTTTTCATGTTTTTTTGTTGTTGTTCAGCTAAAAATAAAAGTCTCATTAAACAGTTTTAAGTGAATTTTATTTCTCCATTTCTCTCGCAGTTAATTTTTGTGCAGCCCAACTGCTATTTGCAATTTGATGCCTTTGCACGGAGCAGGGCAGCATGAATTGCTTGAGGACCGGCAGAGGGCAATGCTGAGCTGAAGCTGCTGCTAGAACTTTGCTTCTGGCTGTAAAATTGTGCTTGTTATTAAATGAAATCTTAAGGCTAACTTAGCCACAGAGGAAATTAAGCTGCTAATTATGTGTGTCTAAACCACTAAAAAATGGGTCCAGTTGTTGCCAAGATTTCAGAAACACCCACCTCTTCTCCTTGGTTTTAAAATATGTAATTATGTCTGGAAATAGTACCTGTTAATGATTTTATACAATTAAAAGAAATATTTTAAGAGTTGTCTATTCTCATAGCCTGTCGCTTTCCAAATAAGCAAAAGATTTGTAGAGCTGGTTAATTAATGGATTTTTGTTTGTTTATTTTTCCAAATCATCTATGTCAATGTCTTTATAAAATCTGAGTCATCTGTGTTCACGCCACTAAAACAGTGTTCTAGGGATTCAGGCAGGATGACCACATTATTTTTATAGCACTTTCTTAAAAAACAGGTTTCTTCAGAGGCAAAAATTTCAAAGATTTGGCAGATTTGGAGAGAAACAATTCTGATTTGGGATAGAAAAGAAGTGATGATTTCACAAATGTTCATATGCATTTAGAAAGGTGAATTTACTGTGAATTTATCCTCATGACTAGGAAATAAAAAATGTATCTCAAAGTAAGTCAGGAGCCAGTAACTGGCCAATATTATTTTAGGTTCTTTCTGCTGTGTCAGATAAGCAAAAGAAAAAGAAATTTAATACCAGATTTTAACAAAAATGAGAATGCAAGTTAATAGTAAATGTCTGTGTTACAGTGAATAACTTGAATGATTTGCATGGCTCTTCAGTTTGCAAATAGTGTTTTAGTTAGATCTCTTGTAGTTTCTGTAGCTCAACAGCATCACCTAGGAGTTTGTTAGATATGCCGAATCTCAATCTACTAAGTCAGAATCTACATGTTAACAAGCGGGCAGGAGACTGGATTGCACCATCGACTTTGAGAACTACAGTTTAGGTCTTATCTCTGGTAATTTGCTTACTCTGAAAAAGGCATCCTTCCAGCTTCCAGTTTAGAGAAAGTTCATAAAGCCTGCTGCTGCTGCTGCTGCTGCTGAGTCACTTCAGTCGTGTCCGACTCTGTGCGACCCAATAGATGGCAGCCCACCAGGCTCCCCTGTCCCTTGGATTCTCCAGCAAGAACACTGGAGTGGGTGCCATTGCCTTCTCCAGTGCATGAAAGTGAAAAGTGAAAGTGAAGTCGCTCAGTCGTGTCCGACTCTTAGCGACCTCATGGGCTGCAGCCTGCCAGGCTCCTCCGTCCATGGGATTTTCCAGGCAAGAGTACTTGAGTGGGGTGCCATTGCTTTCTCCTCATAAAGCCTAGCAAAGTCTTATTTAGAATGAATTAAAAGAAGTTTTGTGGTTGTAGTCTTTTTCCCCTTTGTAAAAAAAAAAAAAAGGCCTTTTGAAATCTTTAATGACGCTTTTTTCCCCCAGCTGGTTTTAATTGGACCTCAAATATTACCAGTCATGACCCAGAGTCCCGAAAGAGTTAACGTACAGAGGACATGGTGTTTGCATATTCCTTTTAAGTATTTTTGGTCTTGCCAAAGACTATGAAATGTGGGTTTGCCATTTGATGCAATGACTTGGCTCTCCAGCTGGTTCTATGCGTTTCATGGGTGTCATGAAAGGATGAAAATGACCCATTTCACTTATCCATCAAGAGCTATGAACCAGAAACTTTTTCCTCCTTCCTCAAGCAAGAAGGGAAGTAGGGCTAAGTCAGCCAATCAGAGTAATGAGTCTGTCCTGCTTGGAAAAGGGGGATTAATCTAAATCAAATACTTTTCACACTGGTAATTTTTACTAATTCCCTCAGGAAAGTGCAAGAAATTAGTGAAGGGTCCATAGTCATGCAAGTGTTCTGGTACAGAAAGTGAAGTTGCTCAGTCGTGGCCAACTCTTTGGGATCCCATGGAGTGTAGCCTAACAGGCTCTTTCGTCCATGGGATTTTCCAGGCAAGAGTATTGGAATAGGTTGCCATTTCCTTCTCCTGACCCAGGGATCAAACCCCAGTCTGCTGCATTGCAGTCAGATGCTTTACCATCTAAGCCACCTAGGAAGCCACAGTTCTGGTACAGGGAGACACGTAATACCTTTTAACTTTGTTAATATCCTATCCTGCTGGCTTCTACAACTGACTCAAAGAATGGCTAAGACTCTTCAACCCGCATTACAAAGAAATCCAGGCTTCAAGGAGGAAGACCAAAAAGTCCTGAGACACACTGTGACTGGTGAGAGCTCTGACTGCCTTGATTAAATCACTTCCCGCATTGTCTTTCTGCCTCTGTTGCAGCAATCATGGGAGAATCTAAGCTGCCAGCCTGTTCTGTGGGATATTCAAACTGAAGTTTAGAGAGGTTTTCTTCCTCCTGCAAGATGCATATGCGTTTCACTGTGTGATTTGCAGGGACCAGGCCAACTAGGGCTCAGAAGAGGACAGCTCAGGTGTGCCATGGCTCCTGAGGCGGGGAGAGCCTCTCTGTTCTGAGACTGTTTCTTTCTTCTGCAAGCCTGTCTAAACACTTGAGGTCTGTTCAACAGGAAGGGCTCCCTGGATAACATTGCAGTGCTTCTCAGATGGGCTTTCTCCTCCCCCTTTCAACAAAAGGAAAGTCCTTTCTTAACGATGGCCCACCTTTCTTGGTTTGTCAAACAGAAGCTACAGTAGAAACAGACTAGATTTTATTTGACTTTGTGAGCACTGACCTAGGACTCTTCCCTGAAATTCTCCACAAACTTTTTTAGCAGGAATAAATGGTCAAGAGTTAGCAAGAGAAAAGTGCCTCTGCACCCAGAGCAAGGTGTTTATCCACAAGACTTTGGCTATTTTGTTGGTTAGTTTTTCTTTGTTTGCTTAATGTCAGGTTAATTGATGTGTAAGTTACTCGGAACAAAATTAATTCTTTTTATATAGTTCTATTAGTTTTGACCAATGAAACCACAATCAATATGTAGAACATTTTGGTTAACCCCAATCTCTCTGGAACCCCTTTTATAGTCACCCTCCACCCCAATTCCTGGCGATCTCTGATATATTTTCTGTCCCTGTAATGTTGCCTTTAGTCCTGAAAGATTTAACTAAGCTTTTAAAAAAATGGATCTTTTCTCATAAGAGCTAACAAATAGGTCAAATTAGTATAATAATCTATAATTTAAAAAATAGGTCTGGAGTCAGATAAATACAGGTTTAATCCTGACTCTGCCCCTTTGCTCACACTGATTTAGGGTATATTACTTAGTTAAGTCAAGCCTCAGTTTTCTTATCTATTAAATGTACTAATAATCAGTAACATTTATTAAATACTACATTACTTGCTGAGACTTTTAAATCGCTGTGAAATGCTACCTTATTGATGTGATAGCTAATTTCTTTTCTTTCCTATTATTGTTTCTTTCTATTTAATCTATTGTCCATATTAGAGGATTGTAATGGTGGTTTAGTCCCTAAGTCTTGTCCGACTCTTGCAACCCCACGTACTGTAACCTACCAGGCTCCTCTGTCCATAGCATTTCCCAGGCAAGAATACTGGAGTGGGTTGCCATTTCCATCTCCAGGGGATCTTCCTGACTCAGGGATCAAACCCAGGTCTCCTGCATTGCAAGCTAGGAATCCTAAATCACACGTTTTATCCTCCACAATGCTTATCAGAAGACGTATCTGTTTTGACTACTATAACAAAATACCACAGACTGAGTGGCTTATAAACAACAGAAATGGATTTCTCACAGTTCTAGAGCATGAGAAGGCCAAGGTCAAGCTACATCCATGCGTGGTGAGGGCCCACTTTCTGATTCATAGACTGCTATCTTCTTGCTGTAACCTCCTATGCCAGAGAGGTGAGGGATTTCTTTCATAATGACACTACATTCCACTTATGAAGGCAGAACACTATCAAAGCCCCCAAAAACAGCATATTAGGGTATCAGGCTTCAACACTGGGGAGCTATGAGCATTCAGTCTATAGCAGTATATAACAGCTATGTGAAACACAGGAATCACATCAAATAATATTAAACATTACACTTGAAAAATTAATGCATTCACGTTGTATTATTTCAATATATAGAGGTATTCATAAATGATTGTATTATTGATACATGTTTTTAAAATTTACATAAACAGTATAATTTTAGATCTTTTTTCAACTTTTCCCCCCTACTTATGGTTTTTAAGACTCATCCATTATTTAACTACTAAATAGCATTACGTTCATGAATAGACAAGTCTGTTTTTCCATTCTGGTGTCCAGAATGGTGTCTCCAATAGTTTTGGTGTCTCCATGTTTTGACTGTGCAAATGTACAAGTATTGCCTTGAATAGGAATGATATCACCTACTTAAAAAGTGGTTTCCTTTGGGGAGAGGACAGAGAGGAGAGGAGAAAAGGAGGCAGATAGGGAGCTTTAGACATAGCTGTAACATGTTTTTTCTTTAAGAAAAGAAAAGAAAGAGTGCCCTGGAGCAACAGAGGTAGCGAATGTTAATATTCATCTGTTAATTCAGGGTGATGAGTTCATGAGAGGTCATTATTTCTGGTGTTTTCTGTATTTTAACTTATTCTATAATTAAAAAGGAAATTAAATTAAAAAAAAGAAAAGAAAAATCAATGAACATGGTTCTATCCTGGAATAAATAAACATTATTAATGGCACTCTTGGGTGTTTCATAAATAACAAAATTTCTTCCATGACCAATGTAAGGTATTTGTGACATATCCTAGTTAGTTTGATAACATAATGTCAAGACTCAAGCTTCACCCTGATAAGGGTTTCATGAGTGATAACGGCTCTGCGATGTTTTTCTCTAAGGATCTAACTGTATTTTTTTTTTCCTGCTGTTCTTCTTTTGGCTGTTTTGATTGGAAGTAAAGAGTTTTAGGCACTAAGAAACAGGCACAGAGCCCCTTTAAAAATAACTAGATGAAGTTTGTATGTTAAAGAGAAAAGGGTTATGGGGACTCTTGTAATTCATGTCATCAAACTCTGCTGTTAGTAGGAGTTGGCTAATACAAGGCGCCCAGGGAATAAGCAAGCTTTTGCCTTCATTTTACTCATCTTTTACAAAATAAAAGGAACTTGGCTTTGGACAGGAAATAGCTAAGCTTTGGAAATAGTTGTGAGGCTTATCCCATTCTTTCATTTTAATGACTTTCCCTGGTATTTAATCCCATCTTCCCCTTCTTCTGTGACTATACTTATTAGCATGCTCTTTGGATAGCTAAGAAAACAAACAAGCTATCAAAATACAGCTCCCACCAAGTTCCTCTTGTTAAGGTGGCTAGTGAGCATGTTTCCCTGCCCCCTTGTGGCTTGATTACAGAATTCCTGCTGCGGTGACTCCCACGGCTCATTACCCTGCCTCTGAAAATGCTGAGGTATGGAAGGTTCAAGCCTCAGCTCTGCCCTTGGCCGAAGAATAGATGGCCACCATTAGTGACTGAGTTTGATCTTCATGATAGCATTTGCCTCTTAAGGCACTGTGGGTTCCAAAATATTCCTGCTGTCAGATGATCTGAGGTGGCTTGAACTTCAAGTCCAGAAGATCCAAGATCTCATTTTCCATATGGAAAGTCTGAATCTGCAAAATAGGTCATGAGCTGGACTCACAAGCACTGGAGAAAAGTCATGGCTTCAGGGGGAGACTTTTCCTTTTGAGACTGTGATGTGATCTCCAGGACCAACCCTGCTTGTCAGAACCAACAGATATTCATTTCCCAACAGTTGAAGAGGCTACATTTTATCAAAGAAGGTCTATTAGATGGAATTTTGAGCTGAGTGTGATGTGTAATGCCACAGAGAATGAGATGCAGCTTGCTATTGTTAAGATATAAGGGGCAAGGTTTAATAATAAGCAGACCAAAGAAAGATTTCATGGCTGGACTATCATGAGAAACATTTAAAGCAGGGCATAGATGAGAGCACTTCAGAGCAATAATTAGTTTTTCTCAAACCATGGCAGTCCTGAAGTCCATCATGTGTGATCATCATTCAATTTAGTCCCTCAAGGTGTACACTTCCAAAATTTGTATTTACCAAGAATGGGCTGAAATGCAGTCACTGCCCTACTATTTAAAAAAAAAAAAAAAACATTTTATATATATATATATATATATATGTTCATTTCCATTTCACAGACAGGAAAACTAATTCACCAATGAATTAAAAATGTCTGTTACAGATTTCACAGTAGACCAGTAGCAGAGCACAAAGGTCTATCATGCCGTAGATAAGAATTCTTATCTCTAGAGCAGACTTTTCTCTGTAACAGTAATGAACTGCTTCGCTGCTTCCTAATGCACCGTGCGCCTTCGTCAACTTGTCCTTCTAGGCTGCTTGAGGCAGCAGGTCACTGTGTCACAATGCACTGTCAGATGTCACAGTAACATCAGATGGGTGATGACAACAGGGGTTCAAGCCAAGGGGTATGGACATATCAACACTTCTGTCGTGCAGCATATAGATCATGCTATTTTCTGTATCGGCATTCAAAAAAGGTGCTTGGGGATAACAGAGAAGCTGAAAAATAAAAATGAATCTCTGCCCCCTGGCAAAATGGTTTATCATCTGCTTGCTAGCCTCAACTTTTCATCAGGCTCTCATATTTGATTTACAGTTTGAAAACTGTAAAGCCAGGATAAAGCTACATTTATGCTAATATTGTAATTGTGCAGATAATTTTGCATAATAATTGTAGCTCTTGCCTTCCACTCTATAGGAGTACAAATGGCCAGATTTGTAATATATTGTATTTTGAAAAAAGTGAAAGTGTTAGTCAGCTCAGTCATGTTGGACTCTTTGCAACCCAATGGACTGTAGCCCACTAGGCTCCTCTGTCCATGAGATTCTCCAGGCAAGAATACTGGAGTGGGTTGGCATGCCCTCTCGTGTGTATATAATACACACACACATATAAATTATGTATACAGAATATATTTAATTATATATGTATATATTCTATTATTTTTAATCCAGAGAGAAGTAAACACTGAGATGTAAAACAATAGCTATTTTTTCAGTCTCCAAACTGAAGTAGATTTTCCTCATGAAGTTGATGATAGAATATATAGATCTGTCAGTTAACTTAGATAGAGATCCTATGCATTCTCCATCTTTTGTTTGGTTTTTCTCATTCCTTCTGTTTCACCATCTTGCTACTTCTCCATCTGCTGGTGCCCTCATTCTTCACACAGTTCATGCCCCATTCTGCTGCAAGGCTTCATTGAGTCTAGATGCCTCTTTTCATTATAAATCAGGGATATGCCACCATGACTTTGATTTGGGTTTCTGAGAATGTGTCCCTGTGGTCCACCTTATCGCACTGAACCATCTAGAATGCTGACTGAACACACTCGTCAGTGGTACCTACTCCAGAACTACGGAAGCTGAACCGTTTGAGCCAGCATCGTTATCTTCCATTGTTATGCATATTAAAATTTGAAATTCATTGTCTTAGAGCAGTGACTTTCAGTAGGGATGTTAACAGCCTGGGGACATTTCTTAAAAATGCAGGTATAGCCACTATAGAACTGGCATCTCCTCCATTAGATTTGATGGTGATGGTAATGACCAGTAGAATTTAAATTGTCCCACCACATTCTAGTCTGGAAATAGTGCTGTTATCGTATCTGAGGAGTATCTCCACCACAAGGACTGAAAATCACCTCTAGGAAAATCATTATTAGTGAAGGGAGATTTCTTTTCCTAGGAATAGACTGAAGTGTGAATGTGTTGAAAACAATTGCCCTTGGATTTTGTGATGCTCCTCAAAGCAAGTAGTTGGAAGAAAAAAAATAACACTACACATCTGATTGATTTTTATATTATAAAAGATTTAATTGTATGTGATAACACAGAAGTTAAATAATTTCTTATGGAAATGAGTAATAAGTATCACCTGCTTTTTCTGGTAATATTCAACATAATTTGATATAATTTATATATATCAACATAATTGGCATAATTATATAACATAATATTCTGGTATTATTCAACATTCAATATAGTTTTGAGGGGCAAATAAATATAAGTGCTAACTTTAAAACCTGCCTTTTGGTGGTTATGAAAATATACCACTCATTTCAGAGAGCATCATTGACTAAGGGCCCCATCTGCTGACCCTCCGGATCACCAATCACATTTGCACCAAAGCCACCCTTCTTGCACGCTACTCCCAGCCAGTGCCTGAGCACAAAATGGGTAATAAGGCAGGCTTGTTCCAGCGAGATTTACTGAACTCCTGATACGGTGATTTTGGTTCAAGGGCTTCCCTCTGGCCCGGCTGAACCTTTTCTAGAACACTGTGCAGCTCACAGGTCTTCTTACTCTATGCTTCTTCCTTCCCTGTCTCCTTCCATAGGTGTCAGATCTATATCATGGTTTGACTAAAGGCTCTCCCTGCCTCCTCTTTCTCCCTCTCCCCATCTTCTCTTATGCCTTCCCCTGATAAATCTCCTGCTTGTCAGGTTCTGTCTTGACATCTGCTTCTTGGCAGGCCTGAACTAACGCACTACACGTTATCACAAGTACTAATCAGTCCGTGTTCTATCCACCGCGCCACGCATACCTTCACAGGCACACTTAGGAGATCGCTCATGCTTTCCTCTCATTGCTTTCCTTTTCTTGGCTCCTTTCCCAGGCTCATTATTATGGTTTCTTGTTTCTGAGGAATGACAATGAATGGTAGTGTAGTTTTTTCAATAAGATACTCTTCTCTTGGCATTTTAATTATACATTGTATCTTCTTGTTAATAAAATACTTGAAACAGTAAAGAAGCGAAAGATTCCTAAAACCCCCTAAGTCAAACTATTTGTGGCAATTTCAGTGCTAGTTAGGGAGATATTTGGGCATCAGAGGCCCCTCAAGTCACATTCTGTAATAAAAGTCTACTACAGTTACTTCTGTGTCATGGTATAGACATCACGCCCCTCTCCCCTCTCTGTCCACTCCTGCCTCCAGAACAAGAATGAAGACTAGGCAGGCTTTCCCTCTTCTCCAAATTACCATGATAGTTCTGTTTCCTGCTATACAAAAGAGGAAAGCAACTTTTAACAGTTTTACTTGTTTGACCTCTGTCAGAACTATAATGGGAGAAAAATGAGTTTATTAAGTGATATATTTTAATATAAGTAGTTATACTCAAGTATTAAGAAGTAAGAAAATTGGAGAAATGAGGGAACTATCCCACAGCTGTAAAATCATTATAGACCATGACTATTTATACAATCAGACTTTCTGTGTCACAGCTAATACAGCAGATAAGCTGACACCCTAAGCTAGTCACCATTGCAATAGATTCTAAACGTTGAACCCCATAGTATGCCACTTCTATGGCAGATAGAGCAGTATTTTGCAATTTTTATCAGATCATTCAAGTCGTTTCAGAAAGAATTATGTCCCTTAACAGAACAATACATAATACATTTTCTCAATTAAAGTGGATATTGAAATGATCATTTAAAAACTGGTATGTAAATATTTCATGTTAGGCCTAACATTCTTTCTAATTGCCTCCATATTTATCCTCAATATATTTGCTTACTCTCTTGTAAATTTAGAATGAAAGTTCATCTCTTTCTTTGGGTGACTGGTCCCTATATTGATTGGAAGGAAAATAAAAAGCAAACATGAAAGTGATTGCATTTGCTAAGCAAGTTGTTTTAAAAACTAAAATTTCAAATCAATTATTTTAGTTGATGGTGGACTCTATCAGTGATGAGATTACCTACTCTTTCATATGGTATTTTACTCACTCATTTAACTATTTTATCCTCTTCTTTGCACATGAGTTCTTTTTTTTCTTTTTGACCACACCTCACAGCACATGGGATCCTAGTTCCCTGCTGCTAAGTCACTTCAGTCAAGTCTGACCCTGTGCAATCCCATAGATAGTAGCCCACCAGGCTCCTTCGTCCCTGGGATTCTCCAGGCAAGAGCACTGGAGTGGGTTGCCATTTCCTTCTCCAATGCATGAAAGTGAAAGGTGAAAGTGAAGTCACTCAGTCGTGTCTGACTCTTAGCCGACCCCATGGACTGCAGCCCACCAGGTTCCTCCATCCATGGGATTTTCCAGGCAAGGGTACTGGAGTGGGGTGCCATTGCCTTCTCCACCTAGTTCCTTGACCAGAGATCAAACCCACATCCCATGCATTGGAGACAGAGAGTTTTAACCACTGGACTACCAGGGAAATACTGCACATGAATTTTTAATTCAGAGAGAATTTGCGGACAGTGGTGAAAAAGAAAGTAAATGCGATGGTGTCTCACTGCTAAAGGAAATAATCTGATTTGTTAGTTTCTCAAGTTCTATAATAATCTGAATCCAGTGTACCTTTTTGATATTATATTCTGCTACCCTGTACATGTATCTTACACACCATCCAGACCAGACCACCCACTCTTCCTGGAGCATTGAGGATACTGGCCTCTGAGTCTTCTGCTCATACTTCCACCTTCTTAGAAATCATTAAGATGCAGCCCACCAGCCCCCGGCAGCCGCTCAATTCTCTGTTTTTATAAGTTTGACTCTTTTAGATTTCACATGTAAGTAAGATCATGCAATATTTTTCTTCCTCTCTCTCTGTCCTTTTTTGCTTAGTGTAATAGTGATTATAGTTATTAATTTTGTATTGTGTACTTGAAAACTGGCAACAGATTAAATCTTAAATGCTCTTACCATACACATATAAAGGTAACTATGTGAGGTGATGGATTTGTTAATTAAGATTATTGTGGTAATCATTTTATAAAATACATGTATATCAAATCATCACATTGTAACCTTAAACTTACACAGTGTTATATATAAATTATATCTCAGTAAAGCTAGAGGATGGAGAAGGCAATGGCACCCCACTCCAGTACACTCGCCTGAAAAATCCCATGGGCGGAGGAGCCTGGAAGGCTGCAGTCCATGGGGTCGCTAAGAGTGGAACACGACTGAGCGACTTCACTTTCACTTTTCACTTTCATGCATTGGAGAAGGAAATGGCAACCCACTCCAGTGTTCTTGCATGGAGAATCCTAGGGACGGGGGAGCCTGGTAAGCTGCCGTCTATGGGGTCGCACAGAGTTGGACACGACTGAAGTGACTTAGCAGCAGCAGCAGCAGCAAAACTGGAGGGAAAAATAGATGCAGCCCATCTCTTGAGGACCTATTCATTCCTCACTTTTCCATGATGACTTTCTTGACTCTGCAAGTAGGATATGACCCCTCTATCACTGAAACCAACATAGCAGAACAGTTTGCTGACATGGATTGTAAAGCACAGATTCTGCAGCTAGACTCTGTATTGAAATCCCAGTTCCACTGCTGTGTGATTTTGAACAAGTTGCCTAGTCTTTCTGAGCTTTAATGTCCTGGTCTGTTAGTGGGGAAAAACAATAGTTTCAATAAATGTTTGTTTTGAAAACTAAATTAGATAAATTATTATCTTTATGTTTTGGTATGCGTTTATCCCACATAGCTTTACAGTGTAATTATTTGTTTATAAGATTTCTTTCTCCTAGTATTTTGTAAGCTCTTTGAGGTTAGACATTTTGTTTTTTTGTCTCAGTCTCCACCATAGTGGATGTTCAGTGATTTTCATTTTTTTTGTAAGTGGCTGAAACACAGTGAGTGAATTCTGATATCTATGTCTATTCTCATAGTAGTCAATACCATTAGGGGGTAAAAGTAACCATTATAAGAACAGCAGCTGTGATAGAAAGACAAATGAGAAATTGACCTTTAGGGACTTCAGGGGGGACACACCTGGTCATGACTTACTGGCATAAACTTTGATGTAGCTTCCATTTTTCCTCTCCCCAAGCATCTGCTTCTAAGCTGTTTTTGTGTTTTTTTTTTTTTTTCTTGTTGTTGTTGTTGTTTTGTTTTATTTTTTAATTAAAAATAATTTCAGTGGGTCAAAAAGCCAACAGATTCCAATAAGTACTAAAGAAGAGAAAGGACAGCTGAAGAGGTTGCCAGCCAAGAAGGTTCACAGGGAATCCTATTACTGGGGATGTATATGAAACCCAGATGATGCCTCCAGCCAGATACTGGATCTGGTTAAGTGAACACTGCTGGTTTCCTTTCAGGCTTTAATCAGTTGGACCTTTATTTTCATTTCATGAGTAGCTAAATAAAAAGCACAATGGAGTAAAATATCCTAATATTGATTGCCTCATTTTAAACCAGTCTCTGGCTTAATACTTGCCTTGTTACTCTGAATTTATACTGGGAAACCCATATTAAATGTTGTCCTCATTGTTAGCTACAACATACTGATATGTTTACTGGAGAAGGCAATGGCAAACCAGAATATTCATTGGAATGACTGATACTGAAGCTCCAGTAGGTTAGCCACCTGATGTGAAAAACTGACTCATTGGAAAAGACCTTGATGCTGGAAAGATTGAAGGCAGGAGGAGAAGGGGATGACAGAGGATGAGATGGTTGGATGGCATCACTGACTCAATGGACATGAGTTTGAGCAAGCTCCAGGAGTTGATGGACAGGGAAGCCTGGTGTGTCCATGGGGTCACAAAGAGTTGGACATGACTGAGTGACTGAACTGAACTGATATGTTTAAATATGAATCCCATGTGAGAATAATAATTATCTTTCTATATGTGACTGGTGATTAAAAATTTGCAAAATTCTGGTATGATTATTTTTTAACATGTATACCTGATTTTGTCTCAGAAGAACACACTTCTAATTTGATCATGAAAATTAATGGTAAATGGCTTCATTACTTAGAATTTTGCTTAGGTTCTTTGTAGATACACTCTATTTCTATTGAGCAACTATCTGCAAGGTAGAAAAATGCCACTGTATTCCTCAAATCTTTGTTTTCTCTTTACCATCATTTACGATTACTCTTATCAGGGAAAGGAGTAAAGAAGCATGCCTCAAAATCCACATACCCTAAGTTAGTTAGCGCACTGTCAGATAATAGAGCCCAAAATGGGGAAAGCAAGAATAAAAACCTGTTTTGTATTATTTGAAATACTGACATTTCAAAAATACAGATTAAACTCCATTCATGTTTAATTTGTCATACTCAGTAAACCTTCTTGTAGAATATCCTTGGATTCTTTAAATCTGTGGTCTAAATAAGGCATGCCATGTTTTGGTAATCAGATGATAATAGGAAATATTTGTTCTCATCTCTTAAAGTGAGTGAAAGTGAAGTCGCTCAGTTGTGTCCGACTCTTTGCGACCCCATGGACTATAGCCTATCAGGCTCCTCCGTCCATGGGATTTTCCAGGCAAGAGTGCTGGAGTGGATTGTCATTTCCTTCTCCAGGGGATCTTCCCGACCCAGGAATCGAACCCGGGTCTCCCACATTGCAGGCAGACGCTTTACCATCTGAGCCACCAGGGAAGCCCTCTTATCTCTTAATTCATAACTATTCTTAGATGCATAAACGTGATGGTTAAACTATAAGGGGAATCTGTTTTATTTGTTATGGGTCATTTCAGTGGTGACTAGATGTCTTGAATTAGTGTGCCTGTATTCATTTACTGATACTTCAGTGAAAAACTCACATAGTACAAATTCTTATAAACATTGTCTGTGATATTGTTCAGTCTCTAAGTCGTGTCCAGCTAAAATTTATGACCCCATGAACTGCAGCACACCAGGCCTCCCCGTCACTCACTGTCTCTTGGAGTTAACTCAGGTTTGTGTCCATTGAGTCAGTGATGCCATCCAACCATCTCATCCTCCATTGCCCCCTTCTCCTTGTTGATATTTATCCCAGCAATCTTTTTTTATACATAAATTTATTTATTTTAATTGGAGGCTAATTACTTTACAATATTGTATTGGTTTTGCCATACATCAACATGAATTCGCCATGGGTGTACACGTGTTCCCAATCCTAAACACTCCTCCCATCTCCCTCCCTGTACCATCCCTCTGGGTCATCCAAGTGCACCAGCCCCAAGCATCCTGTATTATGCATCGAACCTGGAGTGGCGATTCATTTCATATATGATATTATACATGTTTCAATGCCATTCTCCCAAACCATCCCACCCTCTCCCTCTCCCACAGAGTGCAAAAGACTGTTCTATACATCTGTGTCTCTTTTGCTGTCTCGCATGCAGGGTTATCGTTACTATCTTGATTCCAGCTTGTGATTTATCCAGCTCAGCATTTCCCATGGTTAAAGCATCTGCCTGCAATGCAGGAGACCTGGGTTCGACCCCTGGGTTGGGAAGATCCCCTGGAGAAGGAAATGGCAACCCACTCCAGTATTCTTGCCTGGAGAATCCCATGGAGGAGGAGCCTCGTGAGCTACAGTCCACGGGGTCGCAAAGAGCTGGACACAACTGAGCGACTTCACTTTCACTTTACTCTGCATATAAGTTAAATAAGTGGGGTGATAATATACAGCCTTGTCATACTCCTTTCCCAATTTTGAACCAATCTATTGTTCCAAGCTGATTCTAACTGTTGCTTAAAAAATAATTAATTAATATTTATTGAAAGGAACTTCCTAAATGAATATATTTTGTTGCTATAAGGAGTAAACTGATGTTAGTTACCCTATGTACTATATCTCCTTTAGAAATATTGGCTGGGAAGTATTCTGTAAACTCTAGGGTAACAAGAATAATGAATTTCCTTAAACATGCAACAAAGTTACTGTAAGGTTTCCAGGTAGAAATAACTGCTGGGTGTTCAGTATCACAATATATACAAGCACTATGCTGTGCTTTACTTGGATTCTCTTATTTAGTCCAGACATCCACCCTACTAAGTGCTATTATTAACCTCAGTTTACAAAGGGGGAAATAGAGGTATAGTTGAGTAACGGTTTAGATATTGTGTTAGTACTTGCCCAATATCCCTTCTAAGAAGTGGTAGATCTTGATTTACAGCCTCATGTTAGTCACTCAGTCATATCCAACTCTTTGCAACCCCATGGACTGTAGCCCACCAGGCTCCTCTGTCCATGGAATCTCCAGGCAAGAATACTGGAGTGGGTTGCCATTTCCTTCTCCAGGAGATCTTCTTGACCCAGGGATTGAACCAAGGTCTCCTGCACTGCAGGCAGATTATTGACCATCTGAGCCACCAGGGAAGCCCAATTTACAGCCTAAGATCTTAGTAATCATTATGATTTACTGCCTTTTAAATACACTCAGAAAGTGTATATTCTGTACAAGGAAACCAGGTGAGGATCATGTACTTTGAAGCTCACTCATTCATTCATTCGTCAATAAATACTTATCACGCACTTATACTGTGAGGTTTTTGAATAACCCCTTCCTAGAATTTCAAAGTTGAAAAGAGAGATAGCTCCTGTCCTCAGTGTGTTCACGGCCTTTCAGGGGGTGATTATGCCATAGATTTGAACAAGAGACAATGAAGTCATCTTCAAGGGTTCCCAGATTACCCATGTTGGTCTGGAATTTTCTCAGTAGAGGAATTGAGGAATCATCATGGAGAGTGAATAGGATTGACAAGGCCGGCAGTATTCTAGACAAAAGAACAGCCTGTGGAAAGATGTAGCAATGGGAACTATCAAGGGGTCCAGCAAGACTGTAGAACATAAGTACAAAATGGTCATAAATTCATTGAAGGTTTTATGTTCAAGTTCACACAGGCTGTTTGTGGGGCCCAGATTTGATGAATCCAGCCTCAAGCATGTCAGCCTGGCCCCATGGTTTGAGCTGATAGCAGCTCTAGGTGGAGGCTTGCTCCTGCACCCATCCAAGTGTTAGAGTTTTCCTCCCCTTGTATTCCCTGTTCTTCCACAGATGTACTTTGCATTCAGTTTTTACATTGGTTCTTTAAGGAAGTTTTAATTAATTGTACCATTCATTTCATGTTGACCAACAAAAAGGAAAAAAAAAAAATTCAGGCTTCCTGTTGATGTTAAAGATGATGGATGTTCTTTTCTTTTTGAATAGTTTTGCCAGGCATGATTGATGTAATAATAGGTAGGTTTCATTTTAATGCTAGTGACAATGGGGGAATAGTTGGCAAGGAGTGGTACTCTATAGCAGGTATTTAACGAAGACAGCCTGAAAATCAATATTAATCCTTTGCTGGCAGCTGAAAATTTCAGACAACTTAAGCAGATGAATGGGCCATAATGTCAGTCAGTAGTATTAGTCTATTCGTTGGCTCATTCTTAGACTAAATGAGAACTGTTGTTGATTAAAAATCCATTCCAGGGATGACACCACACATTTTAAACAGTTCTTATTTTCCCGTGGGGCCAGAAACTGTTCCTCCCTTTGCCTTTTCAGGTCTGTCTTTAATCCCATCAATTTCCAAGTAGCTCAGTACTTCTCCTGTGGACAAAATTCTTACAGGCCCTTTCAAGGTCTAGGGTTATCTGTCTCCCAGCAATGGAGCCCTCCCCACCTAGACAGTATATCTCCTCCATGAGCCCGAGATAATTCAAGGCTGTGACAGCCTCAGGGAGATGTCCCATAGAACAAATAGAACCTCAGATATGGCCCCATGGCTGGATTCTTGTCCTTATGCCTGCATGTTGATAGAAGAGCTACCACAGGAAAGCAATGAGGAAAATTAAGAAAGAAGGAACAATGACCTTTCTCTATTTCTTACCTAGTAAATGTATCCTATGATTATTTATGTAATTTAGTCCATCTACTTTGGCGATCAGCAGGCATAGAGCTTACATTAGGCCCAAGGCTGACTAGTGCAGCAAAATGCTTGGAAAAATGAACTTGAGTTAGTCAGTATTCCAGGAAACAAGAACTTCCTATAGTTGTACCTGTTACTTGCTCCTGGAACAGTAAACAGGAATTCTTTGATGGACATGTCATGATCTTTGTATGAGTCAAGGAGAGCTTTTCATCTGTGTAGAAAGTTGATTGAGACTGCTATAGTGTCCCCTGATTATATATTTATTTAGAAATAACTATAGCATATTTATTCAGAATTGTCCTCCTGTCTCATGTATTTGACCTATGTTGATGGTAAATATATGTTTTCCATATTTCTTAATAATGTTTTTCTCTCAATCAGATTGTTGGAATCATTGTGACAATGCACAGGAACCTCGGTTTACAAAATTTTGCTTTCACATTATTGATTGGGAATGATCTAAAATAAAGTGAAAGTGTTCCTAAGGTCTCTTTGATAAAATAGGGAGGGAGAGAAATTTTCACAATATAATCTCCAGTGGGGCTGTCTCATGTTAGAATGAAATGAATTATTCAAATTTATAACAGTCTGCATTTCTAGGAGTTAGACCTGATGTCTTCTTCACATCCTAGGGGAAATGGATTCTTGATGTTTGTGAAAAGAACAGACTAAAAGTTTTAATTAAGAAAGTGTACAGAATTGGAAGTCCGAAAAACTCCATCCATGGAGGTTCGATTTAATTACAGAGAACCTCTAAAATGAGCCCACTGTTATCAGGTTTAGAGAAGAGTGAGAAATAAAACAAATTTAATTCTTATCCATTTCTTACTATAATGCAAGCATAAATTTGGATACGATACTTTGTTATCATGCTAGACACTACAACTTTTGAAACTTTGTGTTCCTATACAATTAGATGAGGTCATTGAGACAAACAGGTGCATTAGTGGTAAATGATATAACAAGAATTCATTCAGATGCCCTTGGTTTCAAAGCTTTTACTACACTTTTTAATGCACCATACTATGTTAAAAAAATTCTAATATGTGATGAAGGCACAATAAATTAAGAAGTACTCTTTATGGTCCAGTGGCTAAGACCCTGGCTTCCAAGGCAGGGGATGTGGGTTTAATACCTGGTCAGGAAAATAAGATCCCACATGCTGTGTGGCAAAAAAAAAAAAAAAGAAGAAGAAGAAGTCCTCCTTGATGTCTCCCTTTCTTTCACATCTTACCTTCAGGATTTTAGGCTCTATCTACACATTTTTATGTGGAGTCCAGTCATCTCTCTATTGCTATCATGTTGCTGCAAGCTATCAACATCTTTCTTCCTGGATTATGCTATATCCTTCTAACAGGTTTCCCTATATCTCCACTTGTCCTCATATTGTCTAGCCTTGACATAGAAGCTTGAACGGACCTTTTAAAATGTCAGATCAAATCACTCCTCTGCTCAGAAATATTCGTTGGCTCCCTGCTTCATTCAAAATAAAAGGCCATTATAGTTCACTGAAAGTGGTGGATTATAGCACTCCAGGTCTCCATCCTTCCACAAAAGCAACTAATAAGCTAGCAAAAACTGTCAGAGTCAACTTTTACAGAGCTCCAGAACCTAGTCATAAACACAACAATGAACAGAAATGAATGAAGAAGGAATAGGCTCCAATGCAATGAAAGAAATCAGTGACATTTTTAACAACAGACTTCATTTTTTAAAGAGTAATTTTAAATTCACATCAAATTTGAGCAGAAAGTACATGAAGTTCCCATATACTCCCTGACTCTACATGCACACAGCCTCCTCCACTACCAGTATTCCACACCAGAGTGCTACATTTGTCATTAATACGATGGCTCTACATTGACACAGCATTATTACCCAAGGTCCATAGTTCTCTTTAGGGTCACCCTTGATGTTGTATTGCATTCTATGGTGTATTACATTCTATTATATACATTCTCATTGCATTCTATAAGTTTTGACAAATATCCACTATTATGGGATCAGTTTAACTCCCTTAAATCCTTTGTGTTCTGCCTACTAGACCCTCCCTGTGCCCCAAACCCCTTACGATCAGTTACCTTTTTACTGTTTTCATGGTTTTACTTTTCTATAATATAATATACTTGGAATTATACAGTACGTAGTATTTTCAGATTGGTTTCTTTCACTTAGTAATTTGCATTTAAGCTTCCCCCACATTTGCCATCTGTACATCTTCTTGGGTGAAGTGTCTAGATTTAAAGCCCATTTTTAAATCAAGTTGTTCATTTTCTTATTATTGAATTTTAATACTTCTTTGTATACTTTGCATAACAGCCATTTATCTCTCATGTCTTTTGCAAATATTTTCTCCCAGTCTGTGGCTTGTCTTCTCATTCTTCTGATAATGTCTTTCACAGTGCAGACACTTTTACTTTTAATCAAGTTCAACTTATCAATTATGTTTATCATGGATCATGTCTTTGGTGTTGAATCTAGACTCTTTCCTGTATTACTTCTAAGAATTTTACAGCTTTTCACTTTGCATTTGAACCATGTATATGGTTCCTTTTTAGCTAATTTTGTAAAGGATATAAAGTCTGTCTGGATTCTTTTTTTTCTTTCTTTCTTTCTTTTTGCATGTAGCTCTCTAGGTTTTCCAGTACCATTTGCTGAAAGACTGTCTTCTCTCCTTCATATTGCCTTTGTTCCTTAGTCAAAGATTAATTGACAATTAGGTGATTATCTTTAAATGGGTCTATTTTTGACCTCTCTGTTCTGTTCCATTGATCTATTTTTCTTCTTCTTTTTTTTTTTACTGATATCACACTGTCTAGATTATTATACCTTTACAGTAAGTTTTGATGTCAAGTAGCATTAATTTTCTGGCTTTGTTCTTCTTCAATATTGTATTGAATATTCTGGGTCTTTTGCCTCTCCATATAAACTTTAAATAAATTTATCAGTGTCCATAAAATCACCTGCTAGGATTTTGACTGGGATTGCAAGTATATAGACCAAGTTGAGAAGAACTGACAGCTTGACAATACTGAGTCTTTCTATCCATAAATAAGGAATATATCTCCATTTATTTACTTCCTCTTTGATTTCTTTTATTAGCATTTTTGTAATTTTCCTCACATATACTCATAGGATATTTATATAGGTAGATTCATACAAGAGTATTTCATTTTGATGATGTCAAGTAGCATTAATTTTCTGGCTTTGTTCTTCTTCAATATTGTATTGAATATTCTGGGTCTTTTGCCTCTCCATATAAACTTTAAATAAATTTATCAGTGTCCATAAAATCACCTGCTAGGATTTTGACTGGGATTGCAAGTATATAGACCAAGTTGAGAAGAACTGACAGCTTGACAATACTGAGTCTTTCTATCCATAAATAAGGAATATATCTCCATTTATTTACTTCCTCTTTGATTTCTTTTATTAGCATTTTTGTAATTTTCCTCACATATACTCATAGGATATTTATATAGGTAGATTCATACAAGAGTATTTCATTTTGGGGAATGCTTATTTAAATAATATTATAATTTTAATTTAAAAATGTCAATTGCTCATTCTTGGTATACAGGAAGTGATTGCCTTTTGTATATGAACTTTGTAGCTTGCAACCTTGCTATAATAGTTTATTAGTTTCAGGAGGGTTTTGGCTGATTCTTTTGAATATTCTACATAGACAGTAATGTCAATACATGGGACACAGCAAAAGCAGTTTTAAGACAAAAGTTTATAGTGACATGAAGAAAAAAGAAACATCTCAAATAAATGACCTAACTACAACAACTCAAGAAACTAGAAGAAGAACAAGAAGTTAGCAGAAGAAAGGAAATGTCAAAGATCAGAGAAAAATAATGGGATAGAGACTAGAAAGCAATAGGAAAGACTAATGAAACTAACAGCTGATTTTTTGCAGACAAACTGTTAGCTAGACTAGGGAAAAAAGAAGGCTCAAATGAATAGCATCAGAAATGAAAGAAGAAACATTATAGCCCAGAAATACAAAAGATTATAAGAGACAACGATGAGCAATTACACATCTACAAACTGAATAAACTAAAAGAAATGAATCAGTTCAGTTCAGTTGCTCGGTCATGCCAAACTCTTTGTGACCCCATGGACTGCAGTATGCCAAGCCTCCCTGTCCATCACCAACTCCCGGAGTTTACCCAAACTCATGTCCATTGAGTCAGTGATGCCATCCAACCATCTCATCCTCCGTTGTCCCCTTCTCCTCCTGTCCTCAATCTTTCCCAGCATCAGGGTCTTTTCAGTCTTTTCCAGTGAGTCAACTCTTGGCATCAGGTGGCCAAAGTATTGGAGTTGCAGCTTCAGCATCAGTTCTTCAAGTGAACACCTAAGACTGAGCTCCTTTAGGATGGACTGGTTGGATCTCCTTTCAGTCCAAGGGACTCTCAAGAGTCTTCTCCAATCAATTCTTCAGCGCTCAGCTTTCTTTACAGTCCAACTCTCACATCCATACATGACTACTGGGAAAACCAGTAGAAATGAATAAATTTCTAGAAACATACCACTTACCATGATTTAATCATGAGGAAGTGGAAAATCTGAACAGAGCAGTAATGAGAAAGGAGATTGGTTAGTAATCGAAATTCTCCCAAGAAAGAAAAGCTCAGGACCAGAGGGCTTCATTGGTGAATTCTCCCAAACATTTAAAGAGTAATTAAGATGTAATTAAGAATTTGATGCTTCTCAAAGCCTCTGAAAGACAGACAAGGAGGGAAAACTTTATTTTTCATTCTATGATGCCAGCAATACCTTGATGTATCAATTGATGCAGAAAATTTGACAAAAGTAAAAATTTTTCATAATTTAAAAAATACACCAACAAACTATAGATAAAAAAGAACTTTCTCACCATGATAAAGCGTGGTTGGGAAAAACCCACAGTTAACATTATACTCAATGGGGGACTACTTAAAGCTTCCCCCTTAAGATCAGGAATAAGACAAGGATGACTGCTTTTGCTACTTTCATTCAACACTGCATTGGAAAATATAACCAAGAAATTAAGCAAGAAATAGAAAAGAAAAATAGGAATACAAACTGGAAAGGAAAATGTGAAATTATTTTTATTTACAGATGATATTATATATAGAAACATTATAAAGCATCCACAAAAAAAAACTATTATAGTTTTTTTGCTGAGTAAATGAACTCAGCAAAGTTGTTAGACTATAAGAGCAAAACTAAAATTCAGTTTTATTTTACACACAAGCAATGAGAAATTAAGAAAACAATTCTATTTTTAATGTTATCAAAAACAATAAAATCCTTAGGAATAAAATCAACAAAGCAGGTATAAAGCTTTTACACTGAAACTATAAAACATTGATGAAACAAATTAAAATATATAAATAAATGGAAAAACATACCATGTGCATGGATTGGAAGATTTAATATTGTTGAAATACTATTGCCCAAAGCAATCTATAGTCAATGCAAACCCAATCAAAAGCCCAATAGCCTTTTGTGCAGATCTGGGACTATTGATCCAAAACTGAAGTTGAGTTCAAAATAAAATTTCTACAAGGGTGCCAGGTGTATTCAATGGGGAAAGAATATTGTCTTCAACAAATGGTACTGAAACAACTGGATAACATATGTAAAAGAATAAACTTGGTCTTCTACCTCACACTATATTAAAAATTTAACTCAAAATGGATAAAAGACCTAAAAGTAAGAGCTAAAACTATAAAACTCTCAGAATAAAACATAGGAATAAATATTCATGTCCTTAGATTTGGCAACAGATTCTTAGATATGACACCCAAAACTGGAAGAAACAAGAACAAATAGATATCATCAAATTAAACACTTATGCATCAAAAGATAGTATCAAGAAAGTGAAAAAATAACCTAAACAATTGTAAAATACTTGCGAATCATACATTTGATAATAGTCTAATATCTAGGTTCCTTAAAACTCTTACATTTCAAAACCAAAAAGACAATCCAGTTAAAAAAATGGGCAAAGGCCTTGAATTAACATTTCTCCAAAGAAGATATTTGTGCATATGAAATGATGCCCAGTGTCATTAATCTTTAGAAAAATTAAAGTTAAAACTGCAATGAAATACCATTTAGCACTAAGACAGCTACAATAATAAGAAAAAAGAACCCAAAATGGGAATTAACACATGATACAGAATGTGGAAAAATTGAAATCCTCATACATTCTTGGTGGGAATGTAAAATGATACAGCTGCTTTGGAAAAGAGTTGGAGAGTTCCTCAAAAACTTCTTCAAAAAGTTAAACATGGAATTACCATGTGACCCTGTAACTTACCCCTAAGTATATAATCAAAGGAATTAAAAAACAAACAAACAAATATTCCCAGAAAAATGGGTACAAAAATGTTCATAGATTTGTTATTCATAGAAAGCAAAAGCAGGAAACAACCAGATGTCCATAGTTGATATTTGGCTAAACAAAACATGATACAGCCACATGATGGAATATTGTTCAGCCATTAAAAGGATAAAGTGATGATATATTCTATGATGTGGATGATTGTTCTAAATTAAAGAAACCAGATTTTAAAAGTCACATAAAGTTCCAATTGTATTAAAAATCCAAAATAGCAAATCCACAGAAATAGAAAGCATTGGTGGTTGCCAGGGCTAGAAGGAAGGAGGAATGGGAAGTGACTTTTTCATGGGTTTGGGTATCCTTTCGGGATGATGAACATGTTTGCAACTAGGTAGAAGTAAGGATAATAATGATAATATTACCAGTTCATGCATATTCACACCCTAGCCAATGCCTGGAAGGAAGTTCAAGAATGTGAAAAGAATACTGGTGGGAAGTTGCAGTCCTCGAAAAAGAGGTTTCTGAACATGTGGTCAATTGGGATTTAGAATAAAATTTATACCAGATAATAAATGAAGTAAAGCCCTCAAATGACTTCAGCTAATATAAGAAGGGAGTTTAGCAACATATGACTTGGTGAGATCACCAGCACTGTGGCTAACTCCACAGGCCAAGTCCGGAGTGCTGGAGTTGCTGACACACTCCTTGTCATTTACAGATGCGGTATAGAACCTGGGCAGGTCCCAGATTGCAGGTAAGAAGTTTCAGTGACTCAGCTGCATACTACTAGGGAGAGGCTTGGGAACACACCTAATATAGGCCTAAGACTACTATGTAAAATGGGGAACTGAGGCAATTACCCAAGGAGTTTGGGAAAAACAGGATCTTAACCTCCACTTTCTTGTCTAACTACTCTGAGCAGTTATTTTTCTTTCATCTGAATCTAGAGCAGTTTTCTGAAGTGTGTTCTGCTCTGCAGTGTTAATAGATGTTATCTGGAAAAGAGATTCTTTGGAAATGCTGCATTAAATAAAATTAAACAGATCTCATTATTAAGGACTTCGGAGAGGTTTTATGTGCACTGACCCTTTGAGAAAGAAATGTAACATTTGCCCAAATCTGTTTGTCAGTGAAAGTCTGCTTTCCTCCTTTGCAAAGGGCCTTGAGGTTTCTGCCTTATCATTGTTGAAAACAGTGTGGTACTTGCTGTTGAAAATGGTGGAAATTTCATTGCACTGCTCTCATCTCAGTTATGTTAGGGAAACTAAGTCAGCAATCAGTATTTTCATCATCCTTCTGGACTCCATAGCCAGTTTTCCATTATTTCCCTGCTACTTGGAATCGTAACTATGGCCTTCTTTGGCTTTTGAAATGTAGTCTTCATTCTTTGTTTCAAGCCATTTAATTACTTGATTTTCCCCATCACTTTTAAATAACTATGGCTCATCCAACTTATATGTCCTGCTTAATGATCTAGGAAAATATCAAGAATTGTTTACAAAATTAAATATGCCTATTTGCAAATCAGTCTACCCATCTTTGAATTATCATGTTAGCCCTAACCCAATGCAAATTAGTTGAAGACAAAATAGAGTACTGCTTATTGCAAAGAACTGGAAGCATATTTAATATTGCTCTCCTTGGGGGAAAAAAAAACAAAGATCTTTATTTTGTTCTTTGGATGCTGCAAATATTCCCATGTTATATATTTTGCAGTGTCTTTATTGCAAGACTTTAATTGATGATATTTTCTTAAACTGAAATGACTGATACCAACAGCAGGTGACACAGAACCATTCAATCTTTTTTTAAAATTTCAAACAACTTTCATCATTTGTACCTAAAAGAAAGCCTTTTGTGTATTTTGACCCACAAGCTTCCTTGGGTATTTGCAGAAAGTTTTGGTAAAGCCAAACTTTATGAAAGCCAATTGTATTTATTCAGCTTACATTTTGTTCTAGAAAATGCAGAAACAAGATGTATACTGCACAGAAAAATGTTTGGTTTTTCTCTCCAAGTACATATTTTAACTTCCATTTGGTAGGTGTTCAGCTCACCCTTTGTGATGTCTGCATCAAAATACGCACACTGGAAATTGGTTGTTAAGGTTGGAGGAAAATGGAGCTGAAACAAAAAAATTTTTTTTTAAAAAAGTAACGGAGCCAAATGCTTAATAAACCTGGGCATGGCATTTCCGGGAGTGAACAAAGTATTCACAAACTGTATTAAAAAGAAGAGGAATATTTAAAATAACTCACACTCCACATCCTATGGATATAGACACAAATCTCAGAAGTAATTAAAATAAAGATATCAAAGGGGAGGGCAAATACCCCTGCAAACTCAGAATGGTAAATACACACAGCCTGACCTCGGTTACCAGTGAATCAAATAAGCTGTTAATTACAAAAGGATGAACACCCTCTGGAGATAACAGCAAACTCCACACAGTCAATAGGATGTGATAACATCCAATACAATCAAGAAACATTTGAGTTGAGCACAGGATTATACATGAGGATTGGAGGATTAGGAGACATGGCATTTCTGAGTCTAGTAAACAGAAAGCACAAGATGCCAGCTGAGGAAGGTGTAAGATGGGAAAGGCAGATGTGATGAATTAATCACCAGGAAAGCAGGGAGATAATGGCCCAGTTCTGCTCCTGGCTGGCAGGGAATGAAGGCACTAAGATCACCTCTCTTGAATCTCTAACCTTCCATTATGAATTGAGTTCGTACATGACTACAATGTTAAGAAATTCTAAAACTCTGTAATTGCTGTTGATTTTTAATTAAGGTGGGTGGTTGTTACTTTGTATTTAGAAAATTATGAGGCAAACTGTGTCCTTCAAGAAATCCTGGTATTACAGTACTGTCGCTTATGATTGAGATTATAGCTGAAAGCATATATTAGTTACATATTGTGGGGCAACAAATTACACTCAACCTTAGTCGCTTAAAAACACTCTTAAAAAATCTCACAGTTTCTGTGCATCAGGAATCTAGATATAGCTTAACTAGGGTTCTCTGGTTCAGCATCTCTCACAAAGCTCCAGTGAAGGTGTTGGCTGAGGTTCTAGTCATCTTAAGGCTCAAACTGGGAAGGATAAACTTCCAAGCTCATTCGTATGACTGTATGCAGCCCTCAGATCCATGCCCAAACTTAATCACATGACTGTGAGTAGACCTCAGGTCCTTGCTAGCGTCTGCCTAGAGATATCAGTTTCTTGCCTGCAGGCTTGTCCAAAGGTCTCTTCATAATTTTAAAGCTTGCACTCCCCAGGGCAAGAGCTGGGAGAGAGAGGATAAGTCCTAAGGTAGAAGCCCAGTCTTTTTATTACCCTCTCTCAGAAGCATCATCCCATCACCTCTGTTCATTCTGTTCTCTAGAAGCAAGTCACTAATAGCAGTCACGTTCAAAGAAAGGGAATTACACAAGGGCAGGAAGACTGGAGGGGTGAATCACTGAGGGCAACCTTAGAGGAGGTCTCCTACCTTATTCATGACAATCTGGGGGTCAATAGAACAATATTGAAATACTTGTGAAAAGAGCTCATTTGCAATTCCTAACTGGTTCTCTTTTGCATTATAGTTAACTCTTTAGGGACGGTAAAATATGGACATGTGGCCACTATGTAGATGCAAGATTAGGAGCTTCTTGTAGAGATGATTAACTTGCTTCCTTTACCCCTTCACTGGTATCTAGTTGACATCTCAACTCATACTTTGAGAATCTTATTTGACCCTTTGGTAACACTGGGCAATGCTAACCGTTTCCTCAATGAAATAACTCTCTTGGCTTCTGAGAGTACTACTTTATTCTGCTTTTCCTCCTACTTCTCTGACTTTACCTATTAATGTTCATCATATGCTTTTCCATCTCTGCTTACTTACTAAATTTTTATATTCTTTATAATTTCCTCCTTAGCCCTTTTCTCTAATCACTCCACTTACTTTCCTTCAGTGGCCTTACCTATACCCATAGTTTTAAGTATACTTAGATATTGATGATCTCCAAATACACCTATACACTACAGAAATCCCCTTTACTCCCGTGGATCCCACACATTCATTTCTACTTTGTTATTTTCATCCCACAAATTTCATTCTTTGCCCTCTTCAACATCTCAGGTAAACACAGCACTATAAATCTGCTATCTAGTGCAGAACTAAAATAGTCATGTTAGGCATCCCCTTTTCCATAAGCCCATGAAGATTGTCTACCTACATCATTTTCTATATACTTCTCATCTTTCTTCTCCTTTTCAGTCATACTGCAACTGTTCCAATTTGGGCATCATTCTCTTCTCATCTGAATTAAGATTGTAATCTCCCAATTGATTACTCCTTCCAGGGACAACAACTTCCAATTTGTCTATGTGTCACCAAAATGATATTGAATGATTGAAAAGCTCTTCTCTGGCTCCCTATCATAGACATGATAAAATCCAATCTATTCATCACTGATTGCAGAAAACTTTATATTCTTTATATTCTTCTTAGCTTTTATCTTCCAGTGTGCCACACACACACTAAATGGTTTAGTCATTTGGGACCACTCACAGACTCTTGAAGCTACTTTCTCACACATACAGACCCTTTTTTTTTTTTTTTCGCTAGTCTAACAAGTTAGTCTTTATTATACACTCTAAAAGAATCATTAAAACAACAAGAGTTACCTAAAGTTAATAAGCCAACAAAGGTGACAAGATGTAATAATAAAGAATAATACTACCAGGTTCATCTAAAAGAAGGCAAAAAGTGAGGAAGAGGGAGCAATGAACTAATGGCTTGAATAGAAAATAATAACAAAATAAAAGATTTAAACTTTGTCATATTAAAAAATTACCTTAAATGTAAAAGACCTAAATAAACATACTAATTAAAAAGCAGAGATTGTCAGATTGGATGAAAAAGCAAGACCTTAACTGTTTAATCCTAGAAGAAACTTCCTTAAAATATAAAGAACAAATGTTAAATGTAAAAAAAAAAAAAAAAAAAGGTAAAAGGCTGAAATGAGAAGCACCAGGATAACAGTAATCAAAAGAAAGTAAGAGTGACTATGTTACTCCTCAGTCCTGTACATTTTTCAGACCTCTCTTTAATAAGATAAAGGAAAGGAAAGTGAAGTCACTCAGTCATGTCCAACTCTTTGCGACCCCATGGACTGTAGCCTACCAGGCTCCTCTGTCCATGGGATTTTCCAGGCAATAGTACTGGAGTGGATTGCCATTTCCTTCTCCAGCGGATCTTCCTGACCCAGGGATGGAATCCAGGTCTCCCGCATTGTAGACAGACGCTTTACCATCTGAGCCACCAGGGAAGTCCATTTAATAAAATAACTCCTATTCATTTCCCCTAATACAGTTGAAGAATTGCCAGTTCTAGAAGCCTTCTTTGGGCTGCTCTTCTCCACAGTCCACTCTAGCCTGTGCACACATGCATACGTTCACATCTACATACACACCGTGTAGCCACAGGCTGATTGCATGTCCTTCCTTTATCTCCCATAGAATCCTGGACATGCATCACTGCCACGACCATTCTGCACGTGCTTATCTGTTTGCTTATGTGTATATTCTCTATTAGAACATCATGAGGGATCAGTCATATGCATTTTTGTACCCCCAAGATCTAATTCAGTGTCTAAAATAAAATAAGTTCATGATAATGCGCTATTGATTAAATAAAAGCACATACACATGAATAAATAGTGAAGTCTCACATTTTTATCATATTCAACATGTTTCATTTAATATGTTTGATTTTTAAGAGAACCCCATTTTTAGGGAGACTTGAGAGTAAGATTCTTAAGAATTTTGTGGATGGTGTTTGCTATCTCCTAGTCCCACTGGGTGGAGAAGGCAATGGCACGCCACTCCAGTACTCTTGTCTAGAAAATCCCATGGATGGAAGAGCCTGGTGGGCTGCAGTCCATGGGGTCGCTAGGAGTCAGACGCAACTGAGCGACTTCCCTTTCACTTTTCACTTTCACACATTGGAGAGGGAAATGGCAACCCACTCCAGTGTTCTTGCCTGGAGAATCCCAGGGATGGGGGAGCCTGGTGGGCAGCTGTCTATGGATCACACAGAGTCGGACACGACTGAGGCGACTTAGCAGCAGCAGCAGCAGCAATCCCACTAGGTGAGAAAGAGAAGTTGGAGTCTTAGCAAATTCTCACTTGAAATGGAAAGCTGAGCTTTTCTCTAGCTGACTGCAGAACCGTGTCTTCCAGGCACATTCACCAGTTGACCTTCACTGTCCTGTGTGCTCACCCACAATTTTCTTGGGGCTTCCAGCCACTTGGTTGCTCTGTTGTGATTAGTTACGTCAGAATGTTCCCTCTTCTTCAGGACTGGGGGGTTTGCTCTATCTCTGCACAACTCCTCTCAGCTTTGGGAGCCAACAGGGGAGGGAGGTGAGCAGAAATTGCAAAGGTTCCCTTTGGTAAAACAGTCACTTTTGACTGACTCTTTCTGGAAAAATGGACAAGAGCTATAACCCAAGATTAACCTGATCTAACCAAATTCAAGCCCAAGAGTTTCACTTGTGGTGGTTGAGGTGCCAGAATCTCACCATAATAGGATTGGTTATAATTCTGTTGAATGATTCACAGGGTGATAATAGTATAGTGCATAGGTGGGATTTGGCCAGTTTTAAGAGTTCAGATTCCTTACCGATGCTATCCTAGTGATTCTCCAAGCATACCGACATCACAGAAGAAAGCGTTGCACCTATGCTCACAGGAGGGTACTTGAATTTGTTTCACTACCTGGGAGCAGGAAGACATCCAATACATACTAAGAAAGAGAAATCTGTTCTGGTTCAATTGTAGGCCTAGAGTTTTTAACCTCCCAGGAGTGGAGTCACTCAGCTACAATGTAAGACCATTTGTAATTATTGTATCATTAACGTCATTAGCTAAGTATTCTAAATTCATTTCTGTGTGTGTGTGTGTGTAACTAATCTAAGTATGGTGGCCTAAATCTGTCTGTGTATAACTAATATGAAATTTTCCTTGAGATGAAATGTTTTGAATTTTCTGTTTTCATTCGTGGAGTGCTGTATCCATCCTCTCTAAACCTCCCCAGCACATAAATCATGTTGCTTTCTCCCGTTTACCACCCTGAATGACACTTTTTCTCTTTGGATAGAACCAAATTAAGTTCTTCCCTGAAGAATTCCTAGACTAAACATTCTAATTCCATCTTTAGACAAAACTATAAAAAAAAGCAGTTTTGTGTCTAAAATTCTTTTCTTGCCTGGTAGGCTCACCTCTCCTTGCTCCTCCCTTCTCCCCATATCCAATTGTCTGTAGGGCATCAATCTCTGTTGTCCCATGCTTCATTCATCTTAATAGACTATCCTTGGCTCACAATGATGCAGTTCAGTTCAGTTCAGTCGCTCAGTCGTGTCCGACTCTTGGCGACCCCATGAATCACAGCACGCCAGGCCTCCCTGTCCATCACCAACTCCCGGAGTTCACTCAGACTCATGTCCATTGAGTCCATGATGCCATCCAGCCATCTCATCCTCGGTCGTCCCCTTCTCCTCCTGCCCCCNTATTATTTTTCCAAATTGCATCAACAGTTTAGCAAAAATTAGGGTGTATGATGAATGATCAAATCTTTATGGTCATGTTTTAACCATCAGCCAGCAAGAAAGGAGAATTTTTTTCATCTAAGACTTCTTGCCTCACCTGTTTCAGATATCAGCCCCCATGAACAGAAATATAAACCTCCTACTTTCAATTCAGATCGACAAGATACCTCAAACTCCCTGTAGAACTTTTTCTTGGGTCCAATTTCTTTCCCTTGTAGCTCAGTTGGTAAAGAATCTGCTGCAATTCAGGAGATCCGGGTTCAGTTCCTGGGTCAGAAAGATCTGCTGGAAGAGGAAATGGCAACTAACTCAGTATTCTTGCCTGGAGAATCCCATGGACAGAGGAACCTGGCAAGCTATAGTCCATGGGGTCACAGGAGTTGGACACACTAAACCACCACTACCATTATCAAAACTATCATCTCATCCACACATCAACCTAATTTCTTTACACTAATCTCTATCTCATACCACAGGTAACTAAATATAATGTAACAGTTCTGGATGACAATGTGCAATAAGAATATACCGTGATCTAGTGTTAAATCTGGCATTGGTGAGGATAGATAAAAAGCATGTATTCATATATTGTTCTCGATGGTGTGGTTTTAGATGTGAAAACTACATCTACTATTTCAATTTGTTTTCATCATAAAGTCATCCAAGATGAAGCTGATACCAGGGAATGCTGAGCAAACCAATGAAAAGAAACTGAGTCTTTGATGACATTCTTGATTCTCTGTTTCAAACCAACCCTGAGTTCACACCACCCATGTTCTTCTCAAGTAATAAACCTCTACATCTTTTTTAGATTTTTGATCAGATTATATGACAATTGCTTCTCAAGTTAGTCTAAATTATAAACATATTATGGAATACGGTACAGCTTGTAAAAAGAATAAGGTGAATCTGTATATATGATATGACTAGAAGACAAGTTGCTATATGAAAAAGTCAAGATGCAGAACATTGTGTAATACTATACTATTTGTATATAAAAGTGATTATGAACTTTATGTATTCATATGTTTATACACTTATACCCTTGTACGTGCAAAGATTATTTCTATATATTATATAGAAATAGAAATAAGATAAAGTTAACCACTGATGTAAGAATAAGAAGTTGGAAATGGAGAAGAGGACAGACTTTTATACACTTCTAAATTGTTGGGATTTTTTAATTTTTTTATTTTTTTCAATTTTTTTTCAGTTTTATTTCCTGAAAAATAATTGACATACACCACTGCATTTAAAATTATGCACAGCATACTGGTTTGATTTACCTATATTGTGAAACAGTTACTACAACAGTTTTAGTTAAAATCCATAGTCTCGTATAGATATGATTTTTTTAAAGAAGAGAAAAAAAGTTCTCCTGTGATGAGGATTGTTATGATCTACTCACTTTAAAAAAAACATCATTTCCATGTATCATACAGAAGTGTTAACTATTATCCTCATGGTATACAATATGTACATAGTACTTAATTATCTTATAACTGGAAATCTGCATCTTTTGACCACCTTCCTCTACTCCTTCCCTCCCTACCTGATCTCTTTTCCTGTAAGTTTGATGTTTGGCTTTGTTTTTAATTAGATTCCACATAAAGGTGAAATCAGACAGCATTTGCCTTTCTCTATCTGACATTTACACAGAAGAACTATACAAAAAAGAGCTTCACTTTCCCTCCCTACCTGATCTCTTTTCCTGTAAGTTTGATGTTTGGCTTTGTTTTTAATTAGATTCCACATAAAGGTGAAATCAGACAGCATTTGCCTTTCTCTATCTGACATTTACACAGAAGAACTATACAAAAAAGAGCTTCACGACCCAGATAATCACGATGGTGTGATCACTCACCTGGAGCCAGACATCCTGGAATGTGAAGTCAAGTGGGCCTTAGAAAGCATCACTATGAACAAAGCTAGTGGAGGTGATGGAATTCCAGTTGAGCTATTTCAATCCCTAAAAGATGATGCTGTGAAAGTGCTGCACTCAATATGCCAGCAAATTGGAAAACTCAGCAGTTGCCACAGGACTGGAAAAGGTCAGTTTTCATTCCAATCCCAAAAGGCAATGCCAAAGAATGCTCAAACAACCACACAATTGCACTCATCTCACACACTAGTAAAGCAATGCTCAAAATTCTGCAAGCCAGGCTTCAGCAGTATGTGAACCGTGAACTTCCAGATGTTCAAGCTGGTTTTAGAAAAAACAGAGGAACAGAGATCAAATTGCCAACATCTGCTGGATCATCAAAAAAGCAAGAGAGTTCCAGAAAAACATCTATTTCTGCTTTATTGTCTATGCCAAAGCCTCGGACTGTGTGGATTACAATAAACTGTGGGAAATTCTGAGAGAAATGAGAATACCAGACCAACTGACCTGCCTCTTGAGAAACCTATATGCAGGTTAGGAAGCAACAGTTAGAGCTGGACATGGAACAACAGGGGATTTTTTTAAATAGGAGTTTTTTACCTTGAAGATGAGAATAACAACTAATGAAAATTTTGTAAATTCTCATTGTGCTAGATAATGCTAGAAGTGGATCTTATACCACTAGCCTTCAAAGAACTCATTGTCAAGAGGAGATAAAGATACATAGACAAATGCAATAACATGTTTACTGAAAGTATCAAGATAATGTTAAGAAGATGGGTGCTTCATTCTGCCTGGAAAAGTCACAACTTCCAGAGGAAGTTATGCCTAAACAAAAGAATAAAATGGCAAAAGGATTTTAACAAATTGACTAAATGAACATGGGGTGGGGAATTCATGGACAAGTAACAACACTTTTTAAGCATATAGAGTAATAGAATGTAGTTCCTTGTATCTTTCAGGAACTGTAAGTAATTTGGCCGTTCTGGAGAGGCCAGAGAAAGGAAAATGAGGACAAAGCAGCAGGGAGGGACTAGATGATGACAAGCTTATATGCCATGCTAAGAAGCTTGGGTCTTATATTTTCAGCACCTGGAAACCATTTGCCAAGGCTGAAGATTCTATTAATTTCTTAGAATAATTTTTAAACAAATAAGAAATATAATAATAAAGAATATAGGATGTAATATAACAAAGCTCAGGAACTCTTCACCCAGTTTTGTCGATCTTAATATCACTGCAGATGGTGATGCAGCCATGAAATTAAAAGACGCTTACTCCTTGGAAGGAAAGTTATGACCAACCTAGACAGCATATTCAAAAGCAGAGACATTACGTTGCTGACTAAGGTCCGTCTAGTCAAGGCTATGGTTTTTCCTGTGGTCATGTATGGATGTGAGAGTGGACTGTGAAGAAGGCTGAGCTTCGAAGAATTGATGCTTTTGAACTGTGGTGTTGGTAAAGACTCTTGAGAGTTCCTTGGACTGCAAGGAGATCCAACCAGTCCATTCTAAAGGAGATAAGCTCTGGGATTTCTTTGGAAGGAATGATGCTAAAGCTGAAACTCCAGTACTTTGGCCACCTCATGCAAGGAGTTGACTCACTGGAAAAGACCCTGATGCTGGGAGGGATTTGGGGCAGGAGATGAAGGGGACGACCAAGGATGAGATGGCTGGATGGCATCACTGACACGATGGACGTGAGTCTGGGTGAACTCCAGGAGTTGGTGATGGACAGAGAGGCCTGGCGTGCTGTGATTCATGGGGTCACAAAAAGTCGGACACGACTAAGCGATTGAACTGAAGTGAACTGAATATTTACTACCTAATTTTTAAAAGGAAATAAAGTATTTCAAATGTTAAAGCTCACACAGTACCCTTTCTTTATCACAACACCATTGCCTACAAAGGAAAGCACACCTATACTTTATAAGTCAATTTTAATAGAAGGAACAGAACACACAAATGTGCTTTAACCATTGTTATTTTTTTAAACCCTTAATTCAGCCTGTTCACATCTCATTGTGCAGTGGACAAAATGAAACATAGCCATGCAAATAAAAAGCTATGGTCATCATGTAGTTTCTCCACATATTACTCTTTCTTTTAATATTACACTCTTTAGAATCAAACTATATGTCTGCTATATCTGATACCACCCAAAAGTTACCAAAAGAGTTACCCATTGTTCCAAGATGTTGTATCTCTTTAAATTTTGCTGTCAGTTGCATAATATTCCCTTAAATATGTTTTTTAAGCATTAGACACTGACTGAACTGATATTGGAAAAGGGTCATGATGATACGAAAACTTATTTTCAAAATAAGGATCAAGAAAAGTGATCATAAAAATCTTTGATTTAAAGTCACCAAAGATGGGCTTCTCACTGTCCAGTGGTTAGGACTCCACACTTTCAATGCAGAGGCGTGGGTTTGATCCCTGGTCAGGGAGCTAAGATCCCACATGCTGCACAGCATGCCAAATAAGTAAATTAATTAAAACACATGAAATAAAAGATTTTTTAAAATTTTAAGTCACCAAACGTTTTTTCAGTTCATCTTTTATTTACTCATTGGTGTGCGGTAATGTGTGTTGAGTGGGTGAGTATGTGTGTGCATTTGCATACAAGACAGGCTCTTTGGGTTTCACTATCTGGTTCATGAGAAGGAAGACCAACAAAGTGGTTCTTAGATGACAAGCAGCTCTACCATGTGCCACCACTTTATGCAATGAAGATCTGAATGATACTCAAGAAGCTAGCAACTTCCACACAAGTACAGAGCATTCTGTGTGCTCCATGACCTACACTACAGAAAGGATATACTTTTTAGCACTTCTTTAATGTACTTCATATTATTTGCTCTGTGTTGCTTAATATTCACGAGGCTTAAATTCAGTTACATGGTTGCTAGAAAAAGAGAACTTTAATAAGCACAGAAAGACATAAACGTTTACTGAACATCTTACATATTTAAGAGGATGCTGTACGACTTGTAACAAAATTTAAAGAGATACAACATCTTGGAACAATATGTGAGTTTTTGGTAACTATCAAGTGGTAGCAAGGACTTAACAAACCCAGGCTAAAGCCACTTTAAATAATTTTGAAAATGAATACACATGCCATATTTTTTAGATTGGTGCTGCTGCTGCTACTGCTGCTAAGTCACTTCAGCCATGTCTGACTCTGAGTGACCCCATAGACCTCAGCCCACCAGGCTCTGCCATCCCTGGGATTCTCCAGGCAAGAACACTGGAGTGGGTTACCATTTCCTTCTCCAATGCATGAAAGTGAAATCACTCAGTCGTGTCCGACTCCTAGCGACCCCATGGACTGCAGCTTACCAGGCTCCTCCATACATGGGATTTGCCAGGCAAGATTAGTGCTAAGAATTTTTAAATTCTTGTACATTCTGTTTATAACCATATTTTGAAATCTCACTGTCTAAGATAATCATGTCTTCTTTTTTAGTTACTCAAGAATTTCCCCATTCTATGACACATGAAAAATTCACCCATTCAACTGCCCTTCAAAATTCAAAACTCAGAGACTATCTTTTCTTCTTTTTTCCCTAATTTTTCAACAACAAAGAAAAGAACTAGAGTTTTAGCATGTCTTCTTTCAAAGAAATCTTGAAAAACAAAACAGAGCAATGTGAAAATAGTGTAGATCTTCTTCTATTTGGTGATTTACCTGACCTGCTCCCTTTTTCCAAATATTGCATCTCATCCAATCATTCCAGTCCAAATAGAATCAGCTTCTTCTCAACAAGCACATTCATAATTAGATACGATTGTTCTGCTTTAAAAATCCCATAACTCCTTCCCTAATCCAGTATTTCAAACCTCACTTAACCAATACAATTTAATTAATCAGAAATTATTTGCAACTAAACAAAAGGAAAGTAATTAACAATCCAGCCTTTGAATAAATAACTTGAACTATATTAATACTGTAAATATTTATATTAATACATAAATATAAAACTATAGTTTATAAAGTAATACTCTTAATATAGTCTGTTGCTGCTGCTGCTGCTGCTGCTAAGTCACGTCAGTCGTGTCCGACTCTGTTTGACCCCATAGACAGCAGCCTACCAGGCTCCAGTCCCTGGGATTCTCCAGGCAAGCATACCGGAGTG
This sequence comes from Aepyceros melampus, assembly GCA_006408695.1. Classification (NCBI taxonomy): domain Eukaryota; kingdom Metazoa; phylum Chordata; class Mammalia; order Artiodactyla; family Bovidae; genus Aepyceros; species Aepyceros melampus. Next base: position 498,036 of record SJXQ01003463.1, read on the forward strand.
GGTTGCCATTTCCTTGTCCAGTGCAGGAAAGTGAAAAGTGAAAGTGAAGTCGCTCAGTTGTGTCCGACTCTTCGCGACCCCATGGACTGTAGCCTACCAGGCTCCTCCATCCATGGGATTTCCCAGGCAAGAGTACTGGAGTGGGTTGCCATTGCCTTCTCCGAATATAGTCTGTTAATTATATATAGTCTGTTAATTATATATAAATAAGAATATCTATAAAATAACACTTTAACATGTTACACATATTACTTGATAAACAATTTTTATTAAATGTAGAATATTTTGGGATATATATTTCTCATTAATCCAACATTCACCTTAGAATCAAGAATCTAAAGTCAAATAATTTAGGATAGCAGGAAACATAGTTTTGTCTTTCTGTTATTCAGACTATTGAGTTGGAGACTAATTCAAAGAGAATGAAAAAGTCACTCGGAAGTGCTGTCAAAATGGGTTGAAAAGTTGAGACTTTGTAAGGAGGGAGACCAGTTAGGAGGTTATAGCTGTAATCCAGGTAAATGCCTATTGGGCCTCAGGTGACATGTTGGCAGTTGGAAGGGAGAAATGGAGATTGCTGTAAAAGACATTTTGAAAGAAGAAATAAGTTTAGGAGACTGTTTGAAAATAGGGCATGGAAGGAACGGGAGTCTCAAAGATAACTCTAAGATTTTGGAATGGGAAACTTGAGGAACTGTAGGTGCTAACCTTGAATTGTAAGTGCCATTAACTGATAATGGGATTCCCTGGTGGCTGAGATGGTAAAGCATCTGCCCGCAATGCGGGAGACCTGGGTTCAGTCCCTGGGCTGAGAAGATCCCCTGAAGAAGGAAATGGCAACCCACTCCAGTACTCTTGCCGAGAAAATTCAATGGATGGAGGAGCCTGGTTGGCTACAGTCCATGGGGTCGCAAAGAGTCAGACACGACTGAGCAACTTCATTTCACTTATTAACTGATAAAGAGAAGCTGTGAGCAAGTGTCAGTTTCAAGGAAAGAAGCTAAATTCAATTCTGGAACTACTGAGTTTCAAAATCTCTATGAAGTGAATAACATTATTATTACAGTTTTACAAATGAGGAATAGGAGGCAGTAAGTAATTTGGCCAAGGTCACACAACTAGTGAAGTGAGAGAGCCAGAATTTGAACACCTGCAGTTTTCTTTCTTATTAGCCCAGTGAAATTTTAAATCCTTGGAGTGTCACGGATCTGTCTTTTTCTTTGGAAGCAACTATAGGTGGTAAAAAAAAAAAAAAAAAAAAAAGAAAAAAAGTATTTGATGTCTGTTCTTTGTCAGCCCAGAATGGTTGTGTTTTCTTAAAGATCCAATACCTGGTTTTCTGACCTAAATGTCCACTTATTATAATCCAACTCCTAGGATCACTGATTGGTCCAAGGATGGGCACCGAATCCAGGTTAAACCAATCACTGCAAAGCTTAAAAACTTTTAGCTTGAAACCTAGGAGTTTCTTGAAATTGCAAACTTGGGTTTGCCAAATAGCCATGTTTCTAATCCCAAGGAGGAGCTATGTGATAGAAAGAAGGCAGAAATAATGGATGTGAGGCAGGGGGAGTGGAGGACTCCTGGCAGCATTTGAACTTGATTCCAATCATTCTTGAAGCCTAGCTGTGTTTCCTACCTCTTGTGGCTTGGTTACATGAGCCAACAGTCTTTTTTCTGCTTAATATGTTTTAAGTCAAGTTTCTCTCACTCACTCAATCAGAAGAGTCATGGTTGATAAAACCACACACCACTGGGGGAACTTGAACAACTTATTTAAAATCCCTCAATCAGTTTTCTCATTTGCAAATGGGAGAAGCAGACATGCACTTTCCAGGATTTTTCAGAAGAGTAAATGATACAGGTGAACAATTTGCCTTCTCTTACTTAAAAACTCAGTGTATTACCTTAAAAAGTACTAATCATGTTCTTGGAGCTCTTTCACCAGTAAAGTGTTCTCTCTTTTAGAATGAATGGTTGATAACCTAGCACGGGACACACCTCTCTCCCTGGAGCACTGTCGGTTGCCCCTTACAGAGACTCTCAAATCCCTAGTTCACCCATTCTCTCTTGCTGCATTTACCACAGCTTTATATAAGTGGTAAGAGAGAGGGGCAAGTGTCTACTTAATTTCTGTATCCACAGCATATGACATAGTACATAGTCCTGAAGATTTCCTCAGTAATTCTTCTATAAAGATTAGAAGCAAGTTGAATTTCCTTAAAAATAGTCATAGGATATGATGGTTTAATCCCCACCATATTAAAAAGTCTCAGTAAGCATTCATTAGTACTCCAAAATCCATATCAGTGGCTTTTTGTCTGTTAATTGCTATGTTACATTGATTTTGCCAATTTGCAGATTAATTTCACTTTTTTCGCTCCTTCTTTCCTTCCTTCCTCCCTTTCTTCCATCTTCTTCCCCTCCTCCTTTTCTCTTTCTGTCTGGTCTCTTTCTCTCTCTTCTTTCTTTCTTTCTGTACATTAGGAGCATATTCTGGATTCAGAGTCCCAGATGCTAGATATTTTTTTCACACTTTGCTCTTTCTTGTGAGCTATTATGACCCCTTGGAACCATTTCTGTTACTACTCAGGTCAGCAAGGAAGGGTTGCTCTAACAAGAGATCAGAAATAAGGCCTTAAGTCAAACATCATGCTCTGATACTTATGAATATTTAAGCTACTTGTCAGCTTTTGGCGTGAGCAATGGCATGGAGCTATGAATTTTACCAAGTGCTTTAAGTTAAAAAAAAAAATGATGATAGGAAAATAAGGAGAAGGCAATGGCACTCTACTCTGGTACTCTTGCCTGAAAAATCCCATGGACGAAGGAGCCTGGTAGGCTGCAGTCCATGGGGTCGCGAAGAGTCAGACATGACTGAGCAACTTCACTTTCACTTTTCCCTTTCATGCATTGGAGAAGGAAATGGCAACCCACTCCAGTGTTCTTGCCTGGAGAATCCCAGGGATGGGGGAGCCTGGCGGGCGGCCGTCTATGGGGTCGCAGAGTCAGACACGACTGAAGCGACTTAGCAGCAGCAGGAAAATAAAAACTCTAACCTTTTCCAGGCTTACACTTAATGACTTTGTTAGTGAAGGTATGAAATCTAAAACAAAATGCTATGCCTTCTTTAGGTATTAAGAACTGGTATATATAGAATAAGTGTACATTCAATGCTCACCTGTAATGAGGAATGCAAAGTAATTAGGAAGACACAGATTTCAACATTGGTTTCACCCAGTTTAGCAAATGTTGCTAAGATCTTCATACCTAATTTAGCATCTTACTAATAGGAGAGAGGTGGGTGATATTTTCATTATAGGTAAGAAATAGGAATCTAAGAAATTCATTACCTTTAATGCTTATTATGGACAGTTGCCAGGCATCACTGCATTCACACCAATCAAGAACTAGAGGAGAACAACTTAAATGAGCAGTGTTTTAAATGAACTGGAATTTTTACTCTTTTTGATATTTCTTTTAGATATTTTACTACAAAACTTTTTACTCTTTTTAAATGGGAGAGCATTTCTTTTCCAGAAGTTTTCACAGTATATATTATTCTTTTTTTCAATGGGAATGTTTGCTGCCAAATACCTGCTTAGGATATGAAAAGCCAAATTTAACTTTTCTTTAGTACAGCCTGGCAATTAAGCTTTTGCGTTAGAGGAGAGTTGGCTTATTCATTGTAATAATGGTTATCATTATGGAAAGGGTTTGTTAAGTATTCAGATCCTACTGGACCATATATATGTTACACAAAAAATAACCCCCATTTTCAGAGAACTCATATCACAAAGAAAATGCCCCAAGTTAGACGCACATATGTACAGTGCACAATAATCACCAAAATGTCTATCTTACATTTGCTTTATGTTGACAAGCTCAAAAAATCATAAAAATATATCTACATAGTCATTTGTATATTCTTTATCAGTCCTCTAAGCATAAACATGCTAATTTATCTCCTATTTTACAGATGTGAATAGAGGTTCCTGGTAGTGTACCCAAGGCCACAGAAGTGAAAAAGGTCAATTATCTTTCTACTATTCCATGTATCACATCATTTCTGTGTCTGAATAGGTTTGGTCATAGACAAAGTTGCAAAATGGGTGAAGATTGTCCTATTTGACTCAGCTCCCTATTCTGGAGTTTTCTTTATTGTTATGTGCTTCACTTTCATGAAGCTCCCTTGACTGTGTCTTCCAACACACAGTCCCTCCACCTCCTAGGTGTTCCTTACTCTCGTTCACAGATTCTTTCCCCTCACCCACCTAACATGCTGGTGTTCCTTGGGATTCTGTCCTAAACCTTCTCTTGCCTCGCTATACTCAATATCCCTGGAGGATATCTCCCATACCTGTAGCTTCCGCTACCACCTGTGTATTGATACCACCCAAATTTGATATTCCCAGTCAGACTTCTCTCACACTTGCTATCTTTGCCTTATAACCTGCAGTTACTTAACAGATTCCTGAAACTGATCTCAGGTCTCCTTTTCTACATGCTACTCCTCCTGTGTCCCCTGTCTTATTCGGTAACACCACCATCTACCCAGCTGTCCAATCCAAGAGCCTCAGAAACACCTTTGACCCTTCTTCCTTTCTCACCCTCTCTGTGTAAGTTAACCTCCATATCCGGAGATTTTCTTAAAGAATAAGAACTCCTCAGGGTATAGTCCAGGAGTGGGATTGCTGGGTCATAAGGAAGTTCTATTTTTAGCTTTTTAAGGAACCTCCAAGCTGCTTTCCCCAGTGGCTATCCAAGAGGAATGGGATATTTGTATATATATGGCTCAGTCACTAAATTGTACACCAGAAACTAATACAATATTCTAAAGCAATTATCCTCTGTTTTTTTAGATTTTTTTTATTATTATTATTCATTTCATTTCACCGTGCAGTGTCTTAGTTGAGATGCTCATGATCTTCAGTGTTCATTGTGGTATGCAGGATCTTTAGTTGAAGTATTTGCACTTTTAGTTGCAACACATGGGACCTAGTTCCTCAACCATGGATTGAACCTGGGCCCACTGCAGAGGGAGATCAGAGTCTTTAGTCACTGGACCACCAGGGAAGTCCCTAATTATAATCCAATTTAAAAAAAGGAAAGAACCTTTTTGCCCATTTTTCTTTCAGTTTTCATTGCTATTGCCTGTTTTCCATCGTGTCCATCTCACTAGAACTTACTATTATAGCCACCTAAATATTGGAAAAGACTCTGATGCTGGGAGGGGTTGGAGGCAGGAGGAAAAGGGGACGACCGAGGATGAGATGGCTGGATGGCATCACGGACTTGATGGACGTGAGTCTGAGTGAACTCCAGGAGATGGTGATGGACAGGGAGGCCTGGCGTGCTGCGATTCATGGGGTCACAAGGAGACGGACACGACTGAGCGACTGAACTGCACTGAACTGAAATATAAATATGTCCTTGTTTTCCCTACTCAGGCTCTCACTCAAGCCATTCTATTCTACCCTTCCCTGAGAAACCCCCTTCTAATCACAGTCAGGAAATGAAGGAGGGTGATATTCAAACTGTTTTCCTCTTTTCCAAGCTATAGAGTCTGTTTCCTCATCACGGTCCATGTCAACTTTCAAAGCTTGTGTGTTTTTATATCATCTGCCTCCCTAAACTCATCAAGGTAGGAGGACCTGGCGAGAGCAGCCGCCCAGCCAAGTGATCAAGCCGCAGAAGCTATTTCAGTGGCCTGAGTCTTGGCAGCTACTGGCCTGACTCAGCCATGTTCCCCAGTTAAATAACATTCTTTAAAGAGCCCTTGTTCTCATTTGTTTGAATTGCATGCTATCTAGTCTTTTTAATGCAATCCAGAAGAGAGACAGCAGACATAAATACAACAGCTAAATCCATGGAAGCACAAAAACATCTCCAGGTGAAGTAATAAATTAATAATCTTTGGCTCTTTCAGTTCAGTTCAGTTGCCCAGCCATGTCTGACTCTGCGATCCCATGAATCACAGCACGCCAAGCCTCCCTGTCCATCAGCAACACTCGGAGTTTACTCAAACTCATGTCCATCAGTGATGCCATCCAGCCATCTCATCCTCTGTCATCCCCGTCTCCTCTCGCCTTCAATCTTTCCTAGCATCAGGCTCTTTTCCAATGAGACAACTCTTCACATCAGGTGGCCAAAGTATTGGAGTTTCAGCTTCAACATCAGTCCTTCCAATGAACACCCATGCCTGATCTCCTTTAGGATGGACTGGTTAGATCTCCTTGCAGTCCAAGGGACTCTCAAGAGTCTTCCCCAACACCACAGTTCAAAAGCATTAATTCTTTGGCGCTCAGCTTTCTTTATAATCCAACTCTCACATCCATACATGACCACTGGAAAAACCATAGCCTTGACTAGATGGACCTTAGTTGGCAAAGTAATGTCTGCTTTTCAATATGCTTTCTTGGTTGCTCAAAACTTTTCTTCCAAGGAGTAAGCATCTTTAATTTCATGGCTGCAGTCACCATCTGCAGTGATTTTGGAGCCCAAAAAAATAGAGTCTGATATTGTTTCCACTGTTTCTCCATCTATTTGCCATGAAGTGATGGGACCAGATGCCATGATCTTTGTTTTCTGAATGTTGAGCTTTAAGCCAACTTTTTCACTCTTCTCTTTCACTTCCATCAAGATGATTTTTAGTTCCTCTTCACTTACTGCTATAAGGGTGATGTCATATGCAAATATGAGGTTACTGATATTTCTCCCAGCAGTCTTGATTCCAGCTTGTGCTTCTTCCAGCCCAGCATTTCTCATGAGGTACTCTGCATATAAATTGAATAAGCAGGGTGACAATATACAGCCTTGACACACTCCTTTTCCTATTTGGAACCACTCTGTTGCTCCATATTGAGTTCTGTTACTTCCTGACCTGCATATAGGCTTCTCAAGAGGCAGCTCAGGTGGTCTAATATTCCCATCTCTTTCAGAATTTTCCACAGTTGATTGTGATCCACACAGCCAAAGGCTTTGACATAGTCAATAAAGCAGAAATAGATGTTTTTCTGGAACTCTCTTGCTTTTTCAATGATCCAGCAGATGTTGGCAATTTGATCTCTGGATCCTCTGCCTTTTCTAAAACCAGCTTGAACATCAGGAAGTTCACGGTTCACGCATTGCTGAAGTCTGACTTGGAGAATTTTGAGCATTACTTTACTAGCATGTGAGATGAGTGCAATTGTGCGGTAGTTTGAGCATTCTTTGGCATTGCCTTTCTTTGGGATTGGAATGAAAACTGACATTTTCCAGTTCTGTGGGCACTGTTGAGTTTTCCAAATTTGCTGGCATATTGAGTGCAGCACTTCCACAGCATCCTCTTCCAGAGTTCGAAATAACTCAACTGGAATTCTATCACCTCCACTAGCTTTGTTTGTAGTGATGCTTTCTAAGGCCCACTTGACTTCACATTCCAGAATGTCTGTCTCTAGGTGAGGGATCACACCATCATGATTATCTGGGTTGTGAAGATCTTTTTGTACAGTTCTGTGTATTATTGCCACCTCTTCTTAATATCTTCTGCTTCTGTTAGGTCCCTACCATTTCTGTCCTTTATTGAGCCCATCTTTGCATAAAATATTTCCTTGATATCTTTCTTTTTTGAAGAAATATCTAGTCTTTCCCATTCTATTGTTTTCCTCTATTTCTTTGCATTGATCACTGAGGAAGGCTTTCCTCTCTCTCCTCGCTATTCTTTGGAAATCTGAATTCACATGGGTATACCTTTCCTTTTCTCCTTTGCTTTTTGCTTCTCTTCTTTTCACATCTATTTGTAAGATCTCCTCAGACAGCCATTTTGCTTTATTGCATTTATTTTTCTTGGGGATGGTCTTGCTCCCTGTCTCCTGTACAATGTCATGAACCTCTGTCCATAGTTCTTCAGGCACTTTTTCTATCAGATCTAATCCCTCAAATCTATTTGCCAGTTCCACTGTATAATTGTAAGGGATTTGGTTTAGGTCATACCTGAATGGTCTAGTGATTTTCCCTACTTTCTTCACATCCAAGATCAGGAGCAGCATCTGCACTTCACTAGATTGGTGGTGTGGAGATACCCCAAGTCCAAATTCAAAGAAACTCCAGTAAGATGGTAGACGCTGGAGTGGCTGTGAGGAGACACCCCATATCTGAGAGCAAAGGAGAAGCCCCAGAAAGATGGTAGGAGCGGCAAATTCACGATTAGAATCAAACCCCATTCCAGCCAGAGACTCTCAGAGGGCTCAGACAAACACTGTGTGCACCAGGACCCAGGGACCCCACAGAGACTGAGACAGAACTGTGTTTGAGTGTCTCCTGTGGAGGTACAGGTTGGCAGTGGTCTGCTGCACTGCAGGGAAAGGGGGTCTAGTTGCAGCAGACTTGGGTATTGCATAAGCCCTCTTGGAGGTGGTCGCCATTAACCCCACCACAGAGCTCCCAGAACTTACACGGGACTAGGAAATAGACTCTTGGAGGGTACACAAGGTTACCAGGACCCAGGAGAAAGGAGCAGTGACCCACAAAAGACTGTCTGGACTTGCCTGTGGATGTCCAGGAGTCTCCGGTGGAGGCGTGGGTCAGTGGCAGCCTGATGCAGTGTTGGGGACACTGACTGTAGCAGTACATGCATGGGATCTTTTGAGCGAGGTCAACATTATCTTCATTACCTCCACCATAGTTTCAGTTCAGGTCAGTTCAGTTCAGCTGCTCAGTCATGTCCAACTCTTTGCGACCCCATGAATTGCAGCACGCCAGGCCTCCCTGTCCATCACCATCTCCCAGAGTTCACTCAAACTCACATCCATTGAGTCAGTGATGCATGCCATCCAGCCATCTCATCTTCTATTGTCCTTTTCCTCCTGCCCCCAATCCCTCCCAGCATCAGAGTCTTTTCCAATGAGTCAACTCTTCGTATGAGGTGGCCAAAGTACTGGAGTTTCAGCTTTAGCACCACTCCTTCCAAAGAACACCCAGGGTTGATCTCCTTTAGGATGGACTGGTTGGATCTCCTTGCAGTCCAAGGGACTCTCAAGAGTCTTCTCCAACACCACAGTTCAAAAGTATCAATTCTTCAGCTCTCAGCTTTCTTCACAGTCCAAATCTTACATCCATACATGACCACTGGAGGAAAAACCATAGCCTTGACTAGATGGACCTTAGTCGGCAAAGTAATGTCTCTGCTTTTCAATATGCTATCTAGTTTGGTCATAACTTTCCTTCCAAGGAGTAAGCATCTTTTAATTTCATGGCTTCAGTCACCATCTGCAGTGATTTTGGACCCCCCCAAAATAAAGTCTGACACTGTTTCCACTGTTTCCCCCATCTATTTCCCATGAAGTAGTGGGGCCAGATGCCATGATCTTCATTTTCTGAATGTTGAGCTTTATTTAAGCCAACTTTTTCACTCTCTTCTTTCACTTTCATTAAGAGGCTTTTTAGTTCCTCTTCACTTTCTGCCATAAGGGTGGTTAGTTTGGCCCCAAGTAAATAGAAGGGAGGGAACACAGCTGCACCCATCAACAGAAAATTGGATTAAAGTTTACTGAGCCTAGTAAGGCCCATGAGAAGAAGACCCAGTTTCCCCCACAGTCAGTGTATCCCATCAGGAAGCTTCCATGATCCTCTTATCTTTCAGTCCAGCAGGCAGACTGAAAAACACAGTCACAGAAAACTAACCAATTTAATCACATGGACCACAGCCTTGTCTAACTCTATGAAACTATGAGCCATGCTGTGTAGGGCCACCCAAGATGGACGGGTCATGGTGGAGAGTTCTGACAAAGTGTGGTCCACTGGAGAAAGGAATGCAAACCACTTCAGTCTTCTTGCCTGGAGAACCCCATGAACAGTATGAAAAGGCAAAAAAAGGACACTGAAAGATGAACTCCCTAGGTCGGTAGGTACACAATATGCTACTGGAGATCAGTGGAGAAACAACTCCAGAAAGAATGAAGAGATGGAGCCAAAGCAAAAACGACACCCAGTTGTGGATGTGACTGGTGATGGAAGCAAGGTCCAATGCTGTAAAAAGCAATATTGCATAGGAACCTGGAATGTTAGGTCCATAAATCAAGGTGTCAAGCAAGTGTATGTTTCTCAGTTTTTGTCTCATCACAACAATGATTTGGGGCGACAGACATTTAAGCCCTCCGTGCGTCACAGCTCTCAGGTCTTGAACAACAGGTGTCATAGCTCTTAGACAAATAGTGTTACAGCTCTATTAAGAAGATAGCAGGATGCTTCCATGTCCTGGCTATTATAAACAGTGCTGCGATGAACACTGGGGTACACGTGTCTCTTTCAATTCTGGTTTCCTTGGTGTGGATGCCCAGCAGTGGGATCGCTGGATCATAAGGCATTTCTATTTGCAATTTTTTAAGGAATCTCCACACTGTTCTCCATAGTGGCTGTACTAATTTGCATTCCCACCAACAGTGTAAGAGGGTTCCCTTTTCTCCACACCCTCTCCAGCATTTATTGCTTGTTGACTTTTGGATCGCAGCCATTCTGACTGGTGTGAAATGGTACCTCATTGTGGTTTTGATTTGCATTTCTCTGATAATGAGTGATGTTGAGCATCTTTTCATGTGTTTGTTAGCCATTCGTATGTNGTAATGATAACCTGTACGCAAGACAGCAAAAGAGACACAGATGTATAGAAAGGCCTTTGGGACTCTGTAGGAGAGGGAGAGGGTGGGATGGGTTGGCAGAGTGGCAGTGTAACATGTGTGATATCATAAGTGAAATGAATCACCAGTCCAGGTTTGATGCAGGATGCAGGATGCTTGGGACTGATGCACGGGGATAATCCAGAGAGAGGGTGTGGGGCAGGAGGGTGGAGGTGGGGGTCAGGATTGGGAGTTCATGTACACTCGTGGCTGATTCATGTCGATGTGTAGCAAAACGAATACAGTATTGTAAAGCAAAACAAACTAAAAAAATAAAAATTAATTTAAAAAAAAAGAAGAAGATAGCAGGAGAATTCATCCTCAAAGAAGAGAAGAGAGCGGAGGAGCCCACCAGTACACGAGGGCGTGGGAGAAGCTAGAGAGAGAGAGAGAGAGAGAAAGCGTACGACTCCTCCTTTTATATGCTTTTTCCTCCCCCTGGGCCTGTCCTATGCAAACTGGGCTTAGCCAGGAGTGCTGTTTGTTCTTCCGGAGGTCTTCATTCCAGTCCTTGGACTTCCTTTGACCTTCCTTTGTTCTATTTTCATGGGCTTTTCCCTTCTTTGTCTTTTAGCCACTGCCATTTTGGACCCCTGTTTTCTATTCTAACTACCTAACAAAGGCAAATTGGAAGTGGTCAGACAGGAAATGGCAAGAGTGAACGGCCACATTCTAGGAATCAGCAAGCTAAAATGGACTGGAATGGGTGAATTTAACTCAGATGACCATTATATCTACTCCTATGGACAGAAATCCCTTAGAAGAAATGGAGTAGCCATCATGGTCAACAAAAGACTCCAAAATGCAGTACTTGGATGCAATCTCAAAAATGACAGAATGATTTCTGTTCATTTCTAAGGCAAACCATTCAATAGCACAGTAATCCAGGTCTATGCCCCCATCAGTAATGCTGAAGAAGCTGAAGTTAAATGGTTCTATGAAGACTTACAAGACCTTCTAGAACTAATATCCCAAAAGATGTCCTTTTCATTATAGGGTACTGGAATGCAAAAGTAGGAAGTCAAGAAACACCTGGAGTAACAGGCAAATTTGGCCTTGGAGTACAGAATAAGCAGGGCAAAGGCTAATGGAGTTTTGCCAAGAGAATGCACTGGTCATAGCAAACACCCTCTTCCAACAACACAAGTGAAGATCCTACACATGGACATCACCAGATGGTCAATACTGAAATCAGATTGATTATATTCTTTGCAGCCAAAGATGGAGAAGCTCTATACAGTCAGCAAAAACAAGGCCAGGAGCTGACTGTGGCTCAGATCATCAGCTCCTTATTGCCAAATTCAGTTGGCTCTTTGTATCACTGTAACACCCATGATACTATCTGCACTTCATTCCCCAAACTTGCCCTTGGGGGTGGGAGAGTTCCGGTGAGAGATTGTGTAGTGAAGTAGCAACACAAGATACACACAGAGCCTCACCCTTTTTTTCTGCCTTTTGTTTCTCCCAATAGTGTCTTCTTGTTCCTTAATGTGGACTTGCTTTATAAACTCATGGGGATTGGAATGCATGTAATTCAATTTTCAATTTTCAATTTTTTATCCCCATAGAGTTGTAAGAGTCTAAGCTAAAACTTTCAATCAGTAGCACAGATTCTTGAATTGTTAGCACTGAAAGAAATCCTACAGATAGACTTATTCAACTCATTATTGAGAAAAACAAGGCTCCAAGCAGAGAAACCGTGGGTCTGCAGTCACATAGTTAGTGGATAGCAATCAACACTTAAATAATACTTGTGTTGGTTTCACTCTACTTGAGTCATTGCCCTTTCTGAACTCTCAAATAAATTTGGCATACTAAAAACAAATTGGTTTGCACAGAAAGCACCATGATGCAGTGGGTAAGAATGGACAGTATAGTCAGACCAACTCAATTTAAATGCTAACTGTCTGACTCTTGCTCAGTCAAATTAGTTAAACTCAAAGTTCACTTTTGCCACATGGAAAATGGATGTATAATTAACTACCTTATGAAATTTTATGAGGATTAAGGAAAGCATGTCTGTAAAACACTAACATTTAACATAGTATACTTTTTTACCTTTAACTCAAAATAGAAAAAAAAAGACAATAATGTAATGATTGATTTACCATCTTTGTCTTAACTCTAAGAGAAAACAAACACACAACTGTTGGCTTTAAGGAGTATTCACAAAAGTGAAGATGCAACATGTCATTTAATCTCTCCTTCCTTTTAGATTTTCATTGGTATAAAATGGAAATTAAGGGAAGCAGGCTTCCTACCCCCACACATTAACTCCAATCCAGAATGACTTGTCCATGTAATCACAGTTTAAAAGATAGTTTAAGGTTGTTAGTTAATAAAATATGTATATTCTACACTGTAGTTATAAATCATATGATTAACAAAGTTTCAGGATATAAACACCCAGTAATAAGAGACAACTCTGTTCATCAGAGGAAAAGCATGATAGAGGAGGAGAGAGATAAAGAGGGCAAAGCCTAGTAGATGAGATGCAACAGACTGTTGGCTGAAGTTTGTAGGAAAGGAGGAGGGCCTGATTTAGTGGTAAAAGGGCATTTATGTGTGGGAGAAATTATTACATATATTAAGGTTAAGCAATTTGTTTCCTTGACAGCAGCTGAAATATTCTCAGTTGAAATGCATTAAAAAAACTATTGTGTAACTGGAGGTTTATCTTCTGTCTTCCCTTATCTTCCCAATCAGCACACTCAACAATTACCCCCTTTGCTCCAAGGCACTCCCACCCTAAAGATTTCACCCATAAATCAGGGAGCAGTTTTAAATATGTGATTTGCTACCTTCTATTGCAGTAGAACATACCAACAGGACATAATCTCCACATGGGGTTTTTGTGGAAACTGTGATCCAATCCATTTAAAATATGTACTTTCCCTCAGTCTGCCTTACAGCAAGACAGTGCAACAAAGAAACTAATTTTTTACAAAGTTGCCAAGGGAAGAAACAAGTAAGAGCAAGCATAGAATGGCGCCTCTGGGTTGTAGATAAGCACTGCTTGAGGAGACTATGTGAGTGTGGCTGTGTGCATGTGCGTGCTTTAAATAAATCAATATTTAGAAATGAGGACTATTTTTTTCTTAGCTTGACTATCACCAGACGTTTAAGAACTTCAGACCAGCTGACTCTTTATCATGTTTCTCACTTAGAGCTAGAGGGCTGTTGAAAGATTATCTACTCCACTGATTTTCCAACCACATTCTGAAGAGCCCAGATGTTTCACAGAGAGAATGAGCAGGTTGACCCACACACACACACACGCACGCGCACACACACTGGATTTGTGTTGCAGATGGACTCACTAACAAATTAAAGATATGCAAGCACTTGTGACTTCAAACAAGGGTCATTTTTAAGTCAAACGTGACTTAAGAAAACACCTCCGACTTTCAAATCATTTGTATTCTAGACCATTGTGAGGAATAATTCCATTGCACCAGTTCTAGGTAGTCAAGTCCCAGAGCACTCCTGTAAGGGGCTCTCATTTCTGGTTAATAGAAGCAGGAATCAGCATGCTGTCTGTCCCATGACACTTGGCTTCATCTCACTCCTCAGTCAGGAGGTGAGAATATAACAAAGTTAACAAAGTTTCAGGATATAAACACCCAGTAATAAGAGACAACTCTGTTCATCAGAGGAAAAGCATGATAGAGGAGGAGAGAGATAAAGAGGGCAAAGCCTAGTAGATGAGATGCAACAGGCTGTTGGCTGAAGTTTGTAGGAAAGGAGGAGGGCCTGATTTGTTATAACTTTGTTATATTCTCACCTATGTACCTATCTGGGCCTTGTGGTCCCCAAGGAGGTCTTTTATAGATTCAAGCACCAGGCTTTCACTCTGAACCTCTTACAGACACTTTTCTGATAATCACAGATTTTTAATCAAAAGCACAAGTGATCACCCTAGTAACACAACTAATTTTTCAGAGAGAGTATACAAACTTCCTGTTCCAAATGGGAGTGATGATCACCATTTGGGTGATGATGACGAGCCTCATGGGGCCATTCCCTGGTAATATATTAATACACCATTGTCTATGAACAATCCTATTGTGTGCTGTTGTTACAACCTAGGATACTTTTTGTCCTTGTTGACTAATAAGTTTCTTTTGAAGAGGGGTGCACTAAGAAAGCATCTAAGCAAACATTAGTTAGATATACATAAACTGAGAACTGTTTGTTTGAGGGTTATTAAAATTTAGTTTATGAAAAAGTTCCTGTGCCACTAAAAGTCTAAAGTTGATTAATACTAATGAGTTCTTCTTATGGGAAACTAAAGTGCTGATAGCTGGAGCTAATTCTTAGTGAAACAGCTTTTAAATGACATCAGAGATTAAGGGTTCTGGTGCTTGGCTAAGCATTCAGAGTTACCAGCCCCGCTCTTCCAGTCAAAAATTGTGGGATGTCAAAGTGATAAAGGATACCTAAATATATATTTGCCAATCAGTTTCCCTTTTTGTTCTTTGTTTTTTAATTGGAGTATAGTTGCTTCACAATGTTGTGTTAGTTTCTGCTGTACAACAACGTGAATCAGCTGTATGTATACATATATCTCCTCCTTCTTGAGCCTTCCGCTCACCCTCAAACCTCATCCCACCCCTCTAGGTCATCACAGAGACCAAGCTGAGCTCCCTGTGCTATACCACAGCTTCCCACTGGCTAGCTATTTTACACATTAGCCAGTAAGTTTTCTAAAGCACGGATCAACAATAAAAGCATGCTAGTATCCCAACATGATTCTAGACTTCTGGCACTACCTAGCTATGTGAGTATAGCCTCTTTAGATGCCAGTCTTTCCAGAAAACAAATTCACACTGGGCAATCATGTGAGTATCAGTGAGTTTTAACTGCCCAACATCAGTTGTTTTTGATAATAGCACCCGACTACCCCTTGGAGAACCTCCTTTCCCTCAAGCCCTGTCACTTGGCATGGGTGGGGCTCATCCTTCTGCTGAGGGTTGGCAGCTAGCATCATGCCCCAGTGGGTGGTTGGCACAGTCTTCTTGACCCAGTCTCTGCCCAGGAGAACCAGGGTGAGTTTTTTCCCTCCCTCTGTGGTTTTACTGGGAGGATAGGGGCCTGTAGCTGCTGAAATCTTCATGTGAAGAAAACCTGCATGAGAATGAAGCCACATAAACAGAAAGAAAAGCTACCAGATCTGGAGAGAGTCTTAATGCCATCATCGGAGGCCCTGGATCCAGTGTCATTAGGCAAGAGAGCCCCTCTTTTTGTTTAAGCTAGTTTAGGTTAGGTCCATTTGTGACCTGAAGAATCTGAGACAAAAACTTTGGGTCATTTAAAGTGTTCAAATTACACAGCTGTGTGAAGGAAGCATCAGTGATAACAATGATAGCAAAGCCACTCAGAAAGACTGAGGAAATTACAAAGTAAAATTTTCTTAGAATAGTCTTTTTAAGAGCTCTCTGAACACTTTTCATTGTTTTTATTCCTTGATGATACCAATGGGCTTTTGCTTTGGAAATAAATCTCTACTTTTTAAGAGAGACTGTCCCACTTAATTCAGCTATATGTTCTTTTGCCCTAAATCATTAAAGGAAGAAAGGGAGTGGAAGAAGGGGAAAGGGCATGGCACCATATTTTTAGCAGCTTTATAAATGTATGTATTAGATTTATTCAATTAATAGTTGTCTTTAACAGGTTGCACAATTTTGTAATTAACTTAAGGTTTCATTCAATTACAATATCATGCCCTCATTAAATATTCTTTAAGAGGATTTTAGTTGAGTAGGAATATTTGAAATGAGGCATGATAAATCTTTTCTCCATAATGAATTGATTCTTTTTTGAGGGACTAATTAAAATCAGTTGTAAAGGAGAGATATGCAGTATATGAGTACTATCTGAGCAAAGGTTAAAGAGTAACTGCCATTAAATGAAATACATTCTGAAGGCAGCTTCTTAATGAAGAATTTTCTAACTTACATGAACCAACAAGAAGTTCATTAATCAAAGAAACTATACTCCTCTGAGACTGTTTTTCCTTCCCTCCCTCCATCTATTTTTTCTTCATTTCTTTCTTCCATCCCTCCTTTTAAATAAGGAAACTGCTTCATTCCTCTTCCAAAACAAACTTGTGGTTTTGCTGAGAGCCTGGACACTCTAGAATACAAAATTGCTGTAAATTAGCTTGTTTAAATCCAGAGGCTTCATTCTTAGAAAGACATAGTAAAGATGGTATAGAAAAAAAGAAGACACAGGAATGGTGAGAGAGCTGAACTTTCAAATTTAATCCACAAACTGGGAATGGAAATGTCATTGCCTCACTCAGAGGGTTAATCACTTTCTAATTTGAACTGGCAAATTTTATAATGACACTGTGAAATTAGCAGCATTTTATTGTGTTAATTATCTGCAGGACACTACATCATTACTTCTAATAAATGTAAATGGAATTGTGTCTCCTAGGACAATGCATAGACAAGGTGAATTTTTATCGGCTATTTACAGGATTCTGGTTCAGTCTTTCTTCTTTTTTCATCTCATAAAATACTTTGTGTTGGCTTACCATGCCAATTTCCCTTTATTTTAGTTAATATAATATTGTAAAGGTTATTAAAGTTCTCCTTAGCTCACTCGAAGTCATTTTTACTCAAAGCAATGGTGATTATTAAAAACCATGTCAAGTGTCAACCCAATCAACCAAGATCGAGAAACACAGTCCTGGTATAAGAATTAAGGAAAAAAAAAAATAATAACCTTTCCTTTTAAAAGCATTAAAATCATGTTGCCCATTCACCCACCTCATTCAACTAGGTACCTACAGACACAATTCTGCAATGGAATGAACTCAAAAAATGTTGAAGTCAGTGTAATTAACTTAAAGTAAAGTCAGATAAAAAGAAAAAGTTGAATTTTTTCTAAATTATTTTGTGAAAGTTAACAAATATACAGTGCTGTGCCAATCAGAGTTAACAAATATTGTTGGAGACTTCCTCTGAGTGAGTCACCACAAAAGACTGCAAAGGGTGAGAAGAAAAATGAAAGGCAGTTCTCAGCCTAAAAAAGTAACAAACTAAGAGAAAGAGGAAAAATAAACACAGAAATAAGTGGTAAGAGAAAAAAATATGCAAACATATATCACAAATAAGGAGATATTAAGATTAAAAGGCAACAGGTATTGGTCACATGCTAATTATGGATATCAGAGAAGAAGGAGATGTCATTTAAGATGAGCCTTGGACAGAAAAAGTGGATTTTGACAGCCTGAGATAGGAAGAGTTCAGAGTGATAATGAGTGATAGTTATTTTAACAATAATAATAGCTACCAGTCGAACAACTACCATATGTTAACACATTCTACACACTAACATTCATTATTCTAAAATGAAGTGGCTCAGTCGTGTCTGAGTCTTTGAGACCCCATGGACTGTAGCCTACCACACTCCTCTGTCCATGGGATTTTCCAGGCAACAGTACTGGAGTGGGTTGCCATTTTCTTCTCCAGAGGATCTTCCTGATTCAGGGATCAAACCTGGTCTCCCACATTGTAGGCAGCAGAGAAGTCCTAAGAGCCTTGCAATATAAATATGATCCCTGTTTGTAGGTGATGCAATTGGAAATAAAGACAGTACATAATGTTGCAGAGACGACAAGCAGAGAAGGTCACAGAGACAAAGAATCAAAATTATAACTCATTTCTGTTTAGTGTAAAATGCTACAGTGTTTTCAATATAAGATGTTGGATCTAAAAGCAAAATTTTTCATCAGGTATTTCCACAATGGGTGACAGTGAGTGTAGTACCATAATTCTCAGAACAAATCAGAAATGAATTTCTCTCTTCCTGTCTTTATCCCCAACAAACATTTTGTTATTCAGTCGCTCAGTCGTGTCTGGGTTGTGACCCCATGGACTTCAGCCTTCCAGGCTTCCCTGTCCTTTGCCATCTCCCAGAGCTTCTCAAACTCATGTCCATTGAGTTGGTGATGCCTTGCAACCATTTCATCCTCTGTCATCCCCTTCTCTTCCACTTTCAATCTTTCCCAGCATCAAGGTCTTTTCCAATGAGTCGGCTCTTTGCATCAGGTGGCCAAAGTACTGGCCACCTTAGCTTCAGCCTCAGCATCAGTCCCTCCAATGAATATTCAGGATTATTTCCTTTAGGATGGACTGGTTTGATCTCCTTGCAGTCCAAGGGACTCTCAGGAGTCTTCTCCAACACCACAGTTCAAAAGCATCAGTTCTTCAGTGCTCAGCCTTCTTTATGGTCCAACTCTCACAACCATACATGACTACTGGAAAAACCATAGCTTTGACTATGTTGGCAAAATAATGTCTCTGCTTTTTAATACACTGTCTAGGTTTGTCATAGCTTTTCTTCCAAAGAGCAAGCATCTTTTAATTTCACAACCATAATGCTCATCAATTTCTCTTGTTTATAAATAGGAAGAAAAATGAATTTAAGGTAAAGATGATCTCATATAGGACTTCCCTGGTGGCTCAGATGGTAAACTGTCTGTCTACAGTGTGAGAGACCGGGGTTCAGTCCCTGGGTTGGGAAGATTCCCTGGAGAAGGAAATGGCAACCCACTTCAGTACTTTTTGCCTTGAAAACCCCATGGACGGAGGAACTTGGTGCAGGCTACTATCCATGGGGTCACAAAGAGTCGGGCACGACTGAGCGACTTCACTCACTATCTCATATAATTAATATGAACACTTAGCATTCATTAGAAGTCATGGTTATTGTTTTCCTAGCTATTATTGTAAATAATGTAAGTATTTCTGTCTCTTGAAGAATTTGTTTCCTTTCTCATTTCAATTAGTTGCCTACCTCTTCCTGCTCTTTTTCTGTCATTAGGTACATAGAGTGAGGATCAAAATTACATGATAAATCTGAACTAGGCTGCTATTTGCTGGTTAACTTTTGTAAACTTAAGTGAGAGGAAAAGCTGAAACTAACAATTAAAATTTAGTATTACTGTGATTAAGCAAGAATTATGTAGCCTGTGCCCACAGTGTTCATTACCATCCTAAATGACCCACTATGCAGAAAAAGCAAAACTTGGTCCCCGCCATCAGAGAAATTACTATTTGGTTGCTGAGATAAGATAAGCATGTGAACAATAAAGATTGATAATATAAATGATTATAATTAATGGTTTAATTATAAAAATAAGCCATGAATATTATAGGGAGAAAAAAAGAAAGTGGACTCCAAGGGAGAGGCTCTCAATGGGAGTGGGACATGAATTTCAGCTTGTATGATGAAAAGAAGGTTGCATGAATGGCAGAGTCCCATGTGGATTATATTTGTCCAAGCTTTATTACCATGGTAATCTAACTATCTCTGTTGTGAAATGATCAGTGTAAATTACTTCTTACTTCAGAATTGAAGTACACTGAGAATTGGGGAAGGAGTTTTGACTCTAGTGAAATAAAGATGACTGGAGTCATTACAGAAATACAAGTATTGTTGGTTCTAAGACCCAATGATTCTATAGCTAGCAAAGTTGCTTTTTACAATGAGAAAGACACATAATGAAAATGTTACTAATATTAAGTTGGGTCCAGTTGCTCAAATTTTACAAATGCCCTTTCATTAAAATTAAGTAGTGGGTATGAGTCAGTAGGAAGAAGGAAAAGCATAAACATCTTCTACTCATTTTTAGAGAGAAATGATTTTCTTCATTCACTGATTGAAAGAAGGTCATTAGAAAACTGAACATCATTTTTTAAAAAGACAAATAGTTGTAGGATTTAAAACAAAATGACTCTTTTTCAATTTATCAGATAAAAATAACTTAGAAAAGCAAATTATTATTGATAAATTTATTTGTCAAATAAACAGCATAATCAACAAATAAATATGAAAAATGATTAAAGTTCTCTATTTAAGGACTAAGGTTCTTGAATAGAGTCAAAATATCCAACTACATACAATCTATAAGAGACACAAGTAAAATAAAGTGATTCTGAAAAGTTATTACAATGGCCAGGCAAATGGAAACAAAAGGGAGGCATGCGTGATAGCATTTATCTGAAGCAAAATAGAACCCAAGACAAAAGGGATTGATGAGTAGAGTTATATTATATTGATAAAAAGTAAAATCCACAATAAAGATATAAGTGTCACGGATTTGCATGTGGCTAATTACCTATAATCATAATACAGGAAAGAATTGTTTTTAAGTATTTAAAAAGTTGACAGTTCAGCTAAACAGGTGACTACTTGCTTCAGTAATTCTATAAGAGGAATATTATTACATCATTCAATGAAATATTTTTTTAAATAAAAATATCAGGTTATAAAATAATTCATTATATGGAAGATCTGATGAATGATTCAACATATTCTCTTTCTTCCTGGGCACACAAGATAAACAGTCTTTGCCCTCCCCTGCACTTGGATGGGGACATGTGAATTGAGTTCTAGCCAATGGAATATTAATGCGAGAAATCCATGCCACCTCCAGGCCTGTCCCTTAAATTTTCCCACATACAATCACTCTGGTCCTTGTTCGTCTTTGGAAACATAGACATCTTGGAAGTTGCTAGGAAGACGGCAGAGCCACAGGATGGAAGTAGTCTGGGTCCTTCATCTTGCTGACCACAAACACCTATTTTAGACATTATACAAATGAGACCTAAATTTCAGTGGTGTTTAAGCCCATTTTAGCTGGGCTTTATAGCAGCTTACATTACCTAATTAATGTAAATAATGGCTATATGTTTTGTGTGTGTAAGAGAGAAAGAGAGACTATTCTAATAATAGTCTAATAATAGTATGTGGTTATCTGTATTTTCATATATATAATTTTTGTCACAATTGTTTGCCTCCATGACCATATAGATGTATTTTTTATTTCATGCAAATAAAAATTCTGTTTATCTTTGGGTGGTGGAATTAAAGATGAATTCTGTTTAGATATTTACTCTAATTTTCCAGATTTTTTACAAGTAACTTGCGTTACTTTTATTATCAGAAACTATTAAGCTTATTACATTTTTAAACAAGAGAAAAAGTTAACTCTTCCCTCAAAGATGTTATAAGTACAGAGAAAGGCTTCCTGTACGTTAATGACTTGTGAGTAAACATACATGTCTTAAGAGCTTTTAAGAACTTATTAATCACAGAAAGGACTAGTGTTTTTTTTTGTTTATTCATCAAACATTTATTGAACACCAATTATTTGTCCAGTGCTAGGCCAGGTGCTAGGAAAGGATGACACAGTAGCTATGCTTTGACCTTCACAGAGAAAGTCAAGTTTCTACACTCTGCATTCGCAGTCTATTATGAGAGATGGTTATATAAGCAAATAATAGCGCAGTGCTATGAGTACAACAACGTAGGCTAATGATAGCCCAGATCAGAGTAATGAACTCTGTTTCAGTAGTCAGGGGATTCTTATGAGAGGAAATAAGTTGAACCTGACTTTGAAGAATATATATGTTTGCCAAGTGAGTCAGCAGGCAGAACATTCTAGGAAAGATACTAACACATGTGAAAAATGGGGCATCTTTGCAGACATCATGTAAATAGCTTAAAACGGCAGACATGCAGTTCCATGGAGGGAAGACCCAGGAGAATATGAAGCAGGAGGTGGAGTTAGGGGCTTCATATGGTCAGACTGTTGTTTTTGTCAGGTTTTAGGTAGAAGGAATGGAGAAGGCAATGGCACCCCACTCCAGTACTCTTGCCTGGAAAATCCCATGGATGGAGGAGCCTGGAAGGCTGCAGTCCATGGGGTTGCTAAGAGTCAGACATGACTGAGCGACTTCACTTTCACTTTTCCTTTCATGCATTGGAGAAGGAAATGGCAACCCACTCCAGTGTTCTTGCCTGGAGAATCCCAGGGATGGGGGAGCCTAGTGGACTGTCATCTATGGGGTTGCACAGAGTCGGACACAACTGAAGCGACTTAGCAGCAGCAGCAGCAGGTAGAAGGAAACTGATCAGATTGGTACGTTGAAACATGTCTCCATCAGAGTGAGGAATGGTTGGAGGAAGGGAGGTTGGAGGTGGGGCTAATGCATGGTGGGTCCCACCCTTTGTAAAAGTTGGACAAATGGAGGGGAGGTTCCTTCATCCCTCTGAGCATGTCCCAAAGCATCCACTGCAGTGTAAGTACCACATGGTTCTGCCTGACTTAATGGTATTGTGTCACCAGCACTGTGCCTTGGGCAGCCAAAAAAACTCATTAGACACAGCACATGCCAACATTTATTCCTTCCTCCATTCTGCCTGCATAGAAAACATCTAACTGCCCAGAAAATTCTTCCTGCAAAGTCAGGACTACCCACAAGTGACTGAAGCTGACCTTGAGTTCCTTCTGCAGCTAAAATTTGAGACAGTTGTAAAGATGTGTCTAGCACACATGGCACATGTTTTACAAGATTTTAACACATTTTTAATGGTAATTAAATATTAGCTTGTTGGCAGTTGTGTACTTTGAGCACCCAGTGCTGATGTGCAGCATGGTCTGCTCCCCACCTGCAGATGCCAGAGCTGTAAAGACTGCCTTGCCTTTATTCTTGCTTCTGTTCCTCTGATCACTGAAAAGGTTGCAGGGCAAACCCCTTCTTCCACTGCACAGCCCTCCTTCATCCCTTATATACAAATCTGAGGGGAAACGAATTAGTAGTGAGCAACAAAGATGCATTTTGTTATTGCAGTTTGGTTACTGCATTATAGATATTACAGTCTTGGCTAGAATCATGTATTTTCATAAAGTCAGCTGCATGAAAGGCAAGGTTAAAGCTAATCAGAGTCAGAGTATGTGCTGGTTTCCTAGGTTGTCTATAACAAATTACCACCAGTCTGGTGGCTTCCAACAATAGAAATGATTTCTTCAATGGAAGCCAAAGCCCCAAATCAAGGTGTTGGCAGGGCAGCACTCCCCTTGGAGGCTCAAGGCGGGAATTCTTTCCATGCCTCCTAGCTTCTGACTGCTGAGGGCAGTGCTTGGTGGTCCTCAGCTTGTGACTGCGTCCTATGTTCACATTACCTTTTTCTCCCTGTGGGTCTCTTAGAAGGATTCTTATCATTGGATTTAGGATCCACCCAGTAAATCCAAGATCATCTCATCTGAAGATTTTTAAATACTTACATCTGCAAAGACCCTTTTTCAAAATCAGGTCATAGTCACATTCACAGGTTTAGAGGGTAGAATGTAGATGTATTTCTCAAGGGGACTGCCATTCAGTTTACCACAGAAGTCAAAGAGTTAGACCCGTTTAGCCAGTAACCATATACAAATGCGGACTGGTTAAGTGACTTATAAACTCTTTGAGGGAAGGTGTCACATTTTATGCTGGGTGTAGCCACCAGGACCCTGAGGATCACATAGTGGAGACTCAGCAGAACGAAGGCTGAAAGCTTTGTCTTGGCATCCAGCATTATTAGAGACTGGATTCATCGAAATAGATGGTGCAGATAAACATCCCAACTCCTGCTCCTTCTCAGAATTTAATTTCAGTGCATTTATCTTCTCTCGAAAAGCAGTTCTCTGCATCTTAGCAGGCAGTTTTATGTGAATTCAAGAAAATGCCTTCCACAACCCTCAGGTTAATTATGTTATGTAGAAAAACAGCCTGTTTCATATTGTTATTTACTCATATTTGTCTTGTGAAGTGTGATTAACTCTTCATAGGGTCACTACTCTGCTGATGTGAAGGTTTCAAACCTTGCTGGCACCTAAATGAAAGCTTTTCTTGAAAACTGATTCCAGTAGAAATGCATAGCTTGATGCAGCGGGCTCTGTTTTCTCTTTCTCTCACACACACACACACACACACACACACACACACAAGCACACTTCTCTGTGTTAATGACACTCCTGGTTGATTTATTGATTGTCTGTAACACCACTGGCTTTTCTTGAATCACTTGTGATCTTCCCAGCTGTAAGTGCCACCCCCAGTGGAAAGTTGCCCCAAACTGGGATGTTTTTATTGCTGTTTGACTTCCCCAACTTGACTGGTCAGGGCTGAACCTTCTCAGCTTCCCCGGAATAAGCTCCTTAAGCCTTCTCCCTCCAAAGCATCTGTAAACAGTTGAAGGTCATGATTGTTCACTCTGCAAGATCGATATGCCATTAAATTGTGACAAAAAGGACTGCCAGACCATTAAGGCCTCCCTCATACCCTCAGTAATCCTGATAAAGTGATGAGCTGTTTTAACCTCTCTGGCTCCCATTGCGACCTGAGTAGCAAACTCCTAACTGCTGAGATAACCCTTTCCGCAAAGTCAGAACAACCCACAAATGACTGACACTGATTTTGACTCCTTCTCGTCTGTATTTTTTTTTTTTTTTTGCCCCTGCTGTTGTCAAGTCACTTTTTAAATTTAATCTGTTGGGGATTTTTGTTGTTGTTGTTGTTCCATACAGTCTAAAGTCTGGTATTATTCTCAAAAATGTTTTGACTCAAAACTATTTTGTTCTGAGGTGAACCAGCCTCATCATGTACATGAATAGACCCATTGCCAAGTGGTTGAGAGACAGCAGTATCCCCGGGGACTGAGAATGACATGGAGCTAGTTCACCCCAAACACAGAGGATTTGCCTAGACTCAATCAATCTTAGACATGTGGTGAGTTCACAGCAATTGAATTTGTTGAATTTCTGTCTATTCTATTTTCTTAGCAATAATAGATGAGGGGAAAGTGAGAAGTTTTTAATAAAATGGAAGAAAGACAGCTTTTATGAACTGAAAATATTTTTCATGGATCTAAGCATTCTGGAAACTACTTTAAAACTAAATCTAAACCAACCTAGTCTTGCTCAACATTACATGATGAGTTCACTTATTATTTGAAGAATGTTACTTTCACCCAGCTAATGGTAAATTCAACGGCTACTATGAACTGATATCCAGTGTGTTTGAAAAATCCAACACTATTTTGCCAGATAAAGTTGATCTCACCCTGTTCACTGATGCCAAAGTTATCTGATATCCAAGTATATGGTTTTACATTTTTGTCTCCAGTTCCCAAGTTCTTCACCAGCCCTGTTGGCCGTTGTAAGCTAATATAAATCATAACTCAGGGCTTAGATTTTATATCTGATGTATACATGTACCACTTGCATGCCTATATATACATAAAGCTCTTTTCTGAACTGTTCTAAAAAGTAAATACATCATCTGGGTTGCAAAATCATGTTTGAAAAGTTATATCCCTAGCATCTCACTTTATTCATACTTTTTTGTCTTATACTCTTTAGAAGATTATCAGATCTAGAAAGATCTGAAGCCATTACCCTAAATGTGCTTAGTAAAATGTACCTTGGTCTCAGTTCCTGAGGCTTGCTACAGTTTCATCAGCTAATTGCACACAAGACTTTCTGGGCACAAATACCTGTTCATTTAGTTCACATTCTATTTAGCTGATTTGCAAGCATGAATTTTCAGGGAAAGCTTCACCTCAATTCAGGTCTGGCCCTTAATAGCTTATTATGTCAACAAAACCTATCTTCAGATGAAAAACCAAACACTTGAAACCAGCAGGAGTTGCAGGTAGTAAACAGAAAGAAAACAGGCTTAATATCTGCCGAGACCATTAGCATCTCATCTGCGTGTTTTTCTTCAGCACATCAGTGGTATAATCTAAGAGGACACAAGAACAAGAACAAAGCTTCAGGTCAATGAAATCATTCACTGATCCATCAGCAAAGCTCAATAAGTGGTGTATTAGCTTAAAATCTCTTACATGCTGCTTAGACATCATTGCATAGGTTATGAAATGAGGCAAACAGACTCTTTAAATGGTACCACACATTAGAAGATTTTTTTTTTCTGCTTTGTCTTGTTTGTTTGAACCCCCATATTAATCCTGAGTTTCAATTTTACGGCTTTGAATTTGCTCTGCACATCCTGTGACATAAGTTAAATGGATAATGATGACTTAATGAAATAGAAGATGTCTCATCCCGCCCGTTAAGTGTTATCATGCCAAGCCCTGTTTACAGATTTCTAGCTTATGTTGCTCATTAACATATTAAATATGTGTTGTGCACTTACTAGGTATCCAATAGTTTGCTAAATTTCCGGGGACACAATAATGAGCAATATCAAGAAGCTTCTATGCTTATGGACAAGTGTTTTCATCTTCAAGAGCTTCTGTTCTATTATAGCAGAGAAATTAGACCAATAAAGCTTGCAATAGTATTTCCTTTTCCAGCAACTTGAATCCTTTGTACTGGTATTTGCATTCTGACTCAAATGAGTAACCACTAATAACAGAATAAGGGTCGCTCACTAAATCAGAACAGAACAGACAGAGGTCCTTAATGCCATTCCTTAGAGCACATCTCACTGGCTGATTGGTAACTTTTTCACTTTCCTTCACTTAATCATGAGTCTAATTTCTCCATCAACTGGTGAGCTACCTACACTTTGGTCCAAACCACAGCTGATGTATATCCGCATTGCACTTCATGTATTTAATAGTGCGGCTGGTTGTCAAACACATGTTGGGAAGCAAATTTATCTATTATGCTCACTCATGCCAAGTGTCATGGAGTCCTGACCCATTCGTTCAGAGAAGCTTCCAATAGCAGGCATCCTTTAGCATAAAAATACTCTCTGAATCAATCACCCCACATTCCAATGTATTACCTGAAGGTAAAATGTACTACACATTAGGAGGAAAGATGGGAGAAAGAAAGGGAGGAAAATGTGGACAGAACAGAGAAAACGTCTTGGCACAGATAGAGCAAGCATAGCCACTAAATCATTCTAAGAAATGCAGTGGTGCAGATTATTTATCTTACCATGCTCTCCCTTCCATTGTTTGGAATGGAAAAACTTGACAATTAAAAACTCTGTATTTACATTCTCCTTGGGAGGTATGGAGGATTCTAATAAATCTGTTCGGCTGACTCCAGGAAATGTGCTTCTTTCAGTTGCATCACACCCAGCTGTTTGCATTAAAGTTCATCCAATTTGATTTTCATTTGTCAAACTGATGCCTTTGATGTCAAAATTACTCTCGCCATTGCATTTAGCCCTTAAGCGTTTCCAGCTGCCATTGGCTCTGTAGCTGTGTTGAGGTCTAAGCCAGTCTTGGGTCATATTTTTCTACTTTGCAGTTGTCTAAACTCTATGTAGGTGACCTCATTCAGCGTGATGACCTAACTCGAGACACTCGTCCAGGATGACTTGGGAGCCGCTGTTGCATTGTGCTCACCCTTTGGTAACCAGCTTTGGCTGTATCTACTTCTCATGGAGAGCACACAGTTCATACCAACATCTTCTGTTCATTTGGACAAAGAATATGTTCAAATCCGTTTGGAATCACTGATTGCCACCTGATTTACAATGTCTCTTTTTCTCCTTCAGAACAGATAACTCTTAGTGTTGAATGAGTCACAAATTGGTTTGGGGATCCTAAGTAGACCACAGAGTATTGAATCAACATTTAAAGGGCTCTTCAGTGTCACAGTATTCAGTTCTGTTCCTTGGGATTCTTTATGAGAGAGACGTCTATTGTTATCTTTCCTTTATAGAGGAGAAAACCAGGAGGTTAGGTAAAGTGCCCAAAAGGCTTTTTTTTTTCTTCTTTCCCTAATAACTTTCTAGACAAAACTTTGCTCTGCAAACTTTTGGCCACAATAATTTCTGTTTGTAAAATTCTGTGTGATTTGATCCAAAACTTTTTTATTTATCTAATCCTGTTCCTTCTATATTTCCTCTCTGAAGAGAATATGAGTTACCAACATTCCGATCTCTGTCTCATGAGTGCGTTTTTCCATCACCAACTTAAAATGTGTTGAGTTTATTTTCTCTGAGTCAGTTACCTCACTTGTAAATAGGACTCTGTACTTCCATTTTAGAGTCTTTACAAGGATTAATTGAAACAATAAGAAAAAATATCATTCTGACTGGTACCTAGCGGAAGTATGAGAAAGGATAGTTCTTCTCCTCTTTCTTTCAGTATGAAGGTGGCACTGGGCCACAAAGTTTTTAGAAAAAATTAATTAAATTACAGATTCATCTAGAATAACCCTTTCTGAACTGAGAAAGCATTTATCTCGAGAATTGAGTCTGGTTCTATGTGAATTTTCTCTAAAAAGTAACTCCCTCCTAACCCCAGATTCAATGTACTGTTTCCTACCACTTTCGTAGCAAATTGCCAGGTTTAGTGGCTTGAAACAACACAGATTTATCATAATTTTGGATGTCAGAAGTCCACAGTGTGCTGGCAGGGCTGCACTCCTCCTGGAGGTTCTGGCGGGATCTCTTGTCTTTTCCGGTTTCCAGAGGCTGCCCACCTTCCTGGCTTATGGCCTTGTCACTCCCTCCTCTGTTTCAGTTGTCACATCTCCTTATCAGACTCTCCTCCTTCTTCCTCCTCCTTCTTTTTTTTTTTCTCTTATAAGGACTCTTGTGATTACACTGCACCCAAGGAGATAACACAGTATAATTTCCCCATGTCAAGATCCTTAAACTTTATTTAAGCAATGTCCCCTTTGCAACATAAAGTAACATACACAAGTTCCGGGCATGGACATCTTTGGGAGGCCAATCTGCTCCCTACCCCAGCTAATAGTTTGATTTTGAAGGTCTCCTCTTTGAGTTGAAATCCATTTTTCATTCATTAGTTCTCTATCCTTTAATAACTTTACTGATAATTTCAGTTACTGAAATATTAAAAGGTAGATAACCTTATGCTTTTTTAAAAATAAAAATGCAACAATCAATGACTTGCTCATACTACTTTCCTGCTTATAACTATTTCCTTTTCTGTTTATAGATAATGTTTAACTGCTATACTTTTGTGTTGGTCTGTTTCTGGCTTAGGTGTTCTCAGAGTGTAAGCTCCCAGAAAGCAGATCTTGATTATTGTGGCATTTTATAAAAGAATTTGCTCAACGCAGGACATATCACAAAACAAATCCTATTTAATAACTATATTATTTACCTTCTTTCCCTTAATTTTTATTGAAAGGCATAATTAAGAAAATGGCAGATTCATAGTGGCTTCTCTTTCAGTTTTTAAGCTGTTGTTTCTATATTTTGCTATCACAGAAAAGTATTTTACTATATAATATGGAGGCGGAGAGATGAGCATTCCTTCCAATACCTACCATTCTAATTGTTACATGTGTAGGATCTATTTATATATAATAATCCAATCACTATTCTAAGAATTTCACATGCTATGACTTAATTCCAGAAACATGTAATATATTCAGATGGAAACAGAAAAGCAATTTTTGTTTCTGAACTTGTGTGTGTGTGTGTGTGTATGTGTGTATAAATTCTAAGAAGACATTCACTCGAGTGATAGTAAATTTAAATTTATTGAATACGATGACTGGATTTTCCGGATCAGAGGAAAAATAAACATCTTTAAAGCCAAGTTTTCTTTTGAACTTTATATTAAAATATGATAAGATAGGCTGTAATTCTGGAGGGCATTTTATCCTTGAGGGTGGTGGGTTTTAATTGGAGCATTCTGCACCACGGTACACTTTCTAAGGACAAGCAGGATACTCAGTTAATAAAGGCACTGACATTCCATTTCTGGCCAGGATACTTCGTCTCTAAGGAACTTGCATTCAGAAAACTTTGCCCAGCTGGGTTTATCTGGAAAGCATGAGCTTCTCCCCATTTTTTTTTCCCCAGCCCTGGGTATATAGTTTAACTTACATTAATGGATCTCATCTACTTAAAACTGGTTTTCAAAAGTTGTTCTCTGGAACCTATGTGATTGTGAAGACAATGTCTAATGAATATCTCTATGTATGTGTCACCATTTCCAATTAAATCTCATTCTGATGTCGTTAGAATTCCAGCTTATTGAAAAGATTACAGAAGAGTATCATTATCCCTAAAAATTTGAAAACCATCAGCCTGCACGAAGTTGAAGTCTAGTTTCATAAATTATTCTTAAGTAGAGCTAGCATTACTCTTGATAAACCACTTTACAAGAATATTGGGACAGCAATTGCCTTCCTATTTTTCTTCTTTCTTCTTATTCCTTTGTTTCTTTACTTCCTTCTACTTCCCTTTCTTTCCTTCCTTCTCAGTCTCTTTCTTCCTCCACCTGTCTTTCTTTTCTTTGTTCTTTTCTCTATTTTTTCCCCTGTTCCTCCTGTCTCTCTTCCTTCTTTCACTCTCTGTCTTTTCTCTTTCTTTGTAATGGGACAGGATACAGGAAATGACCACATCCAGCCTTCTCCTCTATACACATATGATGGTAGGTTCTGATTCCTTGTTTTCCACTTTGAAGTGACGGTGTGCACAAAAGTCTAAAAACATCTGTGAAGTCAAGGGTCTGATTTTTTGGCAGCCACACAAGAACTTAAGCAGTGAAGTGATTATTTTTCTTCAAAATAGCCTTATACAATATAGGCATTTATTTAGTGAGTGCTTCCATTACTCAAAGTATTTTGAAACTCCTTTTTTTGAGTCTGCCTTCTGTGACAGTCTCAGAGTGTCTCACTACATTTTAACCACACTTCATTTGATTCAAAATGCATTCCTTGTATTAATCATTTACTTTTTGTACTAGACATAATCAGGATACAGGAAATGACCACATCCAGCCTTCTCCTCTATACACATATGATGGTAGGTTCTGATTCCTTGTTTTCCACTTTGAAGTGACGGTGTGCACAAAAGTCTAAAAACATCTGTGAAGTCAAGGGTCTGATTTTTTGGCAGCCACACAAGAACTTAAGCAGTGAAGTGATTATTTTTCTTCAAAATAGCCTTATACAATATAGGTATTTATTTAGTGAGTGCTTCCATTACTCAAAGTATTTTGAAACTCCTTTTTTGAATCTGCCTTCTGTGACAGTCTCAGAGTGTCTCACTACATTTTAACCACACTTCATTTGATTCAAAATGCATTCCTTGTATTAATCATTTACTTTTTGTACTAGACATAAGTTCAATGCCTTTTGCTTATTTTCAAAAGACAACTCCAAGGATGAATGCTTACCAACACCAAGGACAATCAAAAGAATGCACCCACTTAAAGATCAAATGTTTTTAAATTTTTATCCAGTGATTGGCAATAGCTGGAATATTGAACAAAAATCTACATATGCTGCTCAATGCAATATGATACCTAAAATTAAGAAATGAATTTTAGAGGTAAATATACATAATAAAACCCAAGTGCAAAATCATTCATACAGCATTGTATGACACACACAAAAGCATACCCCTCCATACATTTATATAAAAGAAATTACAGTGTTTAAAATGGTTACTTTTAAGTGATCAAATTATGAGTGGTTTCCTTCTTTTTCTAATTTACAGAGTATATACAACTACTTTTGTAATCAAAGAAGAGAAAAAATGTAGCTTGGGCTCATAAAGATAATTCTAAATATAAATATTTAAAATACTGTGATTGATGACATCATCACTAAAATAAATGCATAACCTTTAAGGGTTCATCCATATTTCAATTCACCTGGGTTATTTTTGATTAAAAATAGTCATATTAATTTAAGGCATGATTGTATGAATATATAATACATGTTTGTAAAGCACTACCAACTTTTCCTCTTACACACATAGGTAATGACTTTAAAATCACAGCTATTGAGCCATGGTCTGAGCATCATAGAGCACTGGATCTAATAGGTATCTAATTAATCTGGTAAGGAGCTCTAGTTTGTAAAGTCAGCTATACTATACTCTAAAAGGCAAACACTTACTTTAGCTGGGCCAGTGATAAAATAAGCTTAAGATCTCTTCCATCTCTAAAATTTAATGACTCTTTTTATTCACTGGTTTGGTGATAATTACTAAATAGGTGGCTGCTCCATTAGTAATGCTACCCACAGCAAACAAAATTGACCAGAGGCAACAAAGAAAGGGTTTGATGGATTGTCTCTTAAATCATACTGGAATTTCCCCAGATTAATTTGGCAGTGGTTGTAGCATCTCAGAAACAATAAGAGTTAAGCATGCCATCTCTTAAAGCTAACCAACAGCATTTTCACCTTTTTCAGAAACAAGAGTGGCTCTTGTTTTTACTCTAAGTAAAATTCTCTTTAAAGTCTCCTGCTTGAGTGTTTCTAGACCTAATACTACTCTGTGTGACTTGAGGATTCTAGAAAGTACACACTGCCAAAAAAGTAAAATGCAGTGAATTTTAAGTAATCACAAATTTCACTGTTTTCCCGTTAATTTTCTGACTACTCATCTTCCAGCTTTCATTTCTGTATTATTCAGAGTAATGCTATATGCTATTATCAGCTCAGTTCAGTCGCTCGGTCGTGTCTGACTCTTTGCGACCCCATGAACTGCAGCATGCCAGGCCTCCCTGTCCATCACCAACTCCCGGAGTTCACCCAAACTCATGTCTATCGAGTTGGTGATGCCATCCAGCCATCTCATCCTCTGTCATCCCCTTCTCCTCCTGCCCCAAATCCTTCCCAGCATCAGAGTCTTTTCCAATGAGTCAACTCTTCGCATGAGGTGGCCAAAGTATTGGAGTTTCAGCTTTAGCATCAGTCCTTCCAATGAACACCCAGGACTGATCTCCTTTAGGATGGACTGGTTGGATCTCCTTGCAGTCCAAGGGACTCTCAAGAGTCTTCTTCAACACCACAGTTCAAAAGTATCAATTCTTCAGCTCTCAGCTTTCTTCTCAGTCCAACTCTCACATCCATACATGACCACAGGAAAAACCATAGCTTTGACTAGACGGACCTTTGTTGGCAAAGTAATATCTCTGCTTTTCAATATGCTATCTAGATTGCTCATTCTTTTCTTCCAAGGAGTAAGCATCTTTTAATTTCATGGCTGCAATCACCATCTGCAGTGATTTTGGAGCCCCCCAAAATAAAGTCTGACACTGTTTCCACTGTTTCCCCATCTATTTCCCATGAAGTGATGGGACCAGATGCCATGATCTTCGTTTTCTGAATGTTGAGCTTTAAGCCAACTTTTTCACTCTCCTCTTTCACTTTCAACAAGAGGCTTTTTAGCTCCTCTTCACTTTCTGCCATAAGGGTGGTGTCATCTGCATATCTGAGGTGATTGATATTTCTCCTGGCAATTTTGATTTCCAGCTTGTGTTTCTTCCAGTCCATTGTTTCTCATGATGCACTCTGCATATAAGTTAAATAAGCAGGGTGACAAGATACAGCCTTGACGTACTATTTTCCTATTTGGAACCAGTCTGTTGTTCCATGTCCAGTTTTAACTGTTGCCTTCTGACCTGCATATAGGTTTCTCAAGAGGCAGGTCAGGTGGTCTGATATTCCCATCTCTGTATAAATAATCACAAATTTTGTATGGCCACACAATAAAAGAGATTTTTCCTATTCTCCTCACAGTTTGACTGTGAGCTCTAGGATCTCTCAAGCTATTCTTCCTCATTCTGACTCAGAGCTCTAGGATCTGTATCTGTGGCTATGCAAAGCCTTAATATCTTGAAGTTCTTGACTTCCACCTGGCAGGAGGCTTCTGGAGACATCCCATCCACTTTATAAAGGGAGGAGCAAGAGTGAAACACACAGCACTTCCCACACTGGTTGGCACTAATCAGTCACATGGCGATATGGATGCTAGGAGTGCTGGGAAATGTAGTTCCTACTTGAGCAGCTGTTTCCCAGTGATGGTTCCACACTAGGGAAGGGAAGGAGGAGCACAAATTTGAGTATAGAACCTCACATCTCTGCTCCATTTCCTTGGCTTTCTTGGTTTTTTTTTTTTTTTCTTTTTTTTTTTTTCCAGCTGGAGGATAATTGCTTTACAATATTGTATTGATTTCTGCTGTACAACAATGCAAATCAGCAACATATATTTATCCCCTCTCTTGAGCCCCCCACCCTCCTCCCAGCCCATCCCTCTAGGTCATCATGGAGCACCAGGTTGGGCTCCCTGTGTTATATAGCAGCTTCCCACTAGTTATCTGTTTTACATATGATAGTGTCAATGCTATGGCCTTCTTGTTGTAAAGCCACTTTAAAATGGTATATTAATATGCAAATTTTACCAAGATATAACATATGTTCATATATGCACTAGTTTTCTCATTCAACATGTTTGTTTGATAATCTTCCATGTGTATGACCCTAAATATTCTAGCCTTGGGGTTACAATAGTGAAAAAGACAATCCTGGTATTCTAGCCTCAAGAGCTAACTGTCTTGTTATTGTTACAGATAATAAATGAGTAGCCAGCAAATAATCACAAGGGAACCAATAGGGCACTGTGACACTGATGGCTGGTGAGAGGCTTGCTTTGATTAGACAATCAGAAAAAAACTCTCTGACAACAGACATTTGATCCTAGACCCAAACTGTGAGAAGAAGCTAACTCTACAATGAACACATCAGGAAAAACAACACATACAAAGGCCTTTGTGTGGAAAAGAGTATGAAGAGTTTATGTGATTTTTCTAAAGATAAGATTTATGTCTTTAGAATGATTAAATGTATTGCTTTGCAGATTGCAT
This sequence comes from Aepyceros melampus, assembly GCA_006408695.1. Lineage (NCBI taxonomy): Eukaryota > Metazoa > Chordata > Mammalia > Artiodactyla > Bovidae > Aepyceros > Aepyceros melampus. The sequence goes on from SJXQ01003463.1 coordinate 533,096, forward strand.
ACAGTTACTAATAACAAAGGGGATATATGCAATGGAAAATGTTCCAGAATATCTGGGCAATACCTTGACCAAGTGATCAAACTTCATCTGCAGTGGAATAAATTAGCAGTCTGTGTCCCCGCCATGATGGACTGAAGATACACCATCAATTCCATGGGGTTCTTGAAAAAATAAACATGAAAAGTTCTGACCTGAAGCTAATCATGAGAAAACAGTCAACCAACTCCAAACTGTGAGACATACTTCAATACTGTGCACCTGGACTCTTCACATTGAGGGTAAACAGACAAGGCAGCTAAACAGCTGAACTAGATGAGAACATGGATAAAACATACAACAACCACAAGAAACAACAGCTAGAAAGGGCCTCACTGAGACAGCTGTGGAAGTATGACTATGATTATTAGATAATATTATTGTATCAATGTTAAATTTCCTGAGTGTGATGGAGATCTCATGGTTTCATAGGATGCCCTTATGTTAGGAAATATATGATGAAGAGTTCAGGAATAAAATGTGAACCGTATTGATGGTACATTGATGTTTATTATATTATTCCTGCAAATTTTGTTTGTCTTTCAAAATTAAAAGTTGGAGAAATTATTAGATTTTTTTTTTTAATTATTCAAGGTCCTCTGTGGGAAGGAAATTGGGAAGGGATGAGCAGAAATGCATAAAACGCTCAGAGGCTGTCACCGTGACCCAGGAGAGAAGTGTGGATGGTCTGCCTTGGTTATGGCAGTGGGGGTTTAAAGCCGGAAGTGAAATAGATGGATTCAAATATATTTTGGAAGTAGAATCAATAGCTTTTTCCTAGATTGAATGTGAGAAAATGAAAGTGAAAAAATAAAATAATGATGGAGGTGATGTAATATACAAAACTCATGCTGGGGTGAATCTCAGATTTCACGGAGACGTTTAACTACAGAAGCTAATAGGAAAGCATGTTTCACAGACACAAGATGCACAATATCCAGAGGATACCAGATCCCAGCTGTGTCAGAAGTAGCACGGCAGTCCTCAGTACTGAGAGATGCAAAGTTGCTCCTCTGGGTTCTCATAACAAGGGTGACCACAGTGTAAATATCATTCCCTTCTTACTCCATCTGTACACTTCCAGTGACCACACAACCAATCATTTAAATGACTCAACTGGGCTTTGGCAAGTAGACATATTATCAGCAACGGGCATCTTCAAAATTCCTGCAGAAAGAAAACCCACTGGGCCTGAAACTCTAAGCTTAATTCAATTTGAAGAGAATAAGCAGTTTTGTTCAGTTCAGAACGTGCTACTTAGTATTTTATGCCAGAACTGTTATTGCGATCACATGGAGGAGAGAAATCGATGTGAATGGTAAATTCTAGGAAATGCCCACACTTCCCAGTTGCTATGTCTATTTTAGTTGGTGGCAATTACGATTTACTACGCAACACTCAAAATACAAATGGTGCGGTGTTAAAGGAGATGGAAGTGACAGATTTGCAACCTCAAGGCGTGACTTCAAAATATTGGTGCCGGAAAGACTTCCAGTTCCGGAAGGCGGTAGAGACACAGCACGCAGAGCCCCGGCAGGTGAGGGTGATGGCGGGGGAGAAGAGCTTGGAGCCCGCTGGATGTGGAAGTGAAGCTGTGCAAGCGGGTGGGAGACGCAGGCGCGGGCAGATGGAGGAGGCCTTGGGTGCCAATCGCACGATGGGATGGCACAGACAGCAGCAGGGAGTGAGGAAACACTGCTAAGCAGGGAAACTGAGAGCATAAGGACGGAACGAGAGAATCCAGAAGGAAAGCTAAGAACTTGAGCAGAATGAAGAAGCAGGGTTATATGAGGAGAAGGCGCCCGCTAGCCCACCTCCAGGCTCGTCTGCCCTGATCTCGGGCAAGGAAGCTGGATTCCGAGTACCACCTGCTGGAGGCTCCCGTGCCCTCTGCAGATGGTTGGTTTCATCCAATGGGAGACACTTTGAGAGAATCGGAGGACCAGCATAGGGAGCATTTGCTTCTTGCCTGGCTTTTGTCTTCTGAGTCTCAGTACTCCTTACATTTTCACTGCAGCGGCAGCCCGCACCACCTTCCACAGCTTTTACCCTCCAGGCTGTGCTTGGTCATAGCATCCCACCTGTGCTAGACCAGAGGGAGGCCATCATCTCTTATTTGTTTCCCTCAACTCATGCTTACCTCTTTGTAAGTGGTCACTTGATTAAATGCTCCGGAAAATGCCCTCTAGTCCTGGCTGAGACCCTGATTCACATGGGGCGTTACAAATACCCCTGTCTGACTTCAGGGAGGTTAAGGAGGTAATGGGAACCACACCAGCTTAACAGGGCAGATAGTCTGACTCTGAAGTATGACATGTAAATTACATCTCCATATTCTTCAAACAGAAAGATGACAGATTCCCTAATCTTTCCACACTTGCATTACTTCTTCAGCCCATATGATACCCATATTCTTTCTAACCAATGTCTCTTGTGTTACAGTATTGAATCTAATACTTGTCCACATTTAGGTCTTTGCATTCAAATGGATTAGAACCTGGAGTTCTAGGCAGTTAAGAACAATGAGGAAATTAGCTTGAGAGGACTTCCATTCAGGATAGTTGCATTTATACACGTGAGCATCACCACCTCAGAGGTATGCATACTTCAGAATTAAACTTCAAAGCTTCCTAACCTAGGCACCCATTCTGACTCCTCTGCAGCTCATCTGCCCTGGTTTTTGCAATAATCGCAGAAGGGAAAATTGTTGAAAGTCATATGTACATTTAAAATTTCCAGGGGTATGCAGTTTGTGTCGTAGATATTGCAAGGACAGTGAGAATGCAAACTGAGATTCATACACAAAAGAAAAGAAAGAGATATTACACTTTATACTAAATCATTAGAGTAGTTTCAGATTGTATTCTTGTCTCTAGGATTAAAATAATTAAAATACATTTTGAAAAGTTGCTTATGTGTAAAAATGGTCCTGTGAAATTAAACACACAGACACAAGCATGCAAAAAGATACCTACCTTCCCCTCTGCCCTCATTCACCTCCACCCACACAAGCTTTCTGCTTCATCTATGAAGTGGCTATGATTGTCACATTCAGTGTAACGCTGATGCACAGAGAACATCAGTTGAGTGCAGGGAATGAGAAGGACCTCAGCTACAATACCTCAAATTAGAAGTTGCTCTTGAAAATCTATCCCTGAAATAAAAGTAATCAGAGGACTATACTAGACTGAATTCAAGTGACACTGTTTTAAGCACAAACAGCAGAAGTGAGGGACATTGGTACCTCTTACACACAATAGCAGTGGCCAAGAATGGCTTGTTATTAAAACTACTCAAACTTCCTTTTAAAGAAAAGAAGTGCCTTTGTTCTCTCTACCCCTCTACTAGGAGCAATCTTTTTCCATCTGATATAAATTATAGTTCAAGTCTCATGAAACAAGGCTCTAGAAAGATATCTTTTACTCTGCCAGCACTGATATTATAAGTTTGCATCAAACCACGTACAGTGAGGATGGTTATTACAGAATATTAGAGTCACATAGTACAAAAGAAGGTTTGGAAGAAATAAATGGAAGAATAGAACTACAGAATAATATGGGGCTAATTCACGTCACTTATATTCAATACATAGAAATATATTGTAGGTGTAATTAGAATGAGAACACAAAGAAATAAACCAGGACAAGGAAGAGAACCTGAAAGGTTAGAAAGAAAAGGTATGTCAGATGAACGATGATATTACAGAAAAGATCACTTGTCATTCCATCTCTAAAAACTAAGTGACTAAAATTTAACCTTAACCAAAGTCATGGTTAGTTCTTCATTTTACTAAGCAAAATTCTTTCCAATGTCTCCCATTTGAGTGTGTCTATGCCTAATTATATTCTGACCAATAAGCCTTGGAACATTAAAAAAAAAAAAAGACAATATGCAGAAAACTGAAATAAATAATTTCCAAGACAAATATACCAAGAATTGGAAGCCTAAGCATCTTCCTTTGGAAAGAAGAAATTCCTCAAAGAAGATATTATGGAATTTTATTCTAGTCTTTCTTAGAAATTACAGCTGTACTTTATAGAGCAAAATCTGGAAATCATAACATTTCAAGACAAGAAACTCAAAACTTTTTGGCATAAGTGTGAGCCAAACACTTTGGTGAACAAAACATGGTCCAATACAACTAGTCCAGTCTTACTGGGGAGGGAAATGAGAACAATCAGAGAAGCACAGACCGTAAGAATTGCTTTTAAAGGGGAAGAATATGGAAGAATTCATCCTGGAAAAAATATACATAAACTGCTAAGAAATGCCTCACTTACCACGAATAAGGAAGGTCTAATTTACAAAAATAATCACGTTCTACCACCCTTGAAGAAACAACTTGATTAAATATCTAAATGAGTTGACTTTAGAAACACCTTGGGCATATTTTACCTGGGCTTCATAAGAAAGCCTTTGTACAGTGTTATACACAGGGGTAATCTGTTAAATAATTATTAAACTTGGGAGACATGCACAGGTCTTGGCCAGATAAGTACAGCCCCATAAGCTTCATCAGATAAAGGAGCCGGCAAAGTGCCACAGAACATTTCCATTAGAGGAACAGTTTGGTTCTCTCGATGTATTAATGAGGTAGGGGAAAAAAGAAAAGAAAAAGAACAGGCAGTCAAGTCATTCCATCTGCACATAATAAAGCACAGGGAGACCATGTTGGAGAGGAAAAGCCGCATCGTTTATCTTGGCAGGAAGAGCTCCGTCTTGGGTGGCATTTTTCAGTCATCTGTATTGTGCTCGGGCTTTCCCAGTCCTTCTGATAGATTTGCTTTTTCTTTAATAATACATTGGGTTTGTATAACCCTTTTCTTCCTAAAAGCACCAAGTACTTTTCATGGATTTTTTATTTCATTTATCCTCATCAAAGGGAGTTTTAAAAGGCCAGCAAAAGCTGTCTGTTTTATAGGCAAGAAAGAGAGGTTCACAGAGGCCAGCTGATATGCCCAGAGTCCCAGAAAACATATGCTGCAAGGCGTAACCACCTGTGTCCATCAGCAGATGTACTGAATGGCCACGGAGGGGGTTGGAGGCCCTGTTGTTAGGTATTCTAGCACATCCATGGCACAGAATCCTGATACAGAATGCCCCGCATGCTTGTTTAGGCTTCTTACTTAGGCCAGGAGTTAGCAACCCATGACCCAAGGGCCAGATCTGCCCTGTGGCCTTCTTATGTATGGCCCACAAATTAAGAATGATTTTTACATTTCTAAATGGTTGAAAAAAATCAAATGAAGAGTATATTTCATGACCTGTGAAAAATTATATGGAATTCAAATGTTAGCATTCAATGAGTAAAGTTTTATTGGAACACAACCATGTCCATTCGTTTACTTTTGTCTGGCTGCTTTTGTGCTAGAGAGCAGATCAGGGTAGTTGTCATAGATACCATATGGCCCATAAAGTAGTTTGTTTTTATCTGGCTCTTTCCAGAAAGTATATGCTGACTCAGTGAGTTTTCTTCCTTCCTCCCTTTCTTCCTAACTCCCTCCTTCCCTTCCTTCCTTCTTTCTTTCAGCAATTGAACATTTCCTTCAGAAAACTCTTTAGTAGGGAATTGGAGCATCCCATTCAAGACTCTGCCACATTTGGCTCCCCAAAGTGAAGCCAGAAGCTTGCCCGAAAGCTCAGTCTCAAAATAGTGAAACCAAGGAGGCAGGACCTGTCTGTCTCCCTTTTAAACCAAACTAAACAGATGAGTGAGAGCGCATAGCTGCTGATGCCGTCTCCCTAAAAGTGAGAGACAATCACTCCCTAGAAATTCCCTTTCCTATTGGATTGTGAACCTCTTGTGACATAAGCACGCCTTATCTATCTTTCTGCCCCCAGTCCCTCCCACTTCATTAGAACTTAATATCTATTAACTTAATGTTAATGGACTGAAAAAATAAATTACTTACACCTTAAGTCCAATCAACATCTAGGACAGACATAGAAGTCCTATACTCTGCCTCTTGTCCCATTTCTTGTCTATTGAAACAGTGTTTGTGTCCTTCTACAGAGTTCCTTGAAATCATGGAGATTATGGAAAAGACTAAACACACAGCATCCTCTCCCTAAAATATATATATATATATATGAAACAATTTTCTACTGTCAAGATTGAGACACACAGCCTAAAAGCAGTTGATGATATTTAGAAGCATTAGTAAATAAATTCTCATTAATCAACATTCAATAATCATTTGTTCCAGAGTGACTGAAGGAAGAGGGGTAAAAAAGTTTAAAACAAGCCCATCAATAATTCTGTTATGGAAGAAAATTCCTACCGCGTAGTTGTGCCTTTTATAAAGAAAGTGAGTGAGATTTCTTTTTCCCCAGGTATAGTTGCTCACCCTGTAGTAGTTCAACAAAACCAGGGATGTTTTTGTCTACTGGATGTTACCAAGTTCTATATAAAAAGACAAAGTTCTGGAAACAGACCACATTTTGCCTTGAAACGTATATCTCTGTTTTCACATTACAATGACTAGCTCTTGCTTTCCTGCATGAAACCAAGGACCCTCACTTGGTGGCCTGTCCCAGGAACTCGCCCAGTACCTGGGACATGATCATCCTCTCTACCAAGGATATTAATAAATCTACTTCTGACCTAAAAATAAAAGACAAAGTTCTTACATTGGTCTCCATTTGTGCCTTTTATAAAGAAAGGGAGTGAGATTTCTTTTTCCCCAGGTATAGTTGCTCACCCTGTAGTAGTTCAACAAAACCAGGGATGTTTTTGTCTACTGGATGTTACCAAGTTCTATGTAAAAAGACAAAGTTCTGGAAACAGACCACATTTTGCCTTGAAACGTATATCTCTGTTTTCACATTACAATGACTAGCTCTTGCTTTCCTGCATGAAACCAAGGACCCTCACTTGGTGGCCTGTCCCAGGAACTCGCCCAGTACCTGGGACATGATCATCCTCTCTACCAAGGATATTAATAAATCTACTTCTGACCTAAAAATAAAAGACAAAGTTCTTACATTGGTCTCCATGATTCAGGAGAAAGTGTTTGGATACACTGACATAAACCAAATATAACCTTTTCTCTAGTGTCCTCTTGTCTGCTAAGGATCTTTCTCACATTTAGTGTCAACCAAACCCCAAAGGCAAAAATGCCAGTGGAGGTAAGAGTCAGTCTTCTGCTCAGCTCAGCTGCATTTCTCATGGATTAACGGATCTGTGAGATATAAAATGAACAAGAATTGATCCTATCCTTTATGGTGATGGCTTTGCTGCTGCAGCAAAGAAGATAAATGATGACTTCAGACTATGATTAACCCCAAATGAACTGTTTCAGTCAGTCCCTGGGCAGGCAAGGAAAGCCTGCTCAGATGAAAAGTGTAAGAAGACAATTTATGGAGTGTAAAGGCACTCTTTTCAGAGCAGCAGTAAGGGGACCTCCAGGGGACACTGAGGCACCCAGAGACCAGCAGCAGGCAGAAGCTATTACCATCTCATCACCTGAGGAAGGAAGGGCAGGGACAGTCCTAGAGGGTTCTAGTAAGAGCTGAGCTGTAGAGAAGAGCCACCTCACAGAAGCTGTCCTGGAGGGGCAGAGGCATTGTCAGAACCACAGAGTAAAGCAGGGAAAAGGCTGTGGGGAAAGTGCCCTGTCCTCTCTCATCTCCTGCCAGAGCTTCCTGTGTGCCGATTCCAGCTAGAAGCCAGAGGTCAGGGAGTCTGGCCAGTGCCATTAGTAGAGATCATAGCAGTCTCCCCTCTCTACCCAGCCTGGGCAAATATCAGTGCAGAGAATGAGTAAACAAGTGGACAAGAACGGGCTAATGGAAAATGGCCAGCAGATGAGCCACAATATGAGTCAATTGTCCGTATCCTCCTGTCTCCTATAGCCAACCAACCATATACCTCTCTCTAACTCTCTTCTGCAAGCTTCTGTGCCTTCCAAGTGAAAGAGAACAAATTAATAAGCAAATGAATTTGCTAAGTCATCAGACAAGTGTAGGAGAATGATTAGCCAACCATAGAAAACTGACTTGCCTGAAATTTTGAAACAACATTAATTCCCTACCTTCTCCCAAGGCGCCACAAGGATGTCTCTTGGGTAATAGTAATAATATTTTAAATCTTTTATGATTTTTCTAGCATTCAAAAATCTTAACTGATTTCTTTTCCTCTAATATATAGCACTCTATTACAGATTACCTCCCGAGTATGTCCCTTTGTTACAGCCAAGCCTGTAGAATGACAGGTTCACTTCACTATGAAGCCTCAGAGTTCCAAGGGATAAATATTGCACTAGGACGTGAAGTACAGGCTGGACTTGCAAACAGAACCCAGAGGTTTAAGTTCTTGATCCTTCACTTTTAGTGCTTGAGTGACCTTGATCTTATGCTCAGCTCTTAACCTCCCTAGGCTTCAGTTTTATCATTTGTAAAATGATGGAGTTGACCTGTATGAATTCTAAGATTCCATTTATCTCTGAGATTCTGTGACTCTGTGCTTCTACTTACACTCAACTAACTGAAAGTGTTGTATTGCTGAAATAATATATTACAGACTTAATAGTGCCTGATACGGGACATGGAGGGAGAGATCCAATACCGAAAATCAATACCACTAACACAGGGCAGAAGATGAAAAGTGCAGAGGGCAGTCAATCAAGGGCTAATGGCAGACTTGTTGACCAAGCCTAAAGACCAAAAGAAAAATGGGAATGTAGAAAGGAGGGCTAGGGGTGGTATCAAGATAAGGCTTCCTTTAGGAATAGCTGCTGGTGGAATAATTTATAGAGCATGGTGACCTTTAGTTTTTCTTGTCTGAAATATTACAGGTTTATCTGCTACTACTAGCTGTCAACTAGACATTTGGCATATTGTTCCCTAGGCCCTGAGTATCATTCTGATACTCAGTATCTAAGTAAAAACAGGCTGGTCCATCACATGGCCAAGAATTCTGCACTGTGGAGTAATGACATAGTTGTGTGGTTGGTTTGGATCTGGTTTCTCCTGCATCCTCCTGCAGCAAGTATGAGGACTATGAATAGGAATTATGTACTAAGGAGTGCCTAGTGAATTTACTAATTGGGAAACGACCCATGTGAATCCAGAATGATACTGTTTACTGTCGAAGCTGTGTGTATTGCATACTTGCCAGGATGGTACTGGACAGCACATTAGAGAAGAATTACTACCCTGATTATCCTAGTAATTCATTCTATTACCTTCTGTGATTGAGTACTATGCAAATATTTTTTAATTTAAATTTTTAAATTTTTAAATTTATTTTTGGCTGCATTGGGTCACAGTTGCTTGCTCATGGGCTTTTCTCTAGCTGTGGCAAGCAGGGGCTACTTTCTAGTTGTGGTACTAGAAAGTTGGCTTCTCTTGTTGCAGACCGTGGGCTCTAGAGCTCGAAGGCTTCAGTAGCTGCAGCACACAGGCTCAGTGGTTGTACTGCATGGGTTTAGTTACTTCAAGGCATGTGGAAACTTCCCAGACCAGGGATAAACCCATGTCCCCTACATTTTCAGATGGACTCTTAACCACTGGACTGGCTGGGAAGTCCCGCAAATATTTTATTTCAATGATAAGAAGCCTCTCCAACTATTTAAAATAGAATGAAAGTAAGATATTCATGGTTCTGTCTGATAAGAGTCTCTCCCTGTGCATATGGCACCGATTTCTGTTAGATAGCATAGCTCAGGTACGCAGGCAGATGACTGAGTTCTCTAGCTTGATGTGCAGGGGACAATGGGCAGTGATGTCAGTGAGTTAACAGTAGACTTGGATAAGCTCTGACAGTCTCTACTCCTAGCCACTGTTCTCTTAAACAAACCTCTGCACTGGGAACAAGATTGCTATATATTCTGTTTCTTGACCTACATTGCAAATGAAGATACTACTTAATAAAGAATCCAGTAGTATTCCTTGAAAGAGGAAAAAATAAGTAGCTAGTATTTTTCACAGCTGGAGAAAAAAAGAGAACAGTTCCCAGAGCAGAGGACGCCGTTTAACCCCAAGCACTTGGCCTTCTGGAGGCCATTCCCCAAGAGTGCAGCTTTGAGTTGTTATCAGCACAGAAACATCAGTGCCACTCTTCTGAGTCTTCCCACCATGCTTCATAAAGAGCCATTCAAAATTCTTTGAAGATGAATAAGTAAACATTGCTTAATTCCAGCCCTTTTTTCTCAGTCACTGAGGGGAAGGGACCTCTCTGCTTGTAACCACATAACATAGTCATAACCAGGAAGAAGAAATAGAGGAAGAGAGAGAGAAGGGGGGTTTCCTACCAGTCTAAACCCTTACTGAACATTTTCCACGTCTATGTCTCCTTCTTTTCTCCTTCCTCTGCTCCTCACTCCAGTATTTTTCCTCCCTTTGAATTGGGTCACTGAGAAATCAAGTCAAAAACAGCACACAAACCTAATGATACTCTTTGTTATAAGACATACACGCTATTGTTTTATTTAGTTCTAAAATCTTTGCCCAGGACTGAAAATAGCTTCTTGATAATTTAGTCTTCCAGATGACTCAGACTCATTATAACACAAGCTTGACCTTAAACCTGAGCTGGTTCTGATTTGAACTTCAAATTGTGGCTTTTCAATTCATGACCTCAGGAGCAGACATTATTTACAAAAGCTCACTGTAAGGTTTCATTTTGTTTTATTTTGAAAGCTAAGCATCAGTTTTTACCTACCAGATTCTCAAGTTTTCTAGAGATCCCAAATAATAAAGCAATCTCTATGACTAAATGAGTTCATAGAAGTTTTGTTGTTTAAAATTGGAATAAAATGTCTCTTCTCTCTTTTGGGAGCACAAGAAGCCTTCTGATAATGACTGTCTTCTGCCATCAACTGTATGCCTGTATTCAAAGTATTCGTAAGTTGATAATGAAAGCCAGTTGTATTCATTTATATTTATACGTTATACATATTTCTCTGGTGCTTTTGTTCTGAATCTATGGAAGCCCTTTACATATTTTAGCTAATCCTAACACTATCCATATGAGATTTGTGGATAAAGATTATCATGAGGGGGAAGGGACCTCTCTGTTTGTAACCACATAACCATAGTCATAGCCAGGAAGAAGAAACAGAGGGAGAGGGAAGGGGGAGGTTTCTACCAGGCTAAACCCTTACTGAGAAATTTACATGGTCTGTGTCTCCTTCTTTGCTCCTTCCTCTTGCTGCTCACTCCAGGATTTTAGTTTGTCAAAACTGTTTTCATTTTCACTCAGCCATAAAAAGAATGAAATTGAGCCAGTTGTAGTGATGAACCTAGAGCCTATTTTACCGAGTGAAGTAAGTCAGAAAGAGAAAAACAAATACCATATATTAATGCATACTCATGGAATCTAGACAGCTCCTCTGGTGGCTCAGGTGGTAAAGAATCCACCTGCTAGTGCAGGAGATGCAGGCTCAGTCCCTGGGTCAGGAAGACTCTCTGGAGGAGGAAATGGTCACCTACTCCAGTGTTCTTGCCGGGAGAATTCCATGGACAGAGGAGCCTGGTGGGCTCCAGGCCATGGGGTTGCAAAGAGTTAGAGGAAACTGAGAGACTGACACACACACACACACACACACAGAATCTAGAAAAACGATACTGATGAACCTATTTGCAGGGCAGCAATTGGACTATGAAGAAAGCTGAGTGCTGAAGAATTGATGCTTTTGAACTGTGGTGTTGGAGAAGACTTTTGAGAGTCCCTTGGACTGCAAGGAGATACAACCAGTCCATTCTAAAGGAGATCAGTCCTGGCTGTTCTTTGGAAGGAATGATGCTAAACCTGAAACTCCAATCTTTGGCCACATCATGCGAAGAGCTGACTCACTGGAAAAGACTCTGATGCTGGGAGGGATTGGGGGCAGGAGGAGAAGGGGACGACAGAGGATGAGATGGCTGGATGGCATCACCGACTCAATGGACATGAGTTTGGGTAAACTCCAGGAGTTGATGATGGACAGGGAGGCCTGGCGTCCTGCAATTCATGGAGTCGCAAAGAGTCCTACATGACTGAGCGACTGAACTGAACTGAATAGAAATGTGGACGTAGAGAGCAGACTTATGGACACAGCAGGGGAAAAAGAAAAGGTGGGACAAATTGAGAGAGTAGCATTGATTATGTACACTACTATGCACAATAGATGGCTGCTGGGAAGTTGCTGAATAGAACAGGAAGCTCAGCCTGGTACTCTGTGATGACCTAGAGGTCTGGGATGAGGAGTGGGTGGGAGGGAGACTCAAGAGGAAGAGGATATATGTATACTTACTGCTGACTCATGTTGTTGTACAGCAGAAACTAACACAACACTGTAAAGCAATTATCCTCCAATTAAAAATTGTTTTCTTCTTCCCTTGGCTTTGTCCAAAGACCCCTTTCTTCCTAAGTCTGTTCTTAGCACTGTCCACCCACTTAAAAACTGGTGGCTTCTCTTTATAATAAAAAGTTTCATAGAACTTGACTTTCACCTTTGTAACAAAACCTATTGTATTCTATTTTGTGCAACACTCACTCGTATTTTGTTTTACCTTGACTACATTCCTAGGAGGCAAAGTTATATAATTGAGAGCAGTTAGCATAGGGTCTGGTCCATAATAGAAACTAAATATCTAGGTGTTAAATGAATCAAAGGAAATTTTGATTCCCAAATTTATGTTACCCTACAGGAAAATCTGCACACTGAACATTTTCCTGATCTTCCATTCTCTTCCCCAATCATTTGTCAGTTGTTAGTCTTCTTTTCTAATATTTCTTGAATCTATCATTCATTCTCTGCCTTTGACCATTGTCAGTTTGGTTCACCTGGCGTAGCTTTCTGCCCTAGTCTCTTTTGACGCCTCACCCTGCCTTCTACCCCTTTCTTCCTACTCTATACTTTACTCTTTTTCGTATACACTCAACTATATTGAGTAAAACAAACAAGCAGATACCCTCAAAGTCACGATCCAGTATTCATTATCACCCACCATATTACAAAGTCCTCTGACATATGTCCCTCTTATTTCACGGTATTGGCTGACATAAAAACTGTACACTAGCCTAACTGGACTTTTCACTGCTTCTGAAAGATTTATAAACCCTCCTATCCATGTCCTTTTACTCAGGCTGTTCAGTTGACCTAGAATGGCCACACCTCTAGACGGCCACCTATAGCTATTGTAATCTTACTCGTCTTTTTATACAAAGACAAACCCATTGTATTTAATGGATACAATCTTCCATTAAATTTCTCCTAATTTTTTCTCTGCACCCCTAAATGAGATGAACTCTTCTTTGGTGGAGATTTCTGTGTTTCACCATCATTTGAATTATTTTTTAATCAGGAATTATGTTTTTCATCTTGGTATACAATCTACGGCACCTGGCAGAATGCCTTGCACATATTAGGTTTCAATAAATATTGGCTTGAATTGAGTCTCTTTAAACTCATTCACATTTATCCATAAANAAAAACTGAATTAAAAAAAACACACATAGAATATTTACCAGCTATAAAAAATATAAAAAATAAAAAATAGTTGAAGAAATAATAGGAGACATCTCCATTGCTGTCAGTCATTATTATGTCTTCTAATTATAAATATTTATTTTATATAATAAAATATATAGTTATATCACTACTATTAGTCAAATTAACCTGCTCTTGGGAATCCATTATAACGTGAGTCACGAGTAGTTCCACTGGTAAGTAAATCACTAAGCAATAATGTAGGTTACAAGTAATATCTCCTTTCTTTATACCTCTCTCCCATTATTAATCTGTGGGATATGCAATTAGTGTACATGAGAATGACGCAGCAAGCAGACCAGAAATTGGGTTTCCTTTGACATACAGTCATGTCCCCTGTGCTTCAGTTGCTCTGCAACAGGAACTTTATTTTCTTTCTTCCATGGAGCGTATCATTATATATACTTAATAAATCCTCTTACCATCCTTCCAAAGCAAATAGGGGATACATTTATTTCTCCTACCTGGTTGGATTGGTTCACGAAGGCGCTGCAGGTTAGAGGTGGAGAGCCATTCATAAAGTCAAACAGACCTGGCTTTGAGTCTTCCATTATTGTCTTTGACTCACCATGAGACGTCTTCATTCTGAACCTGAAAATATGCTTAGTATATCTATCTGAAAAGACTGTTGTGAGGATCAGTGAGAATATGCATCTATACACATAAACATGCATATAAACACACATAAACATCCGTACAAACACCCACAAGCATCCACTGTGTGTGTAGATTTTTTGTAATTGTTGGCACCTGGTAAGCATTCATTAAATGTGGCTAAGATTTTTATTATCATGAAGCACTTAATTATCTTGCTGCTAAGTCACTTCAATCGTGTCCGACTCTGTGCGACCCCACAGACGGCAGCCCACCAGGCTCCCCCGTCCCTGGGAATCTCCAGGCAAGAACACTGGAGTGGATTGCCATTTCCTTCTCCAATGCATGAAAGTGAAAAGTGAAAGTGAATTGCTCAGTCGTGTCTGACTCCTCACGACCCCATGGACTGCAGCCCACCAGGCTCCTCCATCCATGGGATTTTCCAGGCAAGAGTATTCTTAGTTTTTCAATAATGTAACCACACTGTTCAATACATCCTTCTGGATGCCTGGAGTTAACTGCTGGGCTCCAGCACCCTCCCAGCCTGCCCTGGAAAACTGGACTATGGTCTACCTTCAACTTCTCACTAAGATGTCATAATGAAAGCTATGGGGGATCCTTGTTCTTGACATTATATTTAAATACAAAATTTAGCAGTTTAACAGTCAGGCCATTTTCTTCTCTTTTGTTTTGGTGGGAAATAAGTCAAAACATGCAATTCCTGGCATGTAACCAGCTCTCATGGAGAAGGCAATGGCATCCCACTCCAGTACTCTTGCCTGGAAAATCCCATGGATGGAGAAACCTGGTAGGCTGCAGTCCATGTGGTCACTAAGAGTCAGACACGATTAAGCAACTTCACTTCCACTTTTCACTTTCATACATTGGAGAAGGAAATGGCAACCCACTCCAGTGTTCTTGCCTGGAGAATCCCAGAGAGGGGGAGCCTGGTGGGCGGCCGTCTATGGGGTCACACAGAGTCGGACACGACTGAAGTGACTTAGCAGCAGCAGCAGCAGCAACCAGTTCTCAATAAATATCATCATCCCATTTGATGGCTTGAATTCTAAACACCATCTTGAAGAAAGCACAGGCATAGAAACAGGCTTAATTTTAAAATTATGACTACTATTACCACAACTGCATTATTACCGCATTTTTAACCCTCTTTTCTTGAAATAATTTAAAATTTGCAGAAGTCTTAAGAATAGTATAAAGAATATTCCAATAAACGCTTCATCTAAATTCACCAATTGTTACAAGCATTTCACCTCTCTCTCTCATTCTGTCTGTGTGTGTGTGTATACGTGTGTGTGTGTGTGTGTGTGTGTGTGTATTAGCATAGACATCACACTCCTTTACCCCAGATACTTTGGCATATTTTTCTTAAAACAAAGGCATTCTCAGTATAATTATAAAATGCAAAACCAGTATAATACTTTTCCCTATAGGCTGTCTGTGTTAAAATGTCACCACTTATCCCTAAATATATCACTGTAGTATTTATTTTCCCTGATTCAGTTTCCAAGCTAGGCTCATGTGTCATGTTTCATTTCCTATCTCATTTGCCTGCTAACTAGGGTTTACCTCCTTGTTCTGGGAGCTTCAAGACAATGCAGTACAAAAATCAGTGAAGACAAAAGTTTTCTTTCTTAATGAGAAGCAATATATATTTATAAAATATAATAGATTTTTATAAGTATTGTGAATTTTATTTGATTCTACCAAAAAAAAAAAATCAGAGGGGCTTTATTTTTACCTTTGTGGTTACTTTCGCCAAGGCTACCCAGAAAAGTCTTTTACCATGAAAAAATTACAAGACTGGCCCTGCTTTGATTTAATCTGTTTTCCAGGATGATTTGAATATAAATCAAGTCCTACTAAGTGCCAGTGTGAGTTCTGGTTCTAACCCTGAATCACACAGAGTCGGACATGACTGAAGCGATTTAGCAGCATCAGCAGCAGCATGTATATTGTATGATTCAATTTATATGAAGTAAAGCAGATTAGAAGTTGCCTGAGGCTGGGAGGCAGGAACTGGTACTCTTTGAAAATAGGCACGGAAGATCTTTTGGAGGCTTAAAAAATAGTTTAAAAATTGAATTGTAAAGAGGGTTGTACAACTCTAAATTTACTGAAAATTTTATCATATGATTAAAATAGGTAAGTTTTGTGCTATGTAATTTATACCTTTAAAAATCTATTGAAAGGAAGAATGGTGGGAGGAGGAAGGGAGGGAAGGACTCAAAAAAAAAAAAGAAAGAAAATCCGGGCAAGAGAAATCTTATCCATTGAATAACTTAGGCAGATATCAAGGAGTTGGGCCTCTCAGACAAAGGCAACAGAGAACATCAGTTTTCTGTAGCTGCTTTCTTACCTGAGGCCTGTTTTAAGTAATGGTCAAAGCTTGTGTTATCTAACCTGTATGGTACCTAGAAAGCATTTCCTTTTTGGCAAATGGAAGAGAGATCCTGTACTATGTTTTTCTCAATATAAAAAAATCATACCTGAATTTGTGAGTACAAGCTCATGAAGCTATGACAAAAATTAAAGAGAAGTAGTCTCCACACGCGTTTTGAACTTTTGAAGAAAAAGAGAGCTAATAGAAGTTGCCAAATTTGTCTTTCTGACAAGTGTCTCTTTGCACAAAAATGGTCCCAGGAAGCATTCTGCATCTCCATTAGCTCTTAATTGTGGTTTGCTGGGAAAAGGACACCATGCGGATTTCACCGCAGAAGAAAACGTAAATGTTGGAGATTTTTATGGAGCAATGACCTCATCGTTCTTTTGGTAATTTTATTTTTTAAAAAATAAAATGTGGTAACCTTTCCAAGCCTCCCTTCTGTGGCCTCCATATCCACCTCCTGTAAAAAGCACGAAGAAAACTTCAGTGGAGCAACAAGGCTGTAACACTGGGAGAAATGATTGATTTCACTTGAACACCACCACCAACAAAAAATGTTTAAAAACAGTTTCACGGCTCAACTTTCTCCGTGCTTTTTTCCTCTCTTATAGTTGGAATGTATTTTATCGTCTGTCAGTTTTGCCCTATGATATGTCCTCTTAAATTGGATCTGTAAGCCCTTCATAAAGTTTAATAAATCTTCAGCATTTCACCCTAAGGAAATTATATTAAAAACCTTCAAATGTGAAGTTGGGCCGGCAGACACACAGCGCTGGGAATTTTATCACCATAATCAGCGTGTAATGAAAGCCTCTGTCGCTGTTCCTCCCCAATCATAATCTGCCTGTCTTTATGAAAAAAGGGGGTTTGTCTGGGTTCATCTGCAAGCTTTAATTGGAAGATATCTTCATTTCATTCCAGCCTACTGGGATAATAACTCAGCCCCGTGTTTAAACACAGGCCCTTGCCGCTGATATTTTTTCATTTAGTAAAGCATGTCTCTTTAAATGATTTAGCAAATCATCATGAATGCCAAGCCAGGGTGATTGGCAGCTCATTGCTGGTGCACCATTTGCATGACATTTGTTCTTCAGCTAAGAAAGCTGCCGCAGGTAAACAAGCAGGCCCTGTACTGACTCCCTTTGAGTCCCTTCCTGTTTATTTTCTCATAATCAAATGACATTTATGGAGAGGCAAATGCAGCTGCACATATATGAGGGAAATGCAATCAGGCTAAACATGATGACTTCATTCAGGTGATATTTTGATTAGAGAAAGGATATTTTTATGACATGGGGGCTTTTTTATTGAGAAATCTGGCACATTCCCTTCTGTGTAACTAACACTTTATATTTTATCTATATCTTAATATAAAGGCTGGACTCAAATAATTGGTTTGACTGAGCATTCACTTATGAGCGTTTCATTAATACTTGAGAAAGCACCAAGCAGGAGACACAAGACACCTTTCTTTGTCCCGTTCAGAAGAAATTAGCCCTTTATTCCCTCAAAGGAAAAAATAGAAAGAAAGAAAACAAAGCAATGTGATATAATGCTAGTTTCTGCCATCAATGAATGTAGCTTTTCCTAAAGGAGGTTTCAGAGGGGATGCTATTTTACAGTGAAACAGTCTATGCATATTTTCTAGCTTTTTGTCCTTATCAAGGGAGATGGACAATAACCAATCAGGGTCCCCCCCCTCTTTTCCTTAAAAAAAAGGTAATAGCAACATATTATCTGCCTAGTTCATGTGGTCGACTAGGGTAAGAGAGAGCAAGGTGCCTGTTAGCAGGGTTGTTAGAAATGCAGGAGTCCATAGGACTTGCAGAAACAGATCGTTCTTCATTTCTGGGGAATGTTCCTCTGCAGTATGGGCAGATATAATCTTCAAAACCTTCTCAGCTTCTTCTAGTGTTGAAGGCAAAAGGCAGGAGCTGGCTGTCATTTCAGTTCTGTGATAAGGATGCATTTCCACAATCAACTGCCAAATCCCTTCTAAGAAGTACCTCAGACCATCAGAAACCACCTGATTCTTGATGAGCTAAAATAATCACTCTCATAAAAGTATTGTCTTTTCCCATCACTTCTATATTACGAGAAGAATAGAGAAATATGCTTATTTTAGGATGAAAAAGTAATCTTAAGCAACCCCAATTTTTTTTTTTTTTTTTTCTTTGTGATTTTGGGTTATCTTCTGGATAGGATCCTTCCTGTGCTTTTAAATTTTTTTTTTTTTTTTTTATCTGTGAGTCTTGAATGGCAAGGAATGATTCATCCAGCCCACAAAACTTTGATTGCCCCCTCCAGGCCGTCATGACAAAAAAGACAATGCTTAGAGCTGGATGGGCTGGCTGAGATAGCAGGCCTTCAGGAGCCCAGGAAGTTAAAAGAGGAAAAGCAACAAATTTGAGAAGGAAATGTGACTGGAACGTAAGAAGAGGTCTAACATGGCTGTAGCCCTTGTTGGTCTTTTTTGTGGTTGTTATACTTGAACACAGAAGGAATAATCTTTTCAGCAATGTCTTCCAACCTAAAGGTCAATGATCTTAAGCAATAACAACAACTTTGATCTGGTTCTTTATACCTTCTGGAATGTTATGCCATTTGCTATAATAATGTCTAGAATAAGCTCTATCTTAAGGGGGTGCTGAGTATTCACTGACTGAAGAAGCTTTTAGCAAGAATTTGGTTCTTTTGAGACAAATGAAAGAGAAATCACTTTTCCATTGACAGAGTGCTGTAGTTTAGACTGGGGGCACTATCCCATGGAACTGTTGGTGTTCTTGGTATTCTTGGATTGTGTTTTTGTGTCATCTGGGGAAGCTTTCCAGCCCTCTCTTTACTGAAAATCACTCATGATTTAAAATGTCTTTTTATTACTTTGTTTGCCTTACTCTAAAATTCGATAATCTAAACAAATCTGATGCAGCTCAGGTAATGGAAATAATTTAAGAATTGTAATATGTGGACTGCAGTCAGTGAAGGAGGAGACAAAGTTATCATGAGGCCTTCCTAAGCGGTTTGTTGACAGTGCTATCAGAGGATAATTTTAACACCATTTTTGTAAGTAAAGGAGACACACGGGGGAGACTGAAGACTCCTGATGAGTCTGTGACCAGATAAAAGCGTATTGAAGAGAGGGCTTGTGGCTCATCCATCCTCCACGGTGGCAAGATCAGATTAGGTGCCTTTCTTGTGTCTTCTCTTAGAGTTCCACACTTGTCACAGTGTTTGTCCTGCACTATTGAATGACTGCCTATTTAGTGGTCTGTTGTTATCCAGTCACTAAGTCATGTCTGACTCTATGTGACCCCATGGACTGCAGCACACCAGGCTTCCTTGTCCTGCACTACCTCCCAGAGTTTGCTCAAATTCATGTCCATTGAGTCGGTGATGCCATCCAACCATCTCATCCTCTGCTGCCTCTTCTTTCACCCTCAATCTTTCCTAGCATCAGAGCCTTTTCCAATGAGTTGACTCTTTGTATGAGGTGGCCTAAATATTGAAGCTTCAGCATAGGGAATTGGCTTATGTCATCATGAAGACTGAAAAGTCCACAATCTGCAGGGTGGACCAGTAGGCAGAAGACCTAGAAGAGCTGATGTTGTAGATGAAGTCTGAGGCAGTCTGCTGGAGAAGTCTGTTTTGCTCAAGGGAGGATAGTCTTTTTGTTCCACTCAGGCCTTCTAAACATTGAACGGGGCCCACCACCTACATCATGGAGGGCAAGCTTCTTTATTCAGAGTCCACCAGTTTAAATGTTAATCTCATCCAAAAGCATCCAGAATGTTTGACCAAATACCTGGGCATGCTATGGCCCAACTGAGTTGACACATAAAATTAACTTTCACATTTTTCTAAAGTCATCTTTGCTAGGAGGAAAGAAGAAAAAGAGAGAGGCGAAAATGAGAGCAAAAGAAAGAGAGGGAAAAGCGTAATCATAGTCATCATTTGAGATTTGAGCTGAGCTATCATGGCAGAAGTGACTCAGCTACAGGAAGGACCTACCCAGGACCAAGGTACCTCATTTTCCAACTGAGAAGATTTCAGTCAGCTCCATCTAGAGAAGTCTTTCTCTGTTCCCATAAGGATTGGTGATTTTTCATTTAAATATGGCTTTCTCTCCTAATGCTGCATCAAATAGAGGAATTGGCATTTAGGAAACGCCTATAACTTACCTCAGTAGAAGGAGAAATATTTTCAGATTCTTAAGATCTTGTCACAGGGCAATAAATAACAGTTTAGATTTTTCACCTTGAAAAGGAATTGGTACCAACACAGTCTCTAATAGAGTTAGCTTCATTTTCTTCCATATTAGAAGGCAGTAAATACTGATAATTATAGATAAGGCTTATAGTTTCCTCAACTGATTTTTTTAGGACTTATCTGAACAATTTCAAGCAGGGGATGATCCCCTTTTCCCATCACTGCTAAGACACTCAATTATAGTTAACATTCTGGATTGACTAGATTTAACCTATAATGAACCATGAGGATCTCTTTTGCATCAGGTATGTCCAGATCATTAAAAACTTAGAGTTGTGTCAAAGATAGGGACAATTTGATCATTTTTATTTCCTTATGCTGACAGTAAATCTTTTTATCTCATCCATATCCTCATGCTGGAAGTAAAATTTTTACTTAGTTGAGTTCAATTTCTTTTTTTTCTTACTTTTTACATTAAAGATAGTATGGTCTAATATGGAACTGAATGGAATTTACTTTGCATATCTTTCCCATTACTTTCTGTATGTATATACATATATATATTGTGCCTGCCTTTTTAAAGGCAAAAATCAGAATAAGGCAAACTTTGTGGAAAAATCAACTTCAGTTCGAAGCTCCTTTTAAATGTGTGAGTCTAGGTATAGCAAGCAGCAAAGACAAAATTTCAGAAAGTATGTGACACTTAGGAGCTGAAAGACTAAATTTTCGGTGGTGCTGCTCTGAAAGGAAAACTCGATGTTGGCTCATACATATACTTGCCAGCATAAAAATCTGTGCCTGCACATGGACAATAAACTGAATATTGCAAATAGCACAGACATGCGGGTACACAGTTCATGTACATAAATACAGAGAGAGAGGCAGAGAAGAGCTAACTGTATATATTGTTGCCTGTTTCCACCAATTTCTAAACCCACAAATACTGAATTTTACTCTTCTATTGCAGATGCATATTTTAATACAAATAAGACATTTGCCTCTTTCCTTTTCTCTGTTCTTCTTGGAAAGAACGCAAATTTTCTCCCATAAATATCTCTAAATTCAGTCAGTTAAACAAATTTTTCTTTAAGAATGACAGTAAAACAGTATAGAGATTGGAGTAAAAATTCTAATACATCATCCAAATGTCTTTCTCCCGGAAGTATTCTGAGGTTCTTCTGATAAAGGAAAAGTAAAATTTCTTGCTGTTTCCCTAGTAAAAGAATTCAGAATCAGTTTAGAACTTTCTAACAATTGTTTTCTGGAAAGTAGATTTAAGGAGCTTATCCTCTAGAGACTTAATCCTATGAGATAATTGTAAGAGGGAGATTGTCATGTCAGATATGAAAGGAGTATTGGCAGGTTTACTAAAGAAGCATTCTATTTTGTTTTTGTGCTTGTTCTTCCCATCCAGATTCTTTTGCAACATGGGCAAATATTGGTTTTTACATTAAAAAATTAAAAAAAAAAATCATCGTTCCATTTTTTGTTTCAGAGACGTTCCTTTTGAAATAAAGTAGATGGGCTCTCTGAAATGTGGTTCTGTTGCCAGTCTTCAGAGATTAGGTAGTTTGATTAATAATTAATATTAGGTATTCTCTTGCCCCTCTAAAAGTCGCAATCAGTTTGTAAGGAATTTAAACTATTAAATTAAAAATTTAAGAAAAGTTTTTCCAATATCCACGTATAAAGAAAAACTGAAATTCTGGTCAAAATGATTGCAGTAAATAAAGCAATAATGAGCTGATATCAACAATGAATTAGAAAGTAGGTTATCATTTTCTGAGGATCAGGAAACAAAGGGAATAGCAGAAGAAACCTTTTTTTCCATGCTGTTCTCCTTTAGAGAAAAAAAAGGCAGAGAGAAAGAATGGGTAGCCACACTGGCAAGTGCACGGTGAAAACTCATCTGCCTGGCATGTTCAGTGTTGTTTTTCATGCTTTTCTTTCTGTCCAGAGGCAAACATAAGCCAAGAGCTTCGTCTTGCCTCTTCTTTCAGTAGATCTGGCATGTTTCCTAGCTTTTCGGAGCTTTCCTAAATGTGAGAATCAGGTGTAAGTTGGATTTTCATGATTTATCACATCAGCATAGACTTCATACACCAAAAGGAATATGATGGGTGGATGTTAAACTATATTGGCAGTTTTCAAGTGACGTTCCTGCAAACCCATGAATTCCATGGATAGGTCTTGAAAGGAGCTCTAAAAGGCAAAAGGGGCAGAATAGTGGTTAAGGGGCCAGGCTGCAACTTACCCTTGACCATAATCATTTCAAAAAGAAGCATTGGAGTTTTATTATGTTTTGCATATTCAAAATCCACATAAGGTTTCATCTGGGAAAAAAGAAAATTGAAAATACACACGTTTACACACATGCACACACACACATTGAATTTAATTGGAAATACACACATTCGCACATATTTACACACATATGCACGTACACACACACACACACACACACACACACTGAACTTAATATGAAAGCCCTTAATTTGTATTTTAAACTCAAAAGGATTTCAATTAGCTATTGACACAGCACCTGTAAAATACCCAAGATACATGTCTTAGGGAGTACTGTTATCTATTAGCACTGTATTCCTTTATGTTTATCCATTTTATTCCTGTGTGGGTCTCTACTGGTTCAGGATATCAGAAATGGAGAGAAAAATTGAGTGATAATCCAGTTATTTTCCATCAGAAAAATTGTTCTCCAAATTTGATTACTAAAATCACCTGGGGATTTGGTAAAACTTACAAGTTCAGACCCACCTCCTTCAACCAGCCTCCTCTCTGTGTTCTTCCTTATCTCTCCAGATAAGGATGATACACACTGAAGTTTGGTACCACTAATCTAGAAGAAAAGAGCTGTTGCTCATCCTCCACTTGATATTGTTGCAAATCTAATCTTCACCCTTCAGTTTGGTTTGGGGAAAGAATATCACCACTGTTAACACTTACAAATAGAAACATAGAGGACAATATTTGTTGTTAAACCATGAGACAAAGACTATTTGATACAGCATGAGTTAGTGAAGTGAAGTCGCTCAGTCGTGTCCGACTCTTTGCGACCCCATGGACTCTTTGTGAAAATCCATGGGATTTTGCAGGCAATAGTACTGGAGTGAATTGCCATTTCCTTCTCCAGGGGATCTTCCTGACTTAGGGATCGAACCCGGGCAAATGTTAAATCAAAGTTCTACAAGAAAGCAACATATTCCGACTACATTATTGCCTTGTGCTTATTCATTAATGCATTAAACATACATTTAATGATGGAAGACAGAGAATAAACCAGTCTTTACAGAGAAGTAAGTGATAAAAGGGAATACAGAGTGAGTATGAGTGATAAACCATCTAAGTTTGCCTGTTTTTTAAGAAATCCTTCACAGGGAAGGAATATTTGCATTGAGGTCCACCACTCATATTTACTTTGTAGCTTTGCCAGAATCAAAGAATTCAAAGTATTCCTTGTCTGTTTTATCTTAATAACTGTCATAAATGATTGGAAATAAAGCATAGTATTTCCCATTTTAATTGTGCTTTTGGATAAGCCATTAGACTTTGTCAAATGACTCAAAAAACTTTGACATCTTGAATCGGAAGCATGTAGATGATCACTTCAAAATTAGTGTTGCTTTTCTACATGCCATCTCAGAAATGGTCTACTCCCCATTGTTGGTCATGTTTGAATACAACCAGGGGCCAAGCCAAGTAGAAAAGTGTTGTAGCATAGAAACTGAGTTTCATGGTTTTTGATCATGAGAAAATGTTTAATTATAATACCTGTTGTAATTGAACAGATTTGTTTCAAGTAGTTCTAGATCTGAAAGCTGTTTTGACAACCAGGCACTCATAAGTTAACACAATGCCCCTGTCGTTACCCCTCTCTCACTCTCCCACCCACCCATGCCCTGCGTCTCTCATACACTCATGGGAACTGCAGATCTGGACCAGCATCAGTCCAGATTACAAACACACTGCAACTGAATAGAAGAAGGATTAGGGAGAAAATTTTAGAGCCAAGACTAAAGGTTTTCTAGTGTCATCTTTCCTCTGGTATAAAGTGTTCCTCTGACTACAACACAGAAAATATAAAATGTGATGGAGCATGTCACTGAATAAAATAAGCTAACTCCTACTGTAAAAATTAAAACAGAGTGTGTGTGCATGTGTGTAAATGTGTGTGAGTGTGTATTTCCAGTCTTTTTTCCAGATGGAACCTTATGTGGATTCTGAATATGTAAAACATAATAAAACTCCAGTGCTTCTTTAAAAAATTAAAACATATGTTTCAGAAGAGTGAATAAACCACTGGACTTGAAGTCAAGGGACCAGTATTTAAAGCCTTGTATAGCTATTTATTATATATTATGTTAAACAAGTAACTAAGACTCTTCAGCATTGTCTCCTTATCTATTTCAAGGAAATCTTTAAAAGTATCTGTAAAATTATGCTCAACCATACCTCCTTTGCAGATTTAAAAGTTTATTTATTTTTTTAATTAAATGAATACATTTAATTTAATACACACATTTAATATACACATTTACACATATGCACACACACACTTTGTTTTAATTTTTATAGTAGGAGTTAGCTTATTTTATTCAGTGACATGCTCTATCACATTTTATATTTTCTGTGTTGTAGTAAGAGGAACACTTTATACCAGAGGAAAGATGACACTAGAAAACCTTTAGTCTTGGCTCTAAAATTTTCTCCCTAATCCTCCATTATTTATCAAATTAAATAATGTATGTGAAAGTACCTAGGGCTATAGCTATAGTACCTAGGGCTTCTAGTACATGTTAGAAGTCTCACAAGTTATTATAACATTAAATTTATTTTTCCAAAGTGTTTTTTATCATTGGAATAAAATAAACAATTTTCAGGACTCACATGAGAACTGAGGGGTATCACTTCTGATTCTCTATTATGGGGAAGAGTGAGACATAAATGGTTTGTTCATTCAACAAATATTTGTTGAGAGCTTATGTGCTAAGAATTAGTCTAAGTGCTTAAGATTCATCAGCGAATACAAAAGGCAAATACTCTTGCCATCATGGAGCTTATATCTAGTGAGTAGCCAGATGTCTTTTTTGGTCTTCTTCAGAACCTCTAATCAACACAAAACATACATGTGCAAGCACACACGTGCACACACAACACACACACGTGTGCACACGCGCGCACACACACACACACACACACACACACACTATACTCTTTGCGACTGTTGTGAAGAAATGTTTCTTTTGCTCTTGCCAAAAAATGTAAACACCCATGTACAGAGATGCCATATAAGACCATACACATTGACTATACGATGTGAGTTGTGGCCTTGTCCAATTTGGTGTCCATAATTTTATATAAAAGGAAGACTCTTTTTTCTAACTAACTTCTGGCCTTAATGATAGCCTCCATCATGATTCATGCACTTCAAGGACTAACCAATGAAAATGAAGATTGAAATTTATTTTGTTAATGCCTTAAGCTACCTAAAAAGTTGCCCTTGTACTCAAAGGGGATTTTCTTAGATCTTACAGATAGCTTCTTGGGAATATAATCTAGCCCCAGACTGGCATTGGGACATCTCAGAGTCTGTCCAAAAGGTCCACTGTACCTCACAGAGGGGACTGGGGATCACTCTGTTCTTAGCAGTTGAGGAGGGAGTAAGCCAGAATTCAAGATGTATTGGTCATCAGCAAGTGACTTTTATATAAGAAATCCTCAGCAATGAGAGGAATGAGGGGGTGGTCTCTGAAGAACTCACAAAATATTTCATTAGAGCAAAAGTCACAGTTTATTTTTTAAATTTATTTCATTGAAGTATAGTTAATTTCAATGTATTAATTCTGTTGCACACCAGCATGATTCAGTTTTCTATACATACATTCTTTTTCATATTCTCTTCCATTATGGTTTATCTCAGGATACTGAATATAGTTCCCTGTGCTGTACAGAAGGATCTTGTTGTTTATCCATTCTGTATATATATTTGCTTGCATCTGCTACTCCCAAACTCCCATTCCAACCCCCCACCCCACTCCTCTCCCCTTGTCAACCGCAAGTCTGCTCTATATGTCTGTAAGTCTGATTCTGTTTCATAGATAAGTTTATTTGTGTAATATTTTAGATTAAACATATAAGTGATATCATATGATATGTGTCTTTCAAGAGTCACATTTTAATATCTGCTGAGCTGAGAAATTGTTGACCCAGGGTTAAGGTGATAGTACCGCCTCATTATAGTGTTATAGTTCTGACTTCTTAAATCTTTTCCTATCTGATGCACCAATCCTCATTAGCAACATAGAAAAGGAAAAACAGGTACACTAGATTGAAAGGAGAGAAGCTGACCACGTTCTTGGTGGACAAGAGGTTTCTAGTGTAAAGAGACAGGAGTGGAGGAGGGGAGAAAAGTTTTCAATTTCAAGTCATGGTTGAACTATTAACTTTAAATCAAGATGGATTTTATGATACTGCTATGGACTGAATGTTGTAGCCCTCCCTGAATTCATATGTTTACATTCTAATTCCCAATGTGATAGTATTCGGAGATGGGCCTTTGGAAGGTAATTAGTTTATAAGGGTAGAGCCTTCATGATGGAATTAGTGCCCTAGGAAGAAGAGACAGGAAACAATTTGATTCTTACCTCTGCTCTTTGCCATATGAGGATACAAGAAGATAACCTTCTGCAAACCAGGAAGAGTGACTTCACCAAACACCTGATCTGCTGGCATCTCGATCCTGGCCTTCCCAGTTTCCAGAATTGTGAGAATTAAATGTGTCCTATTTAAAGCTACCCAATTTATGGTATCTTTAGTATAGCAGGTCAAACAGACCAAGACAGTTACTCAGTTGAGACTGTGACACAGAAAGTGACTGGAGAACACTCTGGATTACCCAAGAGTGACTAGTTAGGGAGTGTCTAAAGCTTTTATTCAGGAGTAAAAACCACTAACCCCACAGAGCCGTTAGGAAGACAATAGGAGTTAAACTCAAGATTCCTTGAGGATTACATCATACGGATTACACTTTACCCAAATCCAGGTGACAGTGTTGGGATTCATTTACCATCCACAGTGGCAAAGTCTGTGTCAGCTCTGGAAGGAGAAGAACATGCCCCGTTTTTCCAAGTCTAACAAGGAGATTATACCCCATCCCTTTTTCTGCAGAGTTTTGGAAGGACTTTTAATGCTGGTAAAATTTTCCATGAAGTATTTGAGAACTTTAGATAAGCGTGAGGAGATGGATGCATGAAGCATAGTAGCTAGCTAATAGGACTCAAAGTTTCCATGAGTCATTGGCCATGTGCCAAAACACCTTCTGGGGCGCTCCACTGCTATCTTGGTTTTATGCATACGTCTCCTTTCATTGAGATCCAATGAAAGGATGAGATTCGGGGTAAATCATATTACTGATAAATCCAGAATGTTTCCTAGGTTGAGCCATAAGAGCTTGACATATTGGTACTATTGTTTCTTCAGCATTAAGATCTTTCCCATGCCATCCATATAATGTGACTACAAGGGCCAAAAGATAGGATTTCTTACGTGACAGATTATCTTTTTATCTCATGCTGAAACTTGACATTTCCATGACAAGACATAGTCATTTATTCCATGGTTAGAGACAAGGTTTACCTGATACGTCACCATGTTGACACAAAGACACTCTAAATTGTAAATATCAGAACATTTCCTAAGAAAAGACATAGGAATAATTGTGAGATAATCAAAAGTGCTGTAGGTAGAAAGAGAAGTGCTGGCCTGAGGAAAACAGCAAAACTTCCTCTTCCTCTCACTTTGGCTTTGAACTCCATCTGTGTCTGAGGAGAATTGTGAGGGTGAAGCTTGCAGACGCTTTTTATCATTTTTGGTCACTGAATTACAAATATATACTTTGGCAACCAAAGACAACATGTTGTGAAGTTTAGATTCTTTGGCATCATAAAAATGGTAGACTTCTGTATTCAGTCTAACACCCTTTGAAATATTTCCCAAGCATCTAACTTTTAAACTGCTAGACTCTGCTATCACTATCTTCTCACACTTTAGAGTCTTGTCAAAACTGGACTTCAGGGATTTCAAGTCAGTGAAATGATTTCTGGCATAAATGGCCAGATGTGAATGATCGGTGGAAGTTTGATTTTAGTCAGTTTCTAAAAATCCGAAGTGTTGAACTTTCCCCTGACCAGTTCTTTTATTGCAACATAGCATTGTTTTCTTTGAATCACTCTGAATCCTTTTTTTGTATAGTGAAAAATACTGTTATTCTTAATTACTATTATAGTACAATTCATATACTGTTAATACATAATAAAAATAATTCTTAATTACTATACTCCTAGGAGATCTGACACAAGCAGAATGCTTTTCAGCTAAAAAAGGGCAAATATTGTCTTAAGAATTGCTTTTATATTATTCTTCAAAAACATAACATTACTATTAAAGGTTTTTTAATGAAAAATATTATTTCTGGAGGATTGACTCAGAATCATTTATTTTCAAGTGTATGAAAGAAAGCAAAGTCTTAGTACAAATGAATTAAATATTTTTTAAATTGCTGGTTTGATAAATATGTTTATTTCCAGCAGATTGTGCACAGAATCTCTCAGGTAGATAAACCAGCAAATGGCGCATATGGTTGATGGATGAGAAATGATAATACATTTTGCTCTTATGAGTCAGATTTTCTCCTTGAGAGCCAAGATGTGGTAAGGACAGTCCCTGGCAATGGCATTGTCATGATCCCCAGAACAGCCTTTGAGCAGCCAAGACCAGGAAAAGGAATACTAGAAAGAACTAATAAAGGACACACGTATTAATCTAAAACCATTGTTTCTCATGTCATTCCTTCTTTGAGCAACAGCTCTTCCCCATGATTTCAAGCTGCCCTGCACCCTTCTAATGTCCTCACCACCACTCTCTTTCCTTATTGGCCAGTATTCAGAAATGACCTATCTCAGACACACACTTAATGGAAATTTGTGTTCCCGTGTTGGAGGTGACCTAGCACAGAAGTTCCTGAAAACTCTCAAATATCCAATCCTTACAGTCATATTCTAGAAATAATAGAGGAAAGACACTTATATACCAGTATTTTAAAACTGAGTGCTTTGAGATTTTAAAATACCCGTATTTCTGGCTTCTGTTTAATACATTTATGGCTTGTTGATAATGGGTTTGTGCTTCCATCTTGCAACAATAATCAGGAAGGAAATGAAGCCTGCATCTTTTAAGCTGAGTGCTCCTGGTTTTTTGGTAGTCAGTGGCTCTCAGTCTAGGGTATTTTGTTCTTGGGGGTATCTGGCAATGACTGAGACTTTTTTAACTGTCGCAGCTTGGGATGGGGTATGCTACTGGCACTAGTGAGTGGAGGATAAAGATATCATTAAACATCCTGCAATGTACAGGACAGCCTCCAAGAACATAGAATTACCAGCTCCAAATATCAAGGATATTGAGTTTGAGAAACACTGCCATAGTCCCTATTTGGCCTAGTTCACATAGGTTATCTGCCCATCACCCTTGTAGACATTTGGCTTTATAATCTTTAATAAGTGAAATCATATAACATATATATGTTATATGTATTATATATAATATTCTACATGTGTATAGAACATTAACAATCAGAAAAGACCTTCAAGACCTTCCCATCAAATCCCCCATTATTTGTAGAATATCTGAAATATAGGGAAGTGAGCTTCAGTCAACCTTGTGATAGACTGAAGTCCAATCGAAGTAATGTACTTAATTTGAGGATTTATGCTTTATTTTTATTTCATTTTTTATTGAAGTATAGTTGATTTGCAATGTTATGTTAGTCTCATGACACAGTGTGACTAACAGTGATTCAATGCTATATATATATATATATATACACACATTCAGATTCAGTTACCTATATATGTATATGTGCATGTATTTATATATTGTGTGTGTGTTTGTATATCTATGTGTGTGTGTGTGTGTATACTTTTGGAATCTTTTCTCTTATAGGTTATTACAAAATACTGAGTATACTTCCCTGTGCTATATAGTAGGTCGTTGTTGGTAATCTATTTTATATATAGTAGTGTATATATGTTAACCCCAACTTCCTAATTTATTTCTCCCTACTCCTCTGCTCTTTGGCAACTATAAGTTTGTTTTCTACGTCTGTTAATTTCTTTCTATGTTATAAATAAATTCATTTGTATCTTTTTTCCTTCAGTTCCACATATAAGTGGTATATATTTGTCTTTCTCTGTCTGACTTACTTCATTTAGTATGAAAATCTCTAGGTTCATCCATGTTGCTGCAGATGGTATTATTTCATTGTTTTTTATGGCTGAGTAATATTCCATTATATATATACCAGATCTTCTTTATTCATTCATCTGTTGATGAATGACAGTTAGGTTACTTCCATACTTTGGCTACTGTAAATAGAGCTGCTATAAACATTGGATTGCATGTATCTTTCCAAGTTACAGTTCATACCCAGGAGTGGAGTTTCAGGACCATATGGTAATTCAATTTTGGCTTTTTGAGGAACCTCAGCACATCATTGTCCTTAGTGGCTGTACCAATTTACATGCTCACCAATAGTATAGGATGATTTCTTTTTCTTCACATCTTCTCCAGAATTTATTTTTTGTAGACTTTTTGTTGATGGCCATTCTGACTGGAGTAAGGTGATACCTCATTGTAGTTTTGATTTGCATTTCTCTGTTGAACATTTTTTGAACATTTTTTCATGTGCCTGTTGGCCATCTGTGTGTCTTCTTTGGAGAAACAATACTGTTACTAATTGGGTTACTAATTATTAAGTCACATGAGACAGACACTTAGAGGCAGGGCAGAGGAAAGTCTTTCCTACTCTAGTCATCATCTTGCCCATCACTCTCATATGGAAGAACAGTTGAGCAGGCCCAGATGACAAGTTGCCAGATTTCTAATCTTGGTTCTCTTTAGTCACTTTAATGCATTGGAGAAAGAAATGGCAACCCACTCCAGTGTTCTTGCCTGGAGAGTCCCAGGGACGGGGGAGCCTGGTGGGATGCCATCTATGGGGTCGCACAGAGTCGGATACAACTAAAGCAACTTAGCAGCAGCAGCAGCAGGAATTCATTACTGTTCAGAATATTTTAATATGTTAATTATATTCCATGTACTTTTTTTTTGCTTGAAACTCATGTATTATTATTATTTATTGTTAGTGGAAAAAAACAAGTCACAAATGCACGCATATTCTATACAAATAAACACAAAGAAAGGCACTGCCAAAGAATGCTCAAACTACTGCACAATTGCACTCATCTCACATGCTAGTAAGTAATGCTCAAAATTCTCCAAGCCAGACTTCAGCAATACGTGAACCGTGAACTCCCTGATGTTCAAGCTGGTTTTAGAAAAGGCAGAAGAACCAGAGATCAAATTGCCAACATCTGCTGGATCATGGAAAAAGCAAGAGAGTTCCAGAAAAACATCTATTTCTGCTTTATTGACTATGCCAAAGCCTTTGACTGTGTGGATCACAATAAACTGTGGAAAATTCTAAAAGAAATGGGAATACCAGACCACCTAACCTGCCTCTTGAGAAATCTGTATGCAGGTCAGGAAGCAACAGGTAGAACTGGACATAGAACAACAGACTGGTTCCAAATAGGAAAAGGAGTACGTCAGGGCTGTATATTGTCACCCTGCTTATTTAACCTATATGCAGAGTACATCATGAGAAATGCTGGGCTGGAAGAAGCACAAGATGGAATCAAGATTGCCAGGAGAAATATCAATAACCTCAGATATGCAGATGACACCACCCTTATGGCAGAAAGTGAAGAGGAACTAAAAAGCCTCTTGATGAAAGTGAAAGTGGAGAGTGAAAAAGTTGGCTTAAAGCTCAACATTCAGAAAACGAAGATCATGGCATCNCACAAGATGGAATCAAGATTGCCAGGAGAAATATCAATAACCTCAGATATGCAGATGACACCACCCTTATGGCAGAAAGTGAAGAGGAACTAAAAAGCCTCTTGATGAAAGTGAAAGTGGAGAGTGAAAAAGTTGGCTTAAAGCTCAACATTCAGAAAACGAAGATCATGGCATCTGGTCCCATCACTTCATGGGAAATAGATGGGGAAACAGTAGAAACAGTGTCAGACTTTATATTTTTGGGCTCCAAAATCACTGCAGATGGTGACTGCAGCCATGAAATTAAAAGACGCTTACTCCTTGGAAGAAAAGTTATGACCAACCTAGATAATGTATTCAAAAGCAGAGACATTACTTTGCTAACTAAGGTCCATCTAGTCAAGGCTATGGTTTTTCCTGTGGTCTTGTACGGATGTGAGACTTGGACTGTGAAGAAGGCTGAGCGCCAAAGAATTGATGCTTTTGAAGTATGGTGTTGGAGAAGACTCTTGAGAGTCCCTTGGACTTCAAGAGATCCAACCAGTCCATTCTGAAGATCAACCCTGGGATTTCTTAGGAAAGAATGATGCTAAAGGTGAAGCTCCAGTACTTTGGCCACCTCATGCGAAGAGTTGACTCATTAGAAAAGACCCTGATGCTGGGAGGGATTGGGGGCAAGAGGAGAAGGGGATGACCAAGGATGAGATGGCTGGATGGCATTACAGACTCAATGGACGTGAGTCTGAGTGAACTCCGGGAGTTGGTGATGGACAGGGAGGCCTGGCGTGCTGCGATTCATGGGGTCGCCAAGAGTCGGACACGACTGAGCGACTGAACTGAACGGAAACACACAAAGATCTAACAAACTAAGTTTGCTCATAGCTTAGCTTTAAATTTTTTCTAAACAAAAGAATATTCTTTGGAGGAGTTAAAAAAAAAAGAAGAGACTAATTCATGCTCAGTTCTTATCAGTGACCATCTTATTGTCTAGCGGTTGACTTGTGCTGGTTGCAAAACGGAGGGCAGTTCTCTTGTCAGACATTTCTACTAAGGGGCAAGATATGTTTAATCTTCTAAACACTTTATATGCATTTGGATAAACAGAGCAGCCCTAAAATGCATATTCAGTGTTTTCTTTCAGTAGATGTGTTTTATTGAATATATGGTGTTTTTCTGGAGATAATGATAACTTCCTGGAGTAAGAATCCAGAGTTTAGTTTAACTTAGCTCTGAGGAGGACAACTAACAAGTAGAGAAAATTAAGAGTGGTGTATGAAATAGTTCTCATTGCGTGTTAAATCAGTTTTAGGCTTCATCAAATCATATCTGATGAGCTACTATCAGAAGGCAGATATAAGCCACTGGAATCTGAGGGCTCTGTGGATGTCTTCACAGTTCTCAGTTATGTTCATGAAGCTCTGCTTGATAAAACCAACTTATTGATAATATAATTCCCTCACCCCACTCTTTTCCATATCTGGTAATAAATGAGTTATTAACAGAACCAGCAAAAAAGAATCATGAATGAATACACAGCAAAATAGTATAATTCACTGCATCTTAAGCTCAGTCTCTGTATGTTTGGTTGGAATATGGACTTTGGAGTAAGAAAAAAGTGAGTTAAAAAATCTCTTTTTCTTACACTTATTTTGAACAAGCTGTTTAACATATTTGAGGCTTAATTTCTCCATCTATAAACACCTCCATTTTACTGTGAGATTCAAATAGAACACTGTAGGAATAGCATGTAGTTTTGTTCCTGGTACAGCACAGATATTCCATAAATTCTAGCCATTTTATTTTTATTGTTTAGTGGGATAACAACTACAAAAAGATGGCAAGTAATTCTGAAAATTGTTAATCCTTTTTGCTTTCAAAAGACTCTAAGCGTCTTAATTTATGCCTTTTAGAACCATTTTATCTGTTAGCAATAATAGGCACTGACAAAAGACAAACTGAAAATTTATTTCTGGTTTTTCTCCTGAGGCCACCCCATTACCAGGCGCTGCAGCTAACTTTTGGGTACTGTGGTCATGTTGCTCTGAAAGCTCCCACCCTTCGTTAGTAGGATTTTACTTTAGCTTCTTCCTGGTGTTTTTCTTCTGAAGTCTTTCCTGGACCTCCTGACCGAGGTCACACTTAAGGTGTCAGTGTTACCCCAAGTGAGTTACACTGAGATGCTACCAATGGTGTAAGGCAAGGATCCTTGGATTTTTGGTGAACAGCCTTTATTGAATTCATTTGTATAGAATAGACTATAATTGTTTAAAATTATTTGCTTATTTAATGTTCAAAATGTCTGAGAACTCTGTACATATTCATATGTTTACCATATTTGAGTATAACAAAGATGTATGTTATCTATTGTTTAATGTTTTAAATTTTTATTCTTTTAAAAATACTTAATAAACAAATCCTGTATATCATCGATTTCTTAAAGAAGTTCATAATCTAGTAATCTCTTTAGACTTTATTTTCTTCCTATTTAAAACAAGGAATGGAGGGACTTCCTTGGCAATCCAATGATTACAACTCCACACTTGCAATGCAGGAGGGACAGGTCCAGTTCCTGGTTGGGGAACTAGGATCCCACATGCACATGGTATGGCAAATAAATAAATAAGTTGTCAAAAAGAAAAGGAAATTGAAGCCAATTTCTCTAAGATCTTTTCTGATTCCAAGACTACGTAGTACAGTTACATGTTAAAAATGCTGTTACATAATAAAACAGTCAGAGTAGAACCTGTCTCATAGGAAGTACTTAATAAATATTTGTTGAATGTTGAATGACTAATATAAGTAACTTAATATCAGAAGTATCTCCTAAAAGCTAACTTGGATTAATGATCAAAACAAGTGAACAGTTAATATTAAGTCCCTTTATCACTGCTCATAAAGATTAAGGGTTTTTGTTTAAATATTTTTAATAATAAATTATTAACTTAGTAAAGACTTAGATCCTTCACAGAAAGTATAAATCTATTTTTTTTAAATCCATGGAGTAAATAGGGTATGACTTTGTGAGAAATGTAAAATGAAAATTCAGATTTCCTATTAAGTATTAAAGATATGACAAGTGCTTCTTTCAAGTTTTTCCCAAAGCAGTAGTCAACAAGAGAAAATAGATTTGCAAAAAGGCAGAAACCCATAAGGACAAATAGAATAAAATGAGAGAACTGCATATGAAAGATGTCAATACAATTTTGAAAGCTCAAAGTCAGAAGGATTACTGAAGCAACATGAAGAACAGGTGCTATGAAGAGGGAGCCTTAGCCAAAGAGTTGAAAACCAACACGCTCATTTGTGCCACAGAAGTATGCCAGCTTAGACATCAACCTCCCAAGTGCCTTGGAAGAATAGGAGTGCAGGTAAGACTATAAATAGAGAACTTAGCTTGGAAAAGATATAAGAAATAGTTAGACACCTAAACCAGGATGGCTTCTTGGATCTGCAACCTGTGCACTTGCACAGGTTCCCACACTTGAACAGGATTAAGAAACAGCTTAATCCTCTTCTGTTCCATCTTGAAATTCCAAATAATTTTTGAACAATTGACCCCACGTTTTCGTTTTGCATCAGCCCTGCAAATTAAGTAACAGTTCAGTTCAGTTCAGTCGCTCAGTCGTGTTTGACTCTTTGCAGCCCCATGAATCGCAGCACGCCAGGCCTCCCTGTCCATCACCAACTCCTGGAGTTCACTCAGATTCACATCCATCGAGTCAGTGACGCCATCCAGCCATCTCATCCTCGGTGGTCCCCTTCTCCTCCTGCCCCCAATCCCTCCCAGCATCAAAGTCTTTCCCAATGAGTCAACTATTCGCATGAGGTGGCCAGAGTACTGGAGTTTCAGTTTTAGCATCATTCCTTCCAAAGAAATCCCAGGGTCGATCTCCTTCAGAATGGACTGGTTGGATCTTCTTGCAGTCCAAGGGACTCTCAAGAGTCTTCTCCAACACCACAGTTCAAAAGCATCAATTCTTCAGCGCTCAACTTTCTTCACAGTCCAACTCTCACATCCATACATGACTACTGGAAAAACCATAGCCTTGACTAGATGGACCTTAGTCGGCAAAGTAATGTCTCTGCTTTTGAATATACTATCTAAAAGGCAGAAACCCATAAGGACAAATAGAATAAAATGAGAGAACTGCATATGAAAGATGTCAATACAATTTTGAAAGCTCAAAGTCAGAAGGATTACTGAAGCAACATGAAGAACAGGTGCTATGAAGAGGGAGCCTTAGCCAAAGAGTTGAAAACCAACACGCTCATTTGTGCCACAGAAGTATGCCAGCTTAGACATCAACCTCCCAAGTGCCTTGGAAGAATAGGAGTGCAGGTAAGACTATAAATAGAGAACTTAGCTTGGAAAAGATATAAGAAATAGTTAGACACCTAAACCAGGATGGCTTCTTGGATCTGCAACCTGTGCACTTGCACAGGTTCCCACACTTGAACAGGATTAAGAAACAGCTTAATCCTCTTCTGTTGCCATCTTGAAATTCCAAATAATTTTTGAACAATTGACCCCACGTTTTCGTTTTGCATCAGCCCTGCAAATTAAGTAACAGTTCAGTTCAGTTCAGTCGCTCAGTCGTGTTTGACTCTTTGCAGCCCCATGAATCGCAGCACGCCAGGCCTCCCTGTCCATCACCAACTCCTGGAGTTCACTCAGATTCACATCCATCGAGTCAGTGACGCCATCCAGCCATCTCATCCTCGGTGGTCCCCTTCTCCTCCTGCCCCCAATCCCTCCCAGCATCAAAGTCTTTCCCAATGAGTCAACTATTCGCATGAGGTGGCCAGAGTACTGGAGTTTCAGTTTTAGCATCATTCCTTCCAAAGAAATCCCAGGGTCGATCTCCTTCAGAATGGACTGGTTGGATCTTCTTGCAGTCCAAGGGACTCTCAAGAGTCTTCTCCAACACCACAGTTCAAAAGCATCAATTCTTCAGCGCTCAACTTTCTTCACAGTCCAACTCTCACATCCATACATGACTACTGGAAAAACCATAGCCTTGACTAGATGGACCTTAGTCGGCAAAGTAATGTCTCTGCTTTTGAATATACTATCTAGGTTGGTCATAACTTTCCTTCCAAGGAGTAAGCATCTTTTAATTTCATGGCGCAGTCACCATCTGCAGTGATTTTGGAGCCCAAAAATATAAAGTCTGACACTGTTTCCACTGTTTCCCCATCTATTTCCCAAGAAGTGATGGGACTGGATGCCATGATCTTCGTTTTCTGAATGTTGAGCTTTAAGCCAACTTTTTCACTCTCCTCTCTCACTTTCATCAAGAGGCTAACAGTACAGTCTAAATCCCCTTTCCTAATCTCACACAGCCGAGCACATCTCCCTCCTCAACCCCAGCAGAAGACTGAACCAGAGGTTCTGTTTGGGAACATGGGGCACAGCTGAAAACAGAAGACTAAGTAAATGTAACATAGAAAACAGTGATACTACCAGCTTGTTTCCTCCACTTGGCACAGAAAATGCAGCAGCCAAAGTTAAACTCCAAAGCAGAAGTTTGTTAGACTCTTCTCAGAGGAAACTGAGAGAATGGTTTGAAATTTCTCAGTTAAATAAACAGCTTTTGTTGGATCACCTGGTAAGTCCTGACGATAGATACAGAGCTTCTAATCAACCCTTTAGTGCTTCAAATATAAATAGGAGAGCTGCGGATCACCAGAGATTTGAGGAAAGCCTCTAAGCCCAAGACTGGAGGCTCTAAGCCTCTGACCCCATGGACTGTAGCTACCAGGCTCCTTTGTCCATGGGATTTTCCAGGCAAGAGTACTGGAGTGGATTGCCATTTCCCTCTCCAGGGGATCTTCCCGACCCAAGGATCAAACTCAGGTCTCCTGCATTGCAAGCAGATACTTTGCCATCTGAGCCACCAGGGAAGTCTCAGGGAATACTCCAGTATTCTTGCCTGGAAAATCCCATGAGTGGAGGAGCCTGGTGGGCTACAGTCCATGGGGTTGCAAAGAGTCAGACACAACTGAGCAACTTCACTCTAAGCCCAAGAATACTGGAGTGGGTACCCTATCCCTTCTCCAGTGGATCTTCCTGACCCAGGAATCAAACGAGGGTCTCCTGCACTGCAGGTGAATTCTTTACCGACTGAGCTATCAGGGAAGCCTCTATCGAAACACAAGAATTAAAGGTAACAAAAAGTAAGAGAGAACTCTGATGAATCACAACACTAATACACCAAAAGATAAAATTATATTATAAAATATTGGTACTATCTTTAGAGAGATACAAGAAGTTATTATGGTAATAAAAAAACAGTACTAGTTTTTTTTTTTTAAAGAGTGCTCAGAAAATAAAAAGGAACTATTGAAATTAAATATATATAGGATAAATAAAAATTCATCAAAACTTATGGAAGATACTAGACTATTTGTTCAACCAAAAAGTCAACCAAATAAAAGGGATGGAAAAGGAGACATAAAATATAAGTAAATGAAAGGATCTGTGCAGAAGATTCAAAATCTAAATAATAGAAAAAGAAAATAAATAGAAATAAAGAAGAAAAGAAATAACAGCCATATTAAAACATTCCAAAGTCAAAAGCCATAAATTCTCCAGATTGAAAATGTCCATTCAGTCAGCATATCATTTAAAATTTTCAGAATACAATAGCTAAAAAGATAAAAGGCTAAATATATCCAAAGAGGAGAAAATTGAAACATGTCACAAAATATTAATAATCAGT
This sequence comes from Aepyceros melampus, assembly GCA_006408695.1. Taxonomy (NCBI): domain Eukaryota; kingdom Metazoa; phylum Chordata; class Mammalia; order Artiodactyla; family Bovidae; genus Aepyceros; species Aepyceros melampus. The sequence goes on from SJXQ01003463.1 coordinate 572,440, forward strand.
TGGACACTGGATTTCTCAAAAGTAAAATTGAAAGATAGAATGTAATGATTAAATGCCTTTGAATTCTATGGGAAAGTGGTTTTTAGCCTAGAATCTTCATGGAGTCAAACTATCAACCTAATTTGGGGGTATAAAAACTACGTTTTTTTCAGATATGCAGATTCTTAAGAAGCATTGTTCTTATGCACCATTTATTAGTAACCCACTGGAAATTTTACTAAACAAAATGAGATAATAAATCAAAGAGGAAACATTCTATTCAAGGAACAAAACATATAATTTGAGACAATGAAGTAAAATCCAAAACATAAAAACAATAAGGTAAAATCCTTCAACTTTGACTGTGAACCAGAATAAAAGAGCAAAAGGATAAAAATGAAGCAAGAATATGGATATATTTCAAGGAAAAATAATAAAATGTTAAAAAAGAGATTATCTGATATTTGGGATATATTACATGAAGTATTACATTTCTAAAGAGAATTTATGAATAACAAGTGCTTACTTAGATAACAGAGAAAATGAAACAGCAAGTCAGTAACTTCAGGAAAAACAAAAAGTAGTGTATCTAGAAATATATTCATTGTGCTTTACATGGTTCAGCCATAAATAACATTCACAGAGCCATAACCATAATAGCATAGACTATTTACTTATGTAAATTGTGATGTAAATGCATTAGGAGTGTGATAGGAATTTATGTGTTCTTTTCAAGGTGGTGGGTGTGGTGGGGGGACTGGTCAATGTCAGTAGGTAATATCTGAAACGAAATTTAAAAATCAAAACACTACTTCAGTTCAGTTCAGTTCAGTTGCTCAGTCGTGTCCGACTCTTTGTGATCCCGTGAATCACAGCATGCCAGGCCTCCCTGTCCATCACCAACTCCCGAGTTCATTCAGACTCACGTCCATTGAGTCCATGATGCCATGCAGCCATCTCATCCTCTGTCGTCCCCTTCTCCTCCTGCCCCTAATCCTTCCTAGCATCAGTCTTTTTCAGTGAGTCAGCTCTTTGCATGAGGTGGCCAAAGTACTGGAGTTTCAGCTTTAGCATAATTCCTTTCAAAGAACACCCAGGGCTGATCTCCTTTAGGATGGACTGGTTGGATCTCCTTGCAGTCCAAGGGACTCTTCAAGAGTCTTCTCCAACACTACTTAGAAATATGCGAAGGGATTAAAAGTGAAAGTGAAGTCGCTCAGTCATGTCTGACTCTTTGCGGCCCCATGGACTGTAGCCTGCCAGGCTCCTTGGTCAATGGGATTTTCCAAGCAAGCATACTGGAGTGGGTTGCTATTTCCTTCTCCAGGAGATCTTCCCGACCCAGGGATTGAACCCCAGTTTTCTGCATTGTAGGCAGACGCTTTACTGTCTGAGCCGCGAGGGAAGTCTGCTAAGCAATTAAAAAACTGCTAAAAGATTAATGGTCACCGGGGAGAAGGCAGTGGCACCCCACTCCAGTACTTTTGCCTGGAAATCCCATGGACAGAGAAGCCTGGTGGACTGCAGTCCATGGGGTCGCTAAGAGTTGGACACGACTGAATGACTTCACTTTCACTTTTCACTTTCATGCATTGGAGAAGGAAATGGCAACCCACTCCAGAGTTCTTGCCTGGAGAATCCCAGGGATGAGGGAGCCTGACGGATTGCCATCTATGGGTTCCCACAGAGTTAGACACGACTGAAGTGACTTAGCAGCAGCAGCAGCTAGAGACAAGAATCAGGGGGAAGAGGAGTTAACTATTTTTGCTATGAACATTTGTAAAGGCACAGATATTTCCGACTATGCTCATGTATTTTCTCATTCAAAAAAATAAATGAAAAGCATAAATCTGATTCACGTATACTTGCAAAATACTATTATAATTCTTAGTTAATCCCTAACTAGTAGTAATGACTGAAATAATGGCAACCTCAGGAGACACAAATAGATTATTCTAGTTGGCAGCATAAGCAAAAACGCTATGACTAAATGAATTCATCATTAATTATTTCATTTCATAAATAAATCTTTAGCACAACTACTTATAAAGCATTTGACATTGTAAAACATCAGCATATTCTCAGAATGGGGATAGCCTGAACATTTTAGGATACCAAAGTGACAGGTGGATCTAAACTGGTGAAGGAAGATTTCCTCCTGGCTCCGGAATTATAATCCAAATCTCAGAATTCCCTGAGAGAGGAAGTAGACACAAGAGGAGCAAATGTGTTAATGGGGCATAAAAAATGGTTTTAGTAATGACTGGGGACAATGACAAGAGAAAAGGAAATTCAAAATGTGACCAAAGTGAGAAAGAAAAGGGAAAGGAAACCAGGGGAATTATAAATGACAGGTGCCCTAATCAGATAACCTTAAACTAGTAATTTCAGACTGATTTGTAAGGGAAAATAAACACACCAAGTACTCCAGGCAAGTATGATGTTGGACCATCAGACAGCAGCCTCTGGAGAGGTGTTAAGTTTGCCTTGTGATGCAGGTCTAATAGAGTATGGCCTGGCAGGAAAGGCTCTTACCTCCACAACTTCAAGCAGGGCCCCTCTCAATTTGCACACTAGGTTTCTAGATAAGAGTTCTGCTTGAACAAATTGTTGCAAGGCTGAAAATGAAGTTTGAAAAGTACTCCTGCTAAGTCACTTTAGTCTGTGTCCGACTCTGTGCTACCCCATAGACAGCGGCTCACCAGGCTCCCTCGTCCCTGAGATTCTCCAGGCAAGGTACTGGAGTGGGTTGCCATTTCCTTTTCCAAAGCATGAAAGTGAAAAATGAAAGAAAAGTTCTCACCTACCCAAATCTTTTATTTTACAAATATAGAAATAAGGGCCTTGTAAGTAGTCAATTACCCAAGGTAAAAAAAAAAATCTGTTGGAAGAATTAGAACCAGGAGCTGGCTTCCTAAAAGCTAATTAATTTGCTTTCTCCTACACCAATGATCCTAGCAAAGTTTCCTTTCTGTTAAAGTAAATGTATTTTATTAAGTGATATTGTCTAACAAGTCTTAAGAAAATATATAATGCAGAACATAATTAAGATACTTATGAACCCCTACAAATGAGCACCCCAAATTGAACTCTATTCAAATACTATGCAACATCTAATTTGGGTTTTAACTTTTAATTTTTTGGTATGTCATTCCATTTTATCTGTCTACACTGTGAGCAGCTCTATTAAATAAGATAGTTAATTCAGCTCAGTTCAGTTCAGTTGCTCAGTCGTGTCCAACTCTTTGCGACCACATGAATTGCAGCACACCAGGCTTCCCTGTCCATCACCAAATCCCAGATAGTTAATTACTTGGTTGCAAATGCTACAGTGTGATGATTCATACAAGTAAAGCATTATCTCTTTCATACTTATCGTACCATGAGGCTTGCAGGATCATAGTTCCCCAGTGAGGGATGGAACCTGTGCTCCCTGCAGTGGAAGCATGGAATTCTAACCACTCTACTGGCAGGGAAGACCTCAGGCTGCTTCTGTTCCTTCTTTCTCCTTCTCTTCTCCCTTCTCTCCTCTAAACACTGCCTTTGCTCCCAGCTGCTCTCTGCTTAATGTATTCTGGTCTTCCTTTCATGGATGGGACAACATGACAAAAGGATGTAAGATCATTTCCTGCTCACTTTCTCTGCAAAAATGTCTGTGATTCTTTAAACTAGAAACATTTTACTCTTTTTCAAAATTTTATTTTATTTTTAATTGGAGGATAATTATAATATTGTGATGGTTTCTGCCAAACATCAGCATGAAATGTTTTACTCTTAACAACTATAATTATGTCACCCCCTGCAGCTAACTTTAAGCTCACAATTTTGACTATCTAAGCAAATAAGTTAATTTGCATAATGGAGTTAAAAGAATCCAAATAACTAATTGCTACTCTGTCAAAGATCTTTGGTAGATATATCACTTATATTACTTCCCTCCCCCATTTTTAATATTTTTTAAAAACAGTTAAAACATAACAGGCCATTTTAAAAAGCCATCTTTTACATAGGATTCTCTTTACAAGAGAGTTGTCATGTGTTTAAATGGAGGTACTAAGTAATTATATTGATTGTAGCATGAGAACAGGATAAAGAATTTGACAAAATAATGAGAATTCTATATTAAAGTTCTTCATGCTATTGTAAACAAGTTATATGGTATCAAGTGAGGAAGCAATATCAGAACCACCTAAAAGTCATTAGATACCTTGAGCTTGTGCTGATTAGATTTGTTCTTGTGTTCTACCTTGGAAAAGATATTAAATCAAAAATCTACTTGGAGATGGGCTCTTATACTTCTAGGAGTTTATAGCTGAACTGATAACCTGATTAAAACAGTTGAAAGGATGACCAATAAATCTGTGGTCTGTACCCTGATTATGCTGAAAAGTGGTGATAATTAATTGTGCTATGTCTTAAGTCAGAAGGACATGGGTAGGGTTTTAACAAAGTAGTATCTTCCAAATATTGAGTTTTTTCCAAAGAAAGTTACAATATTAAGTAGTGATAATTAAGTTGTATTCAGCAATATGTGGACAGTATTCCCTGAATTTGTATTGACTTCTTTTAACAGCATAAATTTTTCAAGGCTTGTTTGGTGGCTTGGAAAAAATAAAAAATTACTTCTCTTAAACAGTGAAAATACGGGCAGCTGTCACTAATGTGTTTAGTAACATCAATAAACTAATAAATTTAATAGCACAGCCTGTGTTTGAAGAAAAGAACTTTTGTTATAAGCTGTAAACTTTGCACTAAGATTCTGGTTTATTCTGTTTGTTAACATCACAGAAGCATCCCTCTTCTTGTTGTTTCTAAATTACCTACTGTGCAACTGTGCTTAGAGCTTTGTGGTCCTTTTTAAACTAATTTCTTTTCTGCCTATCAGTTAGGGTTCAATCAGAGAAGCAGGAATTTGTTGCCGGGACTAGATCTTACACAGCTGTGGCAACTGATTAAGCTGTCTCTGTAAGGCAGTTGTCCTTGCTTCTGATACCACAGCTTGAGGTCTACAGGGCTGGCTTAACAAAGTAGCACAAAGTAGGTGGCTTAAAATAAAAATGTTATCAGCCCATGGTTCTAGAGGCTAGAAGTCTGAAATCAAGCTGTTGGCATGTTTGATTCCTTTTCAGAGGTTTCTGGGAGTTGGTATAGTGATCTTTGGCATCCCTTGGCTTATATTGGGTTGGCTGAGAAGTTTGTTGGCCAGCTCAATAGATATATCACTTCAATCCTCCACCTTCACACAGTATCCTTGCCTAGAAAATCTCATGGATGGAGAAGCCTGGTAGGCTACAGTCCATGGGGTCGCAAAGAATCGGACACGACTGAGCGACTTCACTCACTAGCCAAGTTGACACGTAAGGAAGCCACCACACTAAAGACTTTGCATACAAATATTGGATATTTGATTATCCGAATGAAGATAATTAAGAAAGCAAGCTGTTCTCAAGTTTGTATGCCATACCCCTCCTCACCCTTAATTCAGACATAGGAAAGGCATTTTATCTCCTAACGAGGTTTTCATCTTTACTACTAATAAAAATACATATATATCAATAACTCAAAAAGTTTCAACTGGTATTGTTTAATTTGCTTTTGTGCCATCAACTGTAGAGCAAGAAATAAAAGATCGGAAGCCTTTCAAGCCTAAAGGCTGATGTTCTTAAGGTTTTGTTCAATTGTATTAGGTGAATTGGGAAACAAACAACCAAAGTCAACTGCTCTTCTTGCTAGTCCTGTTAGCAAGGAAGTAAATACAATGGATAATCCCACAGGCTTTGGAACAGATGGACTCAAGTTTCAAACACAATCCTGCCCCTTAGCATGTCTTAATCTCTCTGCCTACTGGATTCCTGGTCCATAACTATAGGGATAAGCTTAACAGTTTCCTTGAAGGGTCACAGTGTGGTTGAAATGAAGACATGTATGAAAGGAACTTGGCACAGAGCCAGGCATATAGTACTGTTAAAGCAATGTTGACTTGTATATTTTCCTCCTCTTCTTCTGTCTGCTTCTCCTTTTCCTTCCATTCCATTTTTTCCCCCTTAACTTTGAGAATAGCAAAATTGGTGTTTAAAATTCCCTGCAGTGCTGGACTTTGCATTTCTACTGTGTACCTGATCTAAGCATTATGAACAATAAGCTATAGGATTCTTTAAATACCAATCTGTTCAGACCCAGAGTGGGTGGTTTTTCAAGTAGCATCTTTGAGAACAGTTGTAAATGGAAATGCTTATTTCTAAGGCATCAAAAGGAGGGAATGTTGCATTTGAAAATACTCTTTGATAAGTAAATATGCTGAACTTTCTCTACAGAAGTTCTCAAAATTTCTTTGGGCAGAATTTAAAAAGCAAAATTAAACAGTAATAAATTCCCTTCCTCCCAGAAAGTGGAAAGTCTGTTTCCAGGCCATCCATCCTTCTTTCTGTAGTCTTCAGAAATGTAAAACCATCCCCTATTCACAATCCCCACTCCAACCCAGTGCTCAGTTCAGGGCTGTCTTTCTCTCTTTCATCAGTCCCATCAGCTGTCAGTCACCACCCTTGTGATCATGAACTAGGGACCTCTTGTGTACTGTCCCTGTCTCATCTCATCTCATAAACCCGTGAAGTAGAGACTTCATCCAGGATTTCAACTTACCAAATGCATGAAGCAATCAAGCACATGGGATTTACTCTAATACCACTGAAGTGGAATGGAAGAGAAAGAACTGGAAAAGGACAGAATAGATGGGGAGATATGGAACAGAGCAGAAAAAATGAAAAGGTAGCTCATGGGGAATCTGTGAAAGTTTTCCAGATATTAGTGCTTGAGACAAGTATAATGCAATGAACTTATCTGGTAGATTTCACTATAGCCCAGTAAGACTCACGTTTCCAGCATCATCAGGTCTGAAATGCATTTTGTCTCCTGCATCTAGCATCAATTCCCCTAGACTGATCAAATTTACTGCTGCCCTTTCTAGCCATTCAAACTTTTCAAACTATTCCCTTTCCACTAAGAGAATATATGCTAATATGCTAAAGCAGTAAGACCTCAAAAACATCATTTAATGAGAAATATCGTTTAAGAAAGAAAAGATAAATTTAATTTTTAAGAAAGAAAAGATTAATCACCAGTTTCTTAGAGTGTACACTCAAAATAAGTCTATAAAATTTATTTTTAATTGTCTCAAATCACCAATGTAAGATGTACTAACCCTTCAGATTCAAACTCCATTTTATAACCCTTTATAGATAAGCTAATAATTTGAAGTATTAGGTTGGAGGCAAGAGTCATAAAGTTTCATTGAATCCATCCTGAAAATGCCGTATTGTATTGGTACTGTTCTACAGAATACGGTACCGTTTTGGACTACTGTAATTTTAAAAGATGTCTTGGAAAAGGAATAGCATAGATTTTTATAGCAGCTAATTCTAGACAAAGATTTTGGCCAATGGTTATTTCAGTCCAACCTAATTTAATGTCACAGTGGTAGGTCTGGTTTTATTTACTGATTTAAAGAGGTGGCTACTTTGTTGAAGGAGACTGTGTGTGCTTAGAAATGGATAATGTTAGCAAAGCATGAAAAAGTTCTTTTTTTTTTTTCTGAAAAGAATAACCTACATTTAATGGTAAGAAATCACAGCAAATTCCGTTATGTTTGTGGGCTTGACATGCGGTGCTTATTAAATGTAGGAACAAAGCCACTTTATACATCATAATGTTCACATTACAAATTCACTGCTCATAATGGTGCTGGGAGTGTATGTGCAATTTTTCTGAACTTATGAAATATATTTCTGACACCTCAGGTATTGATGTATGCACGCATGATATTGTCCCAGTGCAGTAGAGAGACTTAACTGATGTCTGCAAGATTTGATTTATTACAAGTAAATATGATTGCCTTCATAATCTGATTTTATTATGTTCGGGGCTCTCGCAGGTAAACTTTTAGTAGAAGGAAGAAGGCCAATTTTATTAAACCACTGTGTTCCTGCAAACCACAGAGTTTCTTGTCAAGCGGGGGAGGGGGGACTGCCAATCCAGAAAGTATATTGAAAATTTCAAAAGAAGAATTTATTTCCAACCTTCCCAATATTATATCTTCTCAATTCCCGCAACTATTTCAAAAGTGCTTTTACTATTTTGAGCTCTATATTATTTTCTTAAAAGCCACGTTAAAGTAAAATTCACATATCTGAGGTCAACGTTAACTATACCTAGGAGGATAAGTATACCATCGCAAAAAATATTGGCAACAAGAAGTTTTCTCTTTCATAATGGAGAAAAAGAGATTTGATGGACTTGAAAAAAAAATCAAGATTGCTCTTGATAACTTTCAAGGCTTTTGATTGATATGAGTCCGAATGCCAGGGCCACAGTTTTGCTATACAAACACAAAAATAAAAATAAATCATCCCATGATCAGAAATGGACCCAGTCCCAGTGTTCTAAATGAAGGACTGCACATAGAAAGAGGGATGTGTGCATGTCTGTGTTCTAAGTCACTTCAGTCAGTCCTATGGACTGTGCTTCTGTCTGTGGGATTCTCCAGGCAATAATACTAGAGTGGGTTGTCATGCTCTCCTCTAGGGGATCTTCCCGACCGAGAGATCGAACCTCCATCTCTTATGTCTCCTTCGTTGGTAGGCAGGTTCTTCACACCAGAGTCCCCTGTGAAGCCCAGAAACAGCGATAGTCAATAGAAAAGGGCTGAAGAAGGAGATCCGTCCATTTTCCTCTTTAAAGGTGCCTAGACATGATAAATATATCCAGTCCAACAGTATATAATCTTATTCTAAGTGCAGAAGAACAAAAAATTCTCGCATGAGAGTTTACAAACTTTCCCCTGTTCAGTAAAAAGATTCTGGCTTTACTTTCTCAGTTTTTTCCCCCTCCTCCCCCAGCTTGCTGAGGAAGCTTCATTGCCAGCCTCCCCAGGGTCGTAATTCAGGGCTTTGTAACGCAGAATAAAAGATGGGAGATGAATAGAATAAAAGAAGCGAGAGATGAGGCTGGGAATAAAAGAAAGAGACAGAAAAAGAAGGGATGCACTGACTTGGGTTAGATGAAAGCTTTTATGTGTAGAGGAGGCCAAGACTTTTTGTAAGGAGTTTGTAAGTAAATCAGTCAAGAGTGCTAAGAGGGAAATCATGAAAAGAGAGGGAGAGAGAGAAAAGAAATGTTGAAATATTCCAAGCTACACATGTCCTTCACTGTTTTTAAGAAATGGCAAGGAAAATAGTTGAATTAATTTTTAATTACATTTTCTTTGATGATCTGAGCTTCTTAGATGAAATATGTCTCAAGACAGTAGATCAGAATCTAACAAGATTGTATGTATATGATATGGTCAAGACATTGTCATTTATTTTCCATCAGTTGGTATTAATGCATCAGTGTAACCAAGTTGGCATTTCATCCATTACCAATGAAAGTACCTTCTCATAACTTTCTCCCCAGAAGCCCCAAATACCTTTTTTTCTTTGCTTAGCCTAAGACAGTATATAAGCCCAAGTTCCAATCACCTCTTTTGGTTTTGCATTGCCGGGTGCCCTCATGTGTATGCACAATGCGCTTATTAATAGACTTGTGTTTGTTTTTCTCTTGTTAATCTGCCTTTTGCCAGTCTAATTTACAGTGCCCCAGCCAAATAGCCCCAGATGGGTAAAGGACAAGAATTTTCCTCCCTCTATAATTGGAATGGTCTATGTAAACTAAAGATTTACATAACCAGTGGGGGTCAGAAATCAAGCGATCAAGAAACCAAGGCCAATATAGTAAATCCAACTCTTTGAAGGTCATGGTGTATCAAAAGTATTATATTTGTAGGGAAAAACACCTTGTATTGTCTACATTTTTTAACATGGATTTTTCTGTTGCTATGGCCTTTGATTATATCATTATTTTTATCTCCTTTAGTGAAGTTTCTCTTGAAGATGTTAACCATGTTGAGGGAAAACAAAAAGAGCGTTTAGGTTTATGCTAGAGTAGAACCTGAAAGAGGAGCCATGGACCTCTGGCAGTGAACACGATGACACCAGGAATCACACAGCCTTAGAAACTCCCAAAGGGGCAACTGCAGCCCAGAGTCTAATTAAGTGCCCATTCCCTACTTGGAGCGTCTCCTTCCTGAGTTCAATTCAAGAGCTGATTTCGAATTAGTTTATAACAGAAACCATGCACTTAAAAATGGCCATAACATTCATCCGTAACAACCACCAGTCTACCTGGAATATCACCAAGGCAAAATAAGTGATCTGTTCTCTTTCTACCTTGCCCCTCTAATCTGTACACATTACCTCTTCAAGTTAAGTCCATATTTCTTTGTTTCAAAATTTTTATTGAAATATAGTTGCTTCGGGGTCTTCCCTGGTGGTTCAGTGATAAAGAACCCGACTGCCAATGCAGGAGATATGGGTTCAATTCCTGGGTTGAGGAGATTCCTAGAAAAGGAAATGACAACCCATTCCAGTATTCTTGTCTGGGAAATCCCTGGGACAGAGGAGCCTGGCAGGCTATGGTCCATGACATCTCAAAAGAGTCAGACATGACTTAGCAACTAAACAACAAAAATTGCTTTACAGGGCTGTGTTAATTTCCACTGACAGCAAAGTGAATTAGCCATACATGTATACATAGCCTCTCTTTTTTGGATTTCCTTTCCATTTAGGTCCCTACAGAGCATTAGGTAGAGTTCCCTTGGGGTACAGTAGGTTTCCGTTAGATATCTATTTTATGGATAGTAGTATATATGTTTAAAATGTCAATCCCTGTCTCCCAATTCATCCCACCCCCTCCTTCCCACCCCACTATCCATATGTCCATTCTCTATGTCTGTTTCTCTATTTCTGTTTTGCAAATAGGTTCATCTGTACTGTTTTTTTTAATATTCCATGGATATGTATTAATATACAATATTTGTTTTTCTCTGACTTCACTCTGTATGACAGACTGTAGGTCCATCCATGTCCTTCTTCATTTTGTCCTGACAAAGAAACCAATTATTTTCAGCTGATTTCCCCCAGATTTGGCATAAAATGTTGAGGAGGAATGCAATGTGACCAGTTACAAGTTACAAGCCCAGAAAGCTACCATCTAATAATATTACCAAGACTTTTGTCTTCACATGCTACATTCAATATACATCTTCTACTTCTCATCACGCTCTATGAAGTAACAACTCCTTTCTGCTTTAATTGAAATGTACTGTGTGCTCTGCCATAACCAGTATTTCTTCCAGCAGGAGAGCCCAGTTGGGGATCTCTCTGTAAACACATTGAGTACTGATAGCCCATACATCAGGGGTTTCCATGTGAGTGGCGGTGCACACGGGAGATTCAAGATGCATATCTCAACCATGGAGTGCTTTGAAGCAGGAGCAGTGTGCTCCTCACACGGCACTACTAGACTCCGGGTGTGGCTTTCTGTCAACCTAGCCAGGGCTGTGATGAAACATGAGGCAATGAACCATAGCTTCCTATGCAGGTGAAGCCTTGTATGCTTACTTCTTTGATGTGAAACTACTTCCTGCCAAATTTTTATTATAGTGAAGAACTGGTTATTTGTCCTCTCTTGTGCCATCTTCCATACAGCAGTGTCTCTGTGTTAAAAGTAAAGTGAAAAGAAATGTATGGGCAACTTAGTGTAGAATATGTGTGTGTGTATGCCATGTGCATAGACATGTATCAAAGTGTCTTTTTAAAAATTAATTAATTAACCTTTGGCGCACTGGGTCTTTGCTGCTGTCCACAGGCTTTCTTTAGTTGTAGTGAGCAGGAGCTACTCTCTAGGTGCAATACACAGGCTTCTCATCACAGTGGCTTGTTTTGCTGTAGAACACAGTCTCTAGGCACATGGCCTTCAGTAGTTGGGGCTCATGGGCTCAGTAGTTGTGGCAAATGGGCTTAGTTTCTTCACAGCATATGGAGTCTTCCTGGCCCAAGGATCGCACCCATGTCTCTTGCATTGGCAGGAGGATTCTTGACCACTGGATTGCCAGGGAAGTCTCAGAGTGAATATTCTTAACTGCTTCCACAAAGCAAGTACAAATGATTTGGGGTTATCTCTAGTTCTGCATCCTCAATTTTTCCTCTCTCAGTGAGAATAAAACAGGCTTTTATCAGCTCATACTAGAGATGCCAGCTGCCAGCTGGCCTTATGCAGAGGTAGGGTGAGTTTTCACTCACAAGACATTATTTTAAAAGATCTTAAAACTCTTCTTTAGCCATTAAAACAAACAGACAAACAACAACAACAAAATCTAAACAAAAGAAATACCTTCCTTTGCAGATGCCTGTGAATCCACAATTAATCTATATGCTCTATGGATCAAGCATTTTCTGGAGGGTAATTATTGAATGAGCTTCCCTTGTAACTCTGCTGGTAAAGAATCTACATGCAATGTGTTGGGAAGATCTATATCTTGTATTTTGTTATGATTTAGAGTACTTATCTTCCTATGGGAAAATAAGAACTCCAAAGGTTAATGGTAGGAAAGAGAATTGAAACTTTGTCAAGACAACTTTTTTATTCATGTTTTGCCCTGACATCTTTATAACAACCGGTGCTTTAAGTTGACCTTGGCCGTACAATCCATGGAGGTCCAGTGTAGATGCCTGGAAATATTCTGACTTTTTCCATATATATTTAACAGAATAGCTACTTTAAAACTCATAGAGCAAGCAGGATGAGAATCTAAATATTTGACATTTTAAATGAACATCTTCATTCTGAAGAGGCCAATTTCACTTAACTTACTAGGATCACATACATTGGCTTATAAAGCCTGAAAGAAAAGGACAGTGTTGCAAATGATAGAATGAACCCTACTGTGGCCTGAACAAATAGGGAGGGGTTTATTTGCATAATAATTCTTGAGTGTATCATTTATTGCTGCTACAATATAATTTGACCTCATAGCCACAGTATGGGTACTGAAGTTCCCATCCTTATTCAAATCAAGAAGGAGAATGATCATTAATTTTATCAGGAAAAGCAAAAGTTTTCTTAGAGCTCCCAGCTTCTTAGGATCCTTTGGCCAGAACTGTATCATGTAGCCAAACCTGTGTGCAAAGGATGTTGGGAAAGTAATGATCTCTCTTGATGCTAGCTGCAATGTTGTTTGTACCACACACCCTCTTCCAAAAACTAAACATCAGCCTTTTGTTAGCCAAACTGCAAGAGGAGATATACTGGGTAAATGATAATATCACTGATGAGAATTCTACCCACATTCACAAAAAATTGAATTGCACAACATAGTTCACATCAAACTGTCATGTGAGGCTTCAAAAAAGGGGAAAGGGTCTGAGCAGTCATCTGGTCCACTTTCATTTTATAGATAAGAAAACTGATGTCTTAGGAGGTTCACGCTCAAAAGCCAGTTTTCCACCCATGACTGGGAACCAGCTTTCCTGGCTATTATGTTTAAATACTTCCCCTCTGTCTTAGTATTTTCTTATGATTCTTTTCAAATGCACATCACTATCCTTGCAGTAAATAACAGAAATCCACTGTGCCCCTGCCCAAATCCCTTTTTTTAGAACCCAGTAATTGGAACTCTCACCTTTGCTATGGAAATGTCAACAAGTATTTTACATGCAGTATTCATTTATTCAAGAGAATGATGGAATGGTACTGCCATCTCGGATAAGACACAGAAGGCAGAGATCAGCTTTTCCCTATCAGCTGCCTTATTGCCTTAGAGAAGATTAAGGTGGGGGGTGGGGTGCAGGGTGCAGAAGGAGGAAAGTCAGGCTTCATAATTAAAAATCTGGTCATTTCTTTGTTAACTCTGACCTCTTAGGTAGAAGCCATTTCTCCTTCATCGCTCAGAATATGCTCAGTGGCAATAAATACTAACATAATATTGGTTTAACATCTCTTTGTCTTTCCAAATTTCCTATAACCAGAGTTATTAAATCTGCAGAATGCTGCCAGAAAAGCAAGGTTGAAAAGCTACCCACGTTCCCAAACAGAAAAATCTCCTCAGCAAAACTAATCACAGACTCAAGCACATTTGGAATGGTTAACAGCTCAAAAGGAAAATTAAGCTCAACAGTATAACTAATCCAAGACAATCAACCTTGATTGTCACAACACAGACATGTACCCAAGCAACCTAAGAATGAAAAGAGAAGAGCTGCCTTTGAAAAAGGTGGTATGAATGTAAGAGGAGTAAGTGCGGCTGAATGGCATGTCCCCATCACATCTTTCACCTGCTTTAGGAAGGTGTTCCAAAGCATGTGGCCTTGAGGACTTTTACAGGTCATTTCTTCCCTATTGCTCACATATAATACTGAGAGTGGGCCATGATATTTTAGTCTCTCATCCCATCCTCTTTATTACTAGTCACTTGCTGTGTGCCTTCTCATTCTCTTAGATCTAGAGAACGCAATTCAATACAACTTCCTCCAGGAAGCCCCCTGGCTTTTCCTAGGTATAGTTATCTTCCACCTCTGGCTTCACTATACACCGTTCAAGAAAAAAACCTGTCAAATCATATCATCTTATGTCGATGTTGTCTGTTTTCCTTATTGAACTGTGAGAATGGGTATTTACGTATCCATCTCAGGCCAAACCCAGACAGAGTGGGCCCTAATGACTTTTCTGAGTAGAAATAAAATTGAATTATGAGTGAGGAGTTTTGATAGTTGCCTATGAAGTGTCATTTGATGGTGTCTAACTAATTCCTCTTACTCAAAAGATCTCCGTTAACCTCTAGTCACCCCCAAATCCTTTTTTAAAGGCTAGTGGCTTTAGGTTTTCAAGGTTTGTTTGTTTTAACTTTTCAGATACTTCTATTAAAATTAAGATCTTCCTAAGGTGAGATAATCAAGCCTTAAATTTTTACCGCATTCATTCATTTGTTTGCTTAATGTACATTTTAGATTTCTTAATAAGTGACCCCACCCCTTAGTCAAATTTTTGGCCAGGAGGAAACTTCTGCAGAATGGGAACAACATATTCAGAGTATAGTACAAATTGTAGGGAGTTTGAAAGTTACCAGAAACTAGAAGACATTAAAATGACATTAAAAAGACATTAAAATAGAGATCACAGTTACACAGAGTAGACTTTTATTCTCTGAAATTATAAAATAAAAATCAACGATCATTTTATACAAAAGACTGCTTTATACCACAGTATTACATCTCTTCCTCCCAGGTAAAAACTTTTGATTCAATGTAAGAAAAAATTTAAAATTCCCCTTTGCCTCTCTTTAAAAATATGAAGTGATCCTTCCATTAGTTTATGCCAGAAACACCTCAGAAATTAACCATTAAGTAAGGGAGAAAAGAGGAAACAAGCAGCTATTGAATATTAAATGGGAGACTAAAGCACTAAGTTTAGAATACTTGAATTCCCATTTTCAAAATAGAAAGTCTTCAGGGAAAAGAGATCCTTAGAGTAAAAAGTACACACAACAAATATCACAGTGTCAATGAATGGCAGGTATAATCTCACTAAATTAATATAGTTTTTAACTGAATCATGAGTAGTAAAAACCAGCTGCAAAATTCTTTTTTTTTCCTTTAGCCATATTAATAACTAAGCAGCTAGGTAAAACTAAAAGTGTATTTACTCTGCAAACAAGCCCCTCAAACAAGGCATGAATATTACACGTGATGATGTGCAATGTAATAGGTTTCAGTTTTTCATTCAACAAAGGCACTTATACATAATCCATTGGCAACTTGGATTCTTCTTGAAACTCTTGCTGAGCTTGTCAGTTCTAATTAATGAGAATTCAGTACAGATTTTTATCTTACCAACCACGATAAGCCCTTTTTTATAAACTTGATGCTAAAATGACAAAACTCTGTATATTGTCCCTGTGTGTTTTTACAACCCCAGAATTTGAGTAACTTGGGTCTGTCATGTTAGGGCACTGTTAGCATTCATCTTCTTGCCATGGAACAGTTAGGAACTGGGAAAATGTGAAAGGCTTCACTGTGTGGTGGGAGAAAAGGAATTGCTGAGAGTTTGTTACCCCCTCCCAGAATGTGAGGTATTCCAGAGAGCACGGACTCACCTAATGGTCACAAGGACCCTTTGTCCAGAGAGAAGATAGAGCTTAAAGGGATATAAATGTGCCATTTAGGGAAGAGGGAGTGCAAAAAGTTAATGAGTTCAAACTTAGTCATCAGAGAAATGACTCTGCATTATCTCCTGATCTTTATACCCATTAGAATGATGCATTCCAGGTGACCAATGCAAGTATTGGTGAAGTTGTATATGTCTTGAAAGTTGGGTTTGAAAGTTCTTTCTTCTGGAGAACAAGTTGATATTGCCTAGTTAAATTAAATCTATGCATACCCAGGTATACATTCTGCTCGCAAACGAATTCTTACACAGAACCATAAGGAGACATGGGGATGATCACAGCAATTCATTCATGGTGACAGAGACCTGGAAGCGAGATGGATGCCCATCACTGGAAAAGAGGATGATGCAATGTGGTGGGCATACACGGGGGAGCACTCTGGAGGGTCAGGCAGCTACACTTATGTCTGTACAATACCAACGAGGATGGACCTTAAAAATGCAAGGTCCACACAAAATCCTCCACATCAAACATGAATTTTATTCACATTTGCCAAAACTTGAAAGCAACCGATGTCCTCAAATAGGAGAAGGGATGAATAAATGGTGGTACATGAACGCAATGAAATATTATTCAGTGTTCAGAAGAAATGAGACATCAAGCCACAAAAGACATGGAGGAAACTTCAATGCATATGACAGTGAAAGCAGCCAACTGAAAAGGCTGTGTGATTCTAAGCACACGAAACTCTGGAAAGGTAAATCTATGAAGGCAGTGAAAAGACCAGTGTTTGCAGGGGGCTAGGGGGCCATGGGGCTGGTCTCCCTCAGAGTATTTCTGAATGTTGAACTTTAAGCCAACTTTTTCACTCTCCTCTTTCACTTTCATCAAGAGACTTTTTAGTTCCTCTTCACTTTCTGCCATAACGGTGATATCATCTGCATATCTGAGGTTATTGATATTTCTCCCGGCAATCTTGATTCCAGCTTGTGTTTCTTCCAGTCCAGCGTTTCTCATGATGTACTCTGCATAGAAGTTAAATAAGCAGGGTGACAATATACAGCCTTGATGTACTCCTTTTCCTATTTGGAACCAGTCTGTTGTTCCATGTCCAGTTCTAACTGTTGCTTCCTGACCTGCATACAGGTTTCCCAAGAGGCAGGTCAGGTGGTCTGGTATTCCCATCTCTTTCAGAATTTTCCACAGTTTATTGTGATCCACACAGTCAAAGGCTTTGGCATAGTCAATAAAGCAGAAATAGATGTTTTTCAGGAACTCTCTTGCTTTTTCCATGATCCAGCAGATGTTGGCAATTTGATCTCTGGTTCCTCTGCCTTTTCTAAAACCAACTTGAACATCTGGAAGTTCACGGTTCACGTATTGCTGAAGCCTGGCTCAGAGAATTTTGAGCATTACTTTACTAGAATGTGAGATGAGTGCAATTGTGTGGTAGTTTGAGCATTCTTTCTTTGGAAGGAATGATGCTAAAGCTAAAACTCCAGTACTCTGGCCACCTCATGAGAAGAGTTGACTCACTGGAAAAGACTCTGATGCTGAGAGTGATTGGGGGCAGGAGGAGAAGGGGACGACAGAGGATGAGATGGCTGCATGGCATCACTGACATGATGGACGTTGAGTCTGGGTGGACTCCGGGAGTTGGTGATGGACAGGGAGGCCTGGCGTGCTGCGATTCATGGGGTCGCCAAGAGTCGGACATGACTGAGCGGCTGAACTGAACTGAACTGAGGGGGCCATGGAGCTGAGGGATGACCAGAAGAGCACAGGAGACTTTTAGCGCAGTGAAACTACTCTGTGTGATAACTACGAATAACGATGAATATGTTATTATATATTTGCAAAACCCATAGAATGTACAACTCCAAGAGTGAACTTTAATGTAAACTATTGGCTTTAGTCAATAATAATGTATTCATATTGACTTATCAATTATAAAAAGTGCACCACACTGATGGGAGTTAATAATAGAGGAATGTGTAAGCACAGGGGGAGGGAGATAGAGCAGGAGAAAACAGGAACTTTACTTTCCACTCAATTTTTCTGTGACCTGAAAGTGCTAGAAAAAACAGTTATTATAAAATAATTATTAAATATTAATTTTAAAACATGGTGCTGAGTTAAAAAGTACAATAGGTTGTGATTCAAGAGACATTATCTACATAAATGTAACAATGTGCAGAAAACAGTACATTTCTTACAAAAAAGCAACATGTGCATTCCTCTGATGAACATGAGATGAACTGCCTAATGAGAGGGGGAAGAGGAGGTGTGTGGGTTGTGAATAAGAGGAAAGGAAGAAAGAGAACAAGGAGACACAGGCCCAAGTCATGAGAACACACTCTGAACTGGGAATGAAATAGAGCCACCTTCTGCACCTGCAGCAGAATAAAACAAACATACCACTGAGGAACTGAAGGGAAGGGAAAAGGTGAAGTCTGACTGTGTGGCATGGGACCATTGGCTTCAGTGGTGCCAACGCTGTGGAGTGTAAAATAGGAGAAGGCAGAGGTTTGCCAATCTAGGAACACTTTTTCCTGATCAATTTCTTCTTCATCAGTTTCTCAGGAAGGCTGAGACCCAGGAGACGCAGAGCTTTAAACAACCAAAAGCTGTGAAGCAGGTTATAGTTGGTCTGCTTAGGATGAATTTTCTTAAACAAACAAGTTCTTTAATATTAGATGCTGCAAAAGGAACAATTTTTCAAGCCTTTGCAAGCCAGTAAAAAGCTCCTGGGTGATAGGACAACGTATCTGTATGTCCTTCAAGACAAAAACCTGTGGATTATATTTCACAACTCCTGTGCAATAGCAAATGGAGCACGGCATCTGAAACTGTCATTTCTTGGTAGGTATATGTAGGCCGTATTTACTGGTAAGCTTGATTTTCCAAGCAAATATTCATCAGTTCAGTTCAGTTGCTCAGTCGTGTCTGACTCTTTGCAACCCCATGAATTGCAGCACAGCAGGCCTCCCTGTCCATCACCAACTCCCAGAGTTCACTCAAACTCACGTCCATAGAGTCGGTGATGCCATCCAGCCATCTCATCCTCTGTTATCCCCTTCTCCTCCTGCTCCCATCGCTCCCAGCATCAGTCTTTTCCAGTGAGTCAACTCTTCGCATGAGGATTCATAACTGTTGACTATAATCTTAATGTTAGATGTTAAAGGTGGAGCATAAAGACTTCTTAAAAAAGACTCAATAGCAGGCATAAGAATATGTCTATAATTCTGTTAATTGAAAACGGAAAGTTGGCTCATAATCCAACTACATCTTTGCAGTTTTTTAGTCATCCCACAAGCTATGCATTTCCTAACTTTTGGCTTAGCATTTTGGCTTAAATGGTAGCTGAGGTTGGGAAGTTAAAAAAGAGAGTAAGGCAGTGGTTCCTAAAATAAGAAGGTTTCCCTAATGGAGATGGCAGTTTGTGGGCAGTGGGAACTGTCCCAGAAGCATTGTGAAACTTTCTATATTTCCAGTGCTATTTAGATGACATTTCCATGACTCTTCAAATGGCAGAGCCCAAATCTTGGCAGTGACCAAATCTTGGCTGTGAACTAAGTCTCTCAGTGGCTTTTGAACTGCTGTCCTGGCTCCATAGCAAACCAATCTACCCATGAGAAAAGCTCATAAAAAGAAGCAAAATCTTCTGGCTTTATAATGAGCTGCATGTTACTAGGGGCAGAGAATAAGGCAGACAAGAGTGAAATGGCTCCTTTCCCTACTGAACCATGGCCATTCCAGGACATGTGAGCTGTTTCCACTGTCTTTTTTCCTTCCCATGGAATCTTCAGGAGTAGGGAGAGGGAAGTGCATTTCTCTGTCTCTCCCCTTAGAAGGTTCGCTTACATACTAGGATATGGACACAGATTGAGATGACAGGAAAAAAAATATGTACCAGGATGTACAACACATCCACATTGACAGTACTGAATAACTAAAAGAATACAGGACTTGGATTAAGAAAATTAATTTGAAACCCTCCAAACAGACAAGCCCAATCATGCCTCAGAGATTTTGTACTTATTGAGCCTTCTGCCTAAAAGTCTATTCTCTCAGCTACCTCCCTCACTCCATCAAGTCTGTTCAAATGCCACCCCATCAGAAAGGACACCCTAACCATCCTGTACCATCATCTTTTATCTCCAAACTCTCCTTTGTTGTCTTCAGAGCAATTTTCACCATTTTCATATTATATGTTTGTTAGTTGTTGCCTTATAACCTGTCCTTTCTCCTACAAAATTGAGTTCAAAGAAAGTTCTCCAGACTGAGAACATTGCCTGGCATATAGTAAGCACTCAATAAATACTTGTTTGGTAATGAGCAAGTCCCATCTATAATCCATGGTGTATTTTAGCCCTGTAAATGGGTATCACATCATCTTCTATTTCATTACCAGTGAAATATGAATTTAAAATATGTATTCCACCCACCTTCTAGAACCTCTGTGATGTGTACTGTATTTTTGAGGGATCAGCCATTTAGATACCTCGTGTTCTTTGACTGATATTTCTCAGGGAAGGGTCGATTCTACATAATAACACTGGGAGATCTGTAATGCTGACCAGGTAAGACAAGAACTGTGTTTATTGTACTGCAGGAGAAGAGGCAGTAAAGAAATGGCCCCACATGGTAGCTTGATGTGGAAATGGGCGTGCTCCTCCTTTTGCTTCTGGCCTCTCCCGGGTTGGGAGCCCCACCTGTCACCACTAGTAAAGCACAGCCTGCATTTGGTGGCTGTGAGGGTCTGTCACTCAGAGGGGGGCCCCTAATGCTTTGTGCTAGAGTCTCATGTTATCCAGATTAAAAGGAAAAGCAGTATTGTCTTCTTCGCTGAGCAGTGCCTAAGGAAGTCAGGCATTTGTAGGGAAGACTAGAGTCATCCTGCTGTTTTGCTGTTTAAGGACGAGTTATGGAAGCAGTCAAAGAAACCTTCACTTTCCAGTTTTGTAAACTCTGCCTGTGTGTCTTAATTATGCAGAACAACACACAAAGTTTGAAAGGAGCAGCGGGATACTCATTATAATTCTCTCTCTCTCTCTCTAGGCTAAACCAGGATTCTCACCCTGGGCCTAACACATAATCAGAAACTCTGGAGTGGGCCCTGAACAGCACTATTAAAAAACAAACAAATAAATATACTTGTGACTTTCACGTACATTTAAGGTTGTACATTAAGCACAAATATTTGAGTAAAGAAATAGGGCTGTGTTCTGATGGAGGGGACACTGTATATCCTCAAAGAACATTGTAACTGAATGTAGAAGAATTGGATTCAAATTCAGTTTCCACTATTGATTTTGAAAATGTAATTGATTGATGAGTTTATTTTTGCCTGCTCTGGGTCTTGGTTGCGGCGTGTGGGCTTCTCCTTGCAGCGGCTTCTCTTGCTGCAGAGCATGCACTCTAGGAGTGCACTCTTCAGTATTGCAGTCCATGTGCCCATTTGCCCCAGGGCAAGGGGAGTCCTCCCAGACCAGGGGTCAAACCTGTGCTCCCTACAGTGGCAGATGAACTCTCAACCACTGGACCTCCAGGAAAGTTCCTCCACTGTTGCTTATTAATGAAAGTGAAAGTGAAGTCGCTCAGTAGGGTTCGACTCTTTGTGACCCCATGAACTGTAGCCTATCAAGGCTCCTCCGTCCATGGGATTTTCCAGGCAAGAGCACTGGAGTGGATTGCCATTTCCTTCTCCAGGGGATCTTCCTGACCCAGGAATCAAACCCGGGTCTCCCGCATTGCATTGCAGGCAGATGCTTTACAGTCTGAGCCACCAGGGAAGCACCCTTGATAATGTGCTGTCTCCTTTACTCCTTATGTGAAGCAAATATTACTATCCTTCATCTTATAGGTGAGGGAATTTAAGTTTAGAAAATTTGAGTGATTGCTTTATGCTATTAATAATCAACAGCATAGAGCAATTAACCAATTTTCTAAACTTAAATTCCCTCACCTATAAGATGAAGAACAGTAGTATTTGCTTCACATAAGGAGTAAAGGAGATAGCACATTTGAAAGACCCTATCACTGTGTCCCAAACATGGCAAGCACCCAGTGGAGTGTATGAGTCTATACAGCCTTCCTTTATGATTTAGTATAGTTATACGTTGCTGCCTTATTAGTAGACCTAATAACGGCACTATGACAACTACTATTCAATCTTCTTATATTTAATGTCTTTTACATTACCAAGTACTTTTCTATACACTCATTTACTTCCAGCGACTGTCTGTAAGGAATATAGAACAAATATCCCCTCCCCGCTTTTTAGTGAGGACACAAAGTAAGATTGAGGTCCTTGCCTATGACTGCACAACTGATAAATGACAGAAACATACCAGAACCTGAAGCTCCTGATCCCTAACTCCTAGTCCTGCTGTCAGATTCTTGCCCCTTCCTACTGGCTTCTGAGATTTTGGACTTGGAGTGTGCTCATAAAGTAATTAAACTTCTTGCATCAGCCACCTGTAAACATGTGTGGCTTCTTTTTTTTTTTTTTTTTTTTTTTACACTGTCATCCTTCAGGTACACTTAAATGTTGACAATTCCATAGCTCCTTAGCTCAGGTTCTCTCTGGTCTGTTTAGGAAGCATCTCTTCCCTTTGAACAGATGGCAGACAATTTGCTCAGGTTTAAACACTGATTCAGACTCAGTGATGAAAATGGCAGCTGCATTCCTGATTCCCCAGTCCAAACCCCACTCACGGAACCACCCTGATGGAAACTGACTGAACCAAATGTGGACGTGGCAGGTCTTGGGGAGTGGATGCTGAAGTTCATGCACACAAACACCTTCAAAAGCTTTTTTTGTCCTTTGGGCCATGAGGTCTAGGCAGAACATTTAAAGAAGAAAAATGCTTCCTCAGTGAGATAGGAGGGAGGAAAATAAGAGGATGTTGAGAGCATTTCCCACAGAGCCCGGCCCGCTGTTATTCATATAATTAACCTTTCCTGTTACTAATAACCAAGGTCACTGCCCTTAAAAACTTCAGATCGGTTTCTCACTTGCTTTGAATATATGTGTTCATGCTATTGTGTTCATATCCTACCCCCTCTCTTTCTCTGTCTCTCTCTCTCTCTATCATCTCTGGTGTCAGGAGCCTTCCAAGGTCCTGGCTGTAATCTTTAATTTCTGTTTGTATGGTGGTTGGTGTTTCAGGACATCCTCTGGCTGTTATGAAACTACTGACCAGCAGAGCCTTTTCTGCAGATGGATTTCATTCAGGATTTGTGCTATTATATTAATGGGTTTAATTTAAACAGGACTAGCCTCACTGGCCAAATTACTGCCATTTAAATCAATTGGTTTAGGGGCAAAGACAGCCTGACCAGAGCTATTAGACTTCAATTTATTACTGTATCGGCTTTTAAACTGGGTGAAGCAAGTTCGCTAATGTCTATCTTCTGTCCTTTGAGCTTGAGTACAAAATACAGTAATGAGAATCCTTGGAGTTTATGAAGAAAACTCCATTTCTACTTGGAGAAAATGAAGAAAAATATTAATTTTGAGTCAATGTTTCATGAGCCACAACCAGGTAGCCCTTGAAAAAAAATCCCCACCCTAGGATCCTTTGGGCACCTTTGATGGCCTTTCATTAAATTGAGATTCAAATGATATAACAGATGTATTAGAATAAAAGGGCTTTTTACTTGGATTTTCTCCCCCTTTGTAAAAAATGAGCGCTGTTTTTCTTTTTTTTTTCCCCACACATTTCAAACTGATTCAAATAGAAAAGCAAAAGGGAAGAAAATGCTTTAGATGTGCTCTTTTGATTTTTTCCAATCTCACCGAAATAAAATGGAATGGGAGATCAAGAACACTCAATTAATTGCAACACTGGGTGTCACTCTGAGAGGGAGGGAGAGATGAAGGGGAGCATTAGGGATGCACAGCCCTTAACAAATGCAGAGATTCAAAGGAGGAAGAAGAAGGGAGAATAAAAAAGCGTGTCTGTATTTTATTGCACTCGGTAGCTTTTCGCTTGTATTTATAGCTGCAATTATATCTCAATGAGGTTTGTCTACAGTGTTGGCTTCACGCTAATTTTCCCCCTCACTGCATTCTTGGAATAGGCTCGGACTGTTTATGAACCAGACATATTGACCTCATTTACAGCTAGCAGTTTAAATCCATAATTTTTCCACCCACAATCCCTCTTTGACATTCCGGCGGTGCGGCCGGCTCAGCGAGACTGAACTAAAAGTCTCACACTTCATTGAACACCATTATGCGGCTTTATGCTTATAAGCCTGTTTCCCTCGGCTGCCTTTCAGCTTTGCTGGAGATCCGTTTGGCCACAGGCCGGCAGTGATTAACTGGAAGAATCCAATAAATCACCCTGTCAGCCAGCAGGCTCTCCTCACTCTGTCTACACATCGACATTTGGATTTGCACCTCTCTCTCTCTTTTGATTTTCTATCCCTCTTTCTCTCGTCTTCCCTCTTCCTACAGAGCCATTAAAACACCTCTTTGCCTTCACACAAGGTGAACTTGAACTGCTATTGTGAGCAAGCCTCGGTCCCACAATCTGCCTCCGGGGAGATCAACCCCTTTGATTTGTCTGGTTTTCCCTGCCTTGGCTTTTCTGCCCTCCTCCTCCAATGAATTCACCCCTTAACTCCTGTGGCTGTGTTACTGAACCAGCTGCTGAGGGAAGGAGGCGCAGATGGGGGTGGGAGAGGGTGGCCAGAAGCCAGATGCTAAAGAGGAATTCCCACGATTCCTGGGCTTTTTCTGGGAGCCCAGCAGTACATGGGAAGGAGGGGACCAAGCGCACCAAACTCTGTTCCCCACATGCTGAGCAGCTGGTTTTTTATAGCAAAAATCTAGACCAAGATCAGTTTCTTTCCTGAGGAGCTATGCGTGTGCCTATAAACTGTGTCCATACATACAATTACATAGCTGTGCCCAAGTTTCGGAATGTAGGAGATTGTTCAAGAGTCTGCTTACAAAGAATTAAGCTGATGCAGTCAGGGATGCAGGAGAAATTGAGGAAACAGGCAGCCTTCCTTGGCAGGATCACCACCCCAGGGCAGCTGGGGGCAGAGGGCTCTGAGCAGATTCTTCACTGCCTCCAGCTTCCTATTTCTCTTCAGTGAACAGAGTTGGTGAAACAGCCTCTTCTTTGACTCCACTGGTAATTTCCCAACCCCATCTCTTTCGTATTCTCCTCATGGCCATGGTCTTCTTTTGTCTGGGATTATTTCTGCACTGTGAGCACAAGAATTTGTTTGATGTTCCAGACATCAAATATACTGTACGCGCTCCGAGTGGCCAAAGGAAGCAAGATTCTTGCTTTTGAAAACTCCACTGGCAAGAATAACAAAAGGCAGTCTGAACTGCAAATACAAAGGATGGGAGAGAGAGGAAGGGACGAGACCCGTCAGGGGTGATTACGGTCCTCCCCTCCCAGCAACACCCGCGGGGACAGCTGTGCTAGGTGTACAACAGCAGTAAACCTCCGGCAAGCGAGAAAGGAAATGGATAACAGCAGCCATGGGGTGGCCTGCCTTTGTGGAGACTTTCAGGTTCTGGGAGCTGAGAGTGAGTCCGCCTCGAGACAGGAACACCTTGCTATCCTCACATTCACCTTCTCAGGGGTCTTCAGTATACATTACTTACTAAACTTTTGCATTTTGGTAAACTGCCCTCTATCTTGGTAAGTTCACACTAAGTGGATAGACAGATGATTAGATAATAGGCCTACAGAGAGAAACTAGGGAAGGAAAACCTGTGTCTTGCATGTCATACCTGGAGAGTATAACAAAGTACCTGGCATGTAGTAGGAACTTTAACCATGTTATTTATCCTAAACTCTGGCAGCCTAAGTATAAAAGCCTATTAGAAGACATGGATGAGACCCTTGTGCATATGGTAACCCAACCCTCACCATCCATTTTCATTTCCAGCCTCCCCCTTCACATCTCTAATTTTCATTCTTTGCTGGTTTCACTCTGTCTGACTCACCACTGATGAGTGAGCGGATTTTAATCAAATAGCCCAATGGCTGTCCTGGAATGAAAACTCAGTCTGATCAATTGCTGCTCTGCCAGCATTCCAGTGCATTTGCAGGGGGACATGATGGAGATACTGATGAAAAAAATGTAAAGAAATTATCTTGAGGATTTATTCCTAGTCCCCATTTCTGTAGATCACAAAAGTGAAGGAACATTCCCGAGAACACTTACATCAGGAACCTATTTTGCATACCTACTCTCCTGGGATGTATCATTATTTAAGAATATGAACACTGCTCATGAACTAAAAGTACAAGGCAAGGAAACTGGTTTCACCGGCCACTCCATTGTTGCTGTAATTGTGGAGCGGCAGGGTGAGGAAGTGTTCTTTCAAAAAATAACTGCTAAGCATGTAAACATTAGTGATGCCAAGTAATCTATTGTCGAGAGCATCTGAAGTACACCTCACTCCAAAGGCCATTGTGGTTATAGCACAAAGAAAGTTACTTTAGCATGACTCAGTTTCTCTGCTTGTAAAAAAAAAATTAGGCTGTTGGCCAGCTTCCTGTGGTAGATATTGTTTTGAGAAAGAATAATCTATGTAAAGTGCTTCACGTACCTTAGAGACAAGGTAACATTGAGTTTTATGTCAGCATTATCATTAAATCTGTTCTCTCAGAGACTCGATATTTTCCATGTTGTCTCATTGATCCTTACAGCATCATAAACAAAAGAAAGAAGAATAGTATAGTATCAAGACTCATTGGAAAAGACTCTGATGCTGGGAGGGATTGGGGGCAGAAGGAGAAGGGGAAGACAGAGGAAGAGATGGCTGGATGGCATCACGGACTCAATGGACGTGAGTCTGAGTGAACTCCGGGAGTTGGTGATGGACAGGGAGGCCTGGCGTGCTGCGATTCATGGGATCGCAGAGTCGGACACGACTGAGCGACTGAACTGAAGATCATTAACTCAAGCAGGAGAACTGGATTTTCTTTCTAGCTCCACCCTAAACTAGCTCATGACCTCAAGAAAGTTTTCTTCTGAGCCTCTGTTCTTTTCCTGTTAAATGAGACCTTTCACTAAACAAAATCCAGTGTTTCTCTATAATGTGAAGTTCATCCAAAGAAAAAAGAGAATGCCTGTCCTGTGTGCTGTAGTTTTGTATAACCACTTGCTCTAGAGACCTTTTCTTCTGGGTTCTATAAATGTGGTCTTTTGAGCTCATTTGGCTTCTGTTAATTTCAGGTTACTTCTCTGTCTCTTGTTCCTGTCTCTGGCAGTGTCCAAAGTTCTTTCCATGGACACCTTCTCTTCTCTGTCTGCACTCTCTGTCTCCATGGCTTCATCCACTGTTCAATTTTGATTATCCCCTCAATGTGGAAGGCTGTCTGATTTCTCTCTCTAGTCCTAACCCATTCTCAAAGCCCATACCTATGATTCCAGCTGTCTGAGAAATATGCTTTCACCTAAATATGCCACTAACCTCAAGTTCTACATGTATAAAGAGAATGGATTCATATCTCTTGACCCACTGAATCAGTTAGGGTTCAACCAGAGACGCAGAACCACCATGAATGTAAGTACAGTGAAGGGTGTAGTATGATGATTAGACTTTTCACAAACATGGGAACTTGTAGACGAGTGTCTGCAGTGCTGTGGTTTCTGTGCCTGGTGTTGAGCCTGAAGTCCTAGGTGTCAGCCAGATGGGATGTTGAAAAAGAACACTGACATGGTCAAGAACAAGGATAATCAGGATGAGCTAGAACCTGCGTCAGTCTCTCACTGATGCCATGGACCATTTGCAGCAGAAGTCAGTGTCCTCCCCTCCCAGAGCTCCATTTGCACTTGGTCTAGATCTTGAAGAAGCTATAGAAGGAGATCGGGCAGAAGCAGCAGGAGGAGCACATCCAGCTGCGGCCCCACATCAACAAGAGGAGCTGGCAGATCAGTGATGACACGTGTGAGCTGCAATCCTGACACAGTTCCTGGAATCCTGCACCAAACTTCAGAACATTAAATAGACGACTTTGCTTCAGTTCCATGTCCAGAGCTCATGGGACACGTGTCTTATGACCAACATCTACCCAAAACCATACAGGGATTCTAGAAAAATTAAGAAGACAAAGCTACCTTACCCACAGACTGCTCCTCCTATATTTCCTAATTTTGTTCATGGTATGAAATCCTCTCATTATCCAAATTAAGGGGAAGTTCTCATGAAGTTTCCTTGTTTCCGCATCCAATCAGCTGTTAAAACCAGTTCATTCTGCTCTCGCAATGTCTTTTCTATCCATTTCAGCTTCTTTTCAATCACTAAGCACCTACCATCCTTGTAATCAACTGAGGCTCATTATCTATCTGAACTAATGCAGTAATCTCCAAGGAGAACTCATTTGCTGTCATCTTTTCCCCCTTTCAATCCATGCACAGCTACAATCATCTTTCTTCTCTGACAGTAAGATTCCATAGATCCCTGTTATTCAAAGATAAAATCAAACTTCCAGGCCAGGCCCAAAGACCCTCTACAATCTAAGCTGAATTGATTTGTCCAACCATATTTCCCCTTATTGGCCTTCAGGAGACTTAGAGTCCATCCACCATTCCTGTTTAGGGTATCTCCACTCCTTGCTAGCTCATACTGTCCCTTCAAGCTGGAACCCCACTTCCTTGACCTCAGTCTAGTTTCCTCCCAAAGTGTTTAAGACTACTCAGATTCCACTGCTCTCACAGTCCCCCTCCCAAATGTTAGTAATCATTCCCACCTCTGAACATCATAAAATAAATGATTAAGTCCCCTTTTTATATACATGATCGTGCCTTGAATAGATGTCATAGGCCCCAAATTAGACCACAATATTTTATTGGAATATAATCGCTTCATAATGTCGTGTTTGTTTCTGCTATACAATATCATTAATCAACCATAAATACACAAATACTCTCTCCCTCTTCAGCCTCCCTCCCATCCCTCATCCTCCCTGTCTAGTCATCACAGAACACGAGGTTGAGCTCCCTGTAGTATACAGCAGCTTCCCACTATCTATCTGTTTTACACATGGTAGTGTATATATGTCAGTGTTACTGTCTCAATTCGTCCCCTCTCTCCTTCCCCCCCATACCTGTTGTAAAGGCACAGATGTAGAGAATGGGCTTGTAGACTGTAACTTTTTAAAAATGACAGCCCCATCTTCTTTATCTTTGTATCTCTCCCAGCACCTTATACACAGTGAATGAGCAGTGAGGACTTTCTCCCTGAATAGGTGATTTGTGAGATGATGCTTTCACAGGGAAAACAAGTACTATTGTGGGAGAAAGATAACTCCTTGGATCAAACAGCTTCAGCTATTTTTAATTTGGTAGTGAACTTCTGCATAAAAGACTGATAGAATTATATTAGTTAATACTCTTTCAGGTGTTAGCAACCAAACCCCAAACTTCACACTTGTTTGTAACAAAGAAAACTTGACTCATGCAATCAAAAGTCTGAGCATGACTGAATGCAGGGCTCGAATGAGTTTGCATAAGGACAAGGTGATTTATGATATCCTTTATCATTGGTTTGCCTCACTCTTGTGTAATTCTTCCCTTGCTGGTGGCACAGTCTCCTTAATCTTGCCTCCCACCTTATGTGATGTTCTGTTACCAACAGTCTCCATAGGAGGGCTGGGGTCTCCTTGGATAGAAACCCTGTGGTCTCTATCTAATAGGCTCCATGGTCACACAGCAGTCCCTGCACAAATCACTTTGACCAAGGAGACAGAATTTCCTGACTGATGTGGGTCGCCAGCCATTTCTATCAAACCAGACTGAGAATGGAAAGGGTGGGTTCCCAGAAGGAGGTCAAGTATCATCAGAATAGGAAACAGATACCAGGCAGGAAAAACTGTAACTGTTCCCTCCAATACCTTATGGAAATGACCAATGTGAAGACCCCCATTAGTTCTCTCTTGCTTTGATATTTTCCCCATCAACTCTCTACTCTTTTGTATAATTCTTGCACTATTTTCCCCTCAATATTTCAACCAAGTGATTGGTTTTCTTTTTTTAAATTAAGAAATACTTGGTATTAATCATTTGTTCTGTGTGTTTGTGGAAATAATTTAAGGTGAGTTCCTTGAGCACCTAAGAATGATTTTTATGTGAATTGATACTATTAATTCTTCCCACTTGTGTTGTGCCTTGCATCTTCAAGACACTTCACAAACATCATTAACTAATTAGTCTTCAAGATGCCTCTCTGGAGGTGAATAGGTATTACCTGGAGTTGCAGATAAGGAAACAACACACAGAGAGGTTACACAATTTCCAAGAAATCTGCCAATGAACTCAAAATAATTGCCTCATTATGATTCCTCCCTCAAAGTCCTTTCTAGCAGAAACCTCAGGTTCATAGAACACTAGGGAAGAGGGGGGCTCTGTGTGCAAATCTCACAGCAGTTGTCCACTCCACAGAAGAATGCAGCCATCAACTGCATCATGTATTACCTGAACAGAATCCCATGCACACATTTGTACAGAAGAGGTAGTCGAGCTTATAGCAGGGTCTGGAGGGAAAGATGGCTGCTAGAGGAAAGAAAATGAGACCTAGGAGTCAAAGAGAAGTGGGTAAAGAGGGGGAAATATAAATTAGTTCCTCTGAGTCCCTTGGAAGTGAAAAAATTTTCAATGTTCCCATAAAATCTCAACACAGACCTATCTGGGGTTTCAAGAACTATTCAGGCAGAAACCACCCACTTCACCACCAGGCAAGTAACAGCCAGTGGAAGTAGCCATGTTGGCAGGTGGCCAGGAGTCCCAGCTGTACACCAACTTCCTCTGTTGCCTGCTGGTTTTCTTCTCTTTTTCCTCTTCTCTCTCTTTTTTCCTCTCTCAGCCCTGAAGAGCAAACCAGAGATCCAGCTTGTCCCACAGAATTGGATAGAAACACAATGATGAAGTGCTTTGTAGCAGAAGCCAAGTTCTCTGTGCATTGCAGCGAGGGTATTTGTGAATGGTAATAACTCCTTCTCTAACAATGCCCCAGCCTGTACCTGGAAATTGAGTGGTTGCTCCTGGATCTCTGTGCTTTTCCCTGTAATTCAAACAAGCAACACATCTTCTTGTTGCAGGGCTCATAAGGTTTGAAAATGAAGTCCTGTAGGGAACTCCTTCTAATTGCCAGAGTGAGCACTCTCCTTTCCAAGCAAAGAGGTTTCTGTTGGTGACATTAGCGAGCAGGCGCTTGTCTGTATTGTAACAGCTTAATTATAAGTATGGGTATAATCACACAATCTGTCATTATACCTTTTTTTTCCACCCTGAGAATTTGTACTGCAATCACCATAACACTATAATAACATGAGCAACAGACTGTCTGGCCTCCCCTGATCGTTGGCTTTGCCATGCCTGGTAGGGATGAACAGGCAGTTTTGGATGAAGACTCTGACTCCCATCTAGCAGCAAAAACAAGTCTGAATTCTTCACAGGGTTTTGGGGGCATCCTGTTCATTTGGCTTTCTCTGAAGGACAGTCAAGTCCCTCAGTTTTCTCCCAGCCTTGCAAACCTCCCTCCAGTTTCATCTGTTTGAAAATTGCACAAGAAAAAACCACCCTTCTGCTATTTTATACCCAAACCAAGTGAAGTGGAAATTGCATGAGGAAACCTATCCATCTGTTATCCCTCAGCTCAGCAGTGGATGGAATTTATTACACTGTGCATCCTGCCCCCTGCCTCTGCTAGGCAGCCTGTGGGGTGAAGTATGGGTGGGGAGGGAGGCTCGGGTCTCAGAGAGGGGGCAATTGCTTCTGCAGCTCCATCGGCAGAAATACAAACCTATTTATTTTAGAGCGAGAGCTGAGCAGTCACACAACAGCAGCAGACAGGAGGCGTAAAGGTGTCGCTGTTGAACTGAATGTAACCTTGCATTCCACTAGCCACCAGTCACATCACTTCACACTGCATCTCAACTGGGAGGCAGGTCCAAGGGCAAACTCTGAGAGGCCTAGAACCCACCTCCTCAGGCTGATAGAAGAGATTTTAGAGGGACACCCTGTTTCTAAAGAGACTATGAAAGTTCATCAATGCCCTGATTCCATGTGTCAGTAATTCTCAGCAAAATGGCTCCAGGACGAAAAGAAATAATGCCTAGTTGCCAGTCCCTTCTTTGGATCCAGGAGAATTTGAGGTACCATCTTCCACTTCACCTTCTGAAGTGACTGTGAAATAGCCGTGATTGGCGTGCTGACGATTGCTATGTACCACTGGTCTTGTTAACATTGATGATTCTTTTATCATAAGAGAAGAGCTGACTGAGTTCCAGACTTGTCAAAGATCAACAACAGAATTAAACCTAGTGCTTCGGACTCATCTTTTCCTACTATCTTTATGGGCTTCTTTATCTTCCCAGTAAATACAGTTATCAGTTTGTGTTTTGTGAATTTTCTTTGATCCATAATGGAGTACTCTAGGCACAAAGAAAACATTGGAGATTTGATTCTTAATCATTAATGATATCCCTCACAGGCCATCAAATATAACTTAAACCTTTAATGTTGCGTCTCATCTACTTTGGGGCCTTAAAAAAGATTGGGCAATTAGTGTGGCATCCATTTATTTATTTATTTTTTCTTTATCAAGTTGATATTTAAACTAGCATCATCAAGCCTCTAATAACTCTTCAAAATAAAACCCAGTAAAGAGAGTCTATGAGAGGTTAATGTCTGGGGACCATATTGACTTCATATGTGCTCAGTTGCTTCAACTGTGTCTGACTTTTTGTGACCCCATAGACTATAGCCTCCCAGGCTCCTCTGTCCATGGAATTTTCTGTGCAAGAGTACTGGAGTGGCTTGCCATGCCTTTTATCAGGGGATCTTCCGGACTCAGGGATCAAACCCGAGTCTTCTGTGACTCTTGCATGCAGGTGAATTCTTTACTTCTTGAGCTGTCAGAGAAACCCATATGTTAGGTTAATTTCTCATGCTTTCTAACAACACAAAGATATGCCCCTTTTAAACTGATTCAGGTATTCAATTTGTTCAATTATCCACGAGTTTCTTCCATGAGCCAGATACATATTGTATTCTGCTGGGGATAAAATTCTTAAACATGGTCCCTATCCCTTAGAACCCTATGAAAGCGGTAGTAAATGAAATGGTCAAATACGATGTGGTGTGTAAGAAGGTGATATTCAGTGACTGGGAAACTTCAGGAGTGGCTTGTAGTCTGAAATGGAGATTAGTAATAAGAAGTTGAATAATAATGGGAAAGAATATTTTGTTTATTAAAAAGTGTCAGGTTTCTAAAGGTTAGAGAACCATGGTATGTTGAAAGAATTTGAGAGAAAAAGAGAAATTTTAAGGAATTATGTTACATGATTGTAGCAACTGCTTATTCCAAATTTGCAGGGTTGGCCTGCTAGCTAAGATACAGGAAAGAGTTGATGTTGCAGCTTGAGTCCGAAGGCAATCTTGAATCAAGATTTCTTCTTCCTCAGGGGACTTCAGTATTTTCCTTTTAAGATCTTCAACTGATAAGATGAGGCCCACCCACTCTATTGAAGGGTGCTATCTGCCTTGCTTGGGATCTACTGATTTCTATGTCAGTTTCTTATAACAAATACCTTTACAGTGACATGTGGTCTCACACTTGACCAAAAGTCTAGGTACCATGGCCTAGCCAAGTTGATACATAAATTAAACATGAGAGGCAGTAAACAGCTTATAAACAACCTTGTTAAACCTTGATTAGGAGTTAACATTTATCCCAAGGTCAATCACTTCAGTCAGTTCAGTTCAGTCTCTAAGTCGTGTTTGACTCTTTGCAACCCTATGAACTGCAGGAAACCAGGCCTCCTGTCCATCACCAGTTCCCGGTGTTTACTCAAACTCATGGTGATTGAGTCAGTGATGCCATCCAACCATCTCATCCTCTGTTGTTCCCTTCTCCTCCCTCCTCCAATCTTTCCCAGCATCAAGGTCTTTTCCAATGAGTCAGTTCTTCACATCAGGTGGCCAAAGTACTGGAGCTTCAGCTTCAGCATCAGTGCTTCCAATGAATATTCAGGACTGATTTCCTTTAGGATGGACTCGTTGAATCTTCTTGCTGTCCAAGGGACTCTCAAGAGTCTTCTCCAACACCACAGTTCAAAAGCATCAATTCTTCAGTGCTCAGCTTTCTTAATAGTCCAACTCTCACATCCATACATGACCACTGGAAAAACCACAGCTTTGACTAGGCAGACCTTTGTTGGTCAGTAATGTTTCTGCTTTTTAACATGCTCTCTAGTTTGCTCATAACTTTTCTTCCAAGGAGCAAGCATCTTTTAATTTCATGGCTGCAGTCAGCGTCTGCAGTGATTTTGGAGCCCAAAAATACAAAGTCTGACACTGTTTCCACTGTTTTCCCATCTATTTCCCATGAAGTGATGGGACCAGATGCCATGATCTTCGTTTTCTGAATGTTGAGTTTTAAACCAACTTTTTCATTCTCCTCTTTCACTTTCATCAAGAGGTTCTTTAGTTCCTCCTCACTTTCTGCCATAAGGGTGGTGTCATCTGCATATCTGAGGTTATTGATATTTCTCCCGGCAATCTTGATTCCAGCTTGTGCTTCTTCCAGCCCAGCATTTCTCACGATGTACTCTGCATATAAGTTAAATAAGCAGGGTGACAATATATAGCCTTGACGTACTCCTTTTCCTATTTGGAACCAGTCTGTTGTTCCATGTCCAGTTCTAACTATTGCTTCCTGACCTGCATACAGATTTCTCAGGAGGCAAGTCAGATGGTCTGGTATTCCTATCACTTTCAGAATTTTCCACAGTTTATTGTGATCCACACAGTCAAAGGCTTTGGCATAGTCAATAAAGCATTGCTTTTTCCATGATCCTGCGGATGTTGGCAATTTGATCTCTGGTTCCTCTGCCTTTTCTAAAACCAGCTTGAACATCTGGAAGTTCATGGTTCATGTTTGTTAAAACCTGGCTTGGAGAATTTTGAGCATTACTTTGCTAACGTGTGAGATGAGTGCAATTGTGCAGTAGTTTGAGCATTCTTTGGCATTACCTTTCTTTGGGATTGGAATGAAAACTGACTTTTTCCAATCCTGAGTTTTCCAAATTTGCTGGCATATTGAGTGCAAGGTGAGCAGAGAGGGCTATTTGTGATGAGGATGAAATCATCTCACAGCACTGACAGAATAAAAGCTGCTGCTTAGGAAGATGACTCTGGCCACACCAAGCAGAAGCGAACACTGGAGGAGAGGTGACAGGGGCTAAGACCAGAAAACTAGAAAGTTCTGGTGACTACTGCTTTAATAATTCTGTTATAAATAATTTTGGTGAAAAGTAATTTTCTGAACTAAAAAAATGTCAACAAGAATGGAAAGAAGTAGATTCAAGATATTCAATAGGTTGAATTTCTCCCTTCCCTTCCTATCCCTGACCCCCCAACTTCCCACCGCCAGCTCAGGGAGGAAAGATTTATAACTGGTTGACAAAGCCAGCTACATAATCTGTAGGACCCAGTACTTAATGAAAATGGTAAGTCTCTTTAAGTGGGGAAAAGCTTTTCCCTTTTTCTGGAGTCTCCCTCAGAGGCAGGAATATTCATAAAGCATGGAATGATGCTCATAGGGGCCTGAAGCCTGTCCTCAGTGCTCAGTGGGTGGGTCCACATGCCCACACCCATAACCTCACCCATGCTCCTCCTTTATCCTATCAGACCCTTTAAAAAAAAAACAAATTCAAATAAAAAATTAAGAGTTTCAGGACATCAATTGTAGAGCATTAAACCCCAAGTAGGAGACCTTTCTGAGCACAGGGTCTTGTGTGACTGCACCAGTCACATGCCCATGAAGCTGGCCAGGTAAGGCATAAAAGGTGGGCCAAGGACCAGGAGAAAATCAGGGTGATGCCAATTTTTCTGCCTTGAGAAGATTGGTGGCGGCAGCCCCACTAACACAGAGAAAAGAAGAGGGACAAGTTTGGGCCTGTGGAGTCAAAGATTACTAGCAGTTTTGGAGTCATCGACTATAGAGGAGGCAAGACAAGGAATAGTTAGATGTGTGCATTTGAATCTCAGAAAAGAAATCTGGGCTAAAGATGTAAAATTGTACATCACTGGTGTGTGATGTATGGTATCGATTCTATTTAACCATTTATTCGCAAAGCAGTGACAGGTTTGTGCTTGTCCACCTACGCAGAGCCATTTCATAAAGACAGAGTCTAGAAGAATGGGTGTCATCTGTGGACTCAGAGGCTGGAAGCCCCTGGCTGTCATAGAACTGTGTCCTCCCCGACCTCTCTTACAGCACACACTGAACAGAGGAGCCAAGGTATTCTCGTACAGCCTGAGGGAATCCAGATAGCACATAGGAAGGGACTGGTGTGGAGTTCAGAGGATCTAGCCAAGGCCCGTAACATTCCTACCTTTGTGACCTTGCAGAAATCATTTACTCTCACCAACCCATTTTAATTTCCCTTTGCCTAAATCAAGATAATTAAGTATCTACCACTTTGTTGGGAGGCTGAAACCAAGCAATGCTCACAAGTGCTCTTTAAATGCTGCAAAATGATCACAGGCGTGAACTTTTATTATTGCCGTAGTAGATTTGGTCAGCTCAAAAAATTGTGTCAGCCCTTTCATGCCATTGGACACTGAAAGGTGTGTGAACCCGGAAGTATTCTGAAGGGCATGTGAGTGCCAGGCTGAGGAGCTCAGGGTCCCGAGTCGCCATCTCTGGCTCAGCTTTATAAATGATGCATATTTTCCATGGAGCCAAACAAGGTGGCCATAGGTAGCTCCTATTACCACTTCTCCCAGTCTAACTGTGTGACGGGGCCCACAGTCTTCTCTATCCACTGATTGCATTGTCTTTGCTGTCTCTGCTTTTTCAGCCAGCCCCTGGCATCAACTGTCTAGGCCTCATTTATTAGAGCCATCCCTCATGATTCTTGCCGTGGTCTGTGTTCCCCGCAAGAGGCACTAGGTTGAGGAAAAATAATTAGTAATCCAGGCACTGCAGTTCTGATGAGACACCTGCAGCATAATCATCCAAATCAAATATTTGGCTCAGCTTCTTCTTGATCTATCTCTTCCTGCAACTGCTGAATGGCAGCTTAGCTGAGCTTGTACTGAAAATGAAGAACATATCGGAGAAAAGAGGGCTCCTTCCTATTCAGTTTTGCCATGGTCTGTCCCTGGGTAGCTGTCTCCAAGGCTCAACCCCCATCTTATATATTCAGACTTTTCTCATCCCATCAGCCAGAAGGGACAGTTCTGAGGGAATAGGAAGAGACAATTTAATTTACTCATGATTAAGAGTGAATAGTTGTACCGCCAAGGAGACACCCAATTGTATTCTCTGAAAATCTCCGCTGTCTGACATAGGTGCTAGGAGATTTCTGAGTTACTAGGAAGAGATTTGAGTTTACAGAGCATCAGTTCAACCTTATTATTCCACAATTTAGGAAACTGAGCTCAGGCCTCATAGTTTTTGGTAGTAAATTCAAGACTAGAGCCTGAGTCTCTTACCACCTTAGAGTCCTCTCTGGCTAAGCCAGACTCCATCTTGGAGACAGTCCATATCCCTGCACCATAGAATTGTGTACATTAGCTCTATCATTGCCAGACTTATTCAGTATAGCTGCTAAATCATTTGCTGCATTCAAAGCTCTTTTCATTTAGAAAGGCATGTTAGGGTTAAGAATTACAAAGAAGATTCTAGCCTATTCCATCTCCACAGCCTATCAGTTTAGCTGATTTTCTTAACTTGTTATTTTCCTAGATCTAGCAAGATATATTCTAAGGACCATATTCAGAAAGTTAATGAATTT
This sequence comes from Aepyceros melampus, assembly GCA_006408695.1. NCBI lineage: Eukaryota > Metazoa > Chordata > Mammalia > Artiodactyla > Bovidae > Aepyceros > Aepyceros melampus. Next base: position 610,243 of record SJXQ01003463.1, read on the forward strand.
TCTTCCTTGTTGTGGATTAATAATATATGAACACAATACAAGGAGAGCTTGAGTTCCTCAACTGAGTTAATGTCCCCTCTTAGATAAGCCATAACATCTTTCTACCCTTTAATAAGCACTTACCTGTTTGAAAATAAGTTGTTCTTATTTAAGGAAGTATTTCTGGTCTGTCTTTCTCACCAGGTTGAAGAACCCACAAGTGCGGTGTCACTGACCATTGTTCTATCTATGGTCATATGCCCATTACTCAGTATTTGTGTGAAAAATATTTTAGAAAATTTTAAGTAATTTAGAATTATATAGAAGGAAATAATGATGGAAGGAAGGCAGCTAGAGATTCTATAATCCACCACCTTCTTTTCATAGATAAGCAAACAGAGTCCCAAAGAAGTTGTGACTTAACCAAAGTGTCCCAATTACTTGACCTATTCATTCAAGACATAATGTTGAGCACAGACTCTGTGCTTGATGAGCAGAGTTGTGGATATAGAGACTATTAAGACACTTACTAACTCTCAGGGAGCTCTTAGTATAAAGGGAGGAATGTGTAGTTAAACAGATAATTACAATACCGTGATGTAAGTGTAAGCCAGAGATGCAAGAAGTATCCTGCTTAGAGAAGGTAGGATAAACGTCACAGAAGAGAAAGTCTGAGCCATGACTTGAGAGATGAATTGATCTTATCACTCAAAGGAGAAGGAAGGTCAGTCCAGGCAGAAAGAACAGCGTTTATAAAACCTTGGAACTTTAGAAACAAAGAAGAATCAAGGGAGAGTGGACTACCACTAGCATGTTAGAGATATGACGAAGCTAGCAGAAAATGGTTCAAGAGAGAGGGATGTGGGTTCAGATATTGAAGAGCTCCATCTATTGTGTTAAAGATTTAGACTCCGACTAGTGTTCCTCAAACTTTACTGAGCATAGAAATTACCAGGGGTCTTGTTTTGTTTTGTTTTAAAGCCTGATTTTTTATTAATTTTTATTGGAGTACAGTTGCTTTCCAATGTTGTGTTTCTACTGTATAGCAAAGGGAATCAGGTAATCGCATATCCCCTATTTTTTTGGATTTCTTTCCCATTTAGGTCAACACAGAACACTGAATAGAGTTCTTGTTATGCAGTATATTCTCATTAGTTACCTATTTTATACATAGTATCCATAGTGTTGAGGCCTCCTGGTGGCTCAGAAGGTAAAGCGTCTGCCTGCAGTGCGGGAGACCAGGGTTCAGATCCCTGGGTTGGGAAGATCCCCTGGAGAAGGAAATGGCAACCCACTCCAGTACTCTTGCCTGGAAAATTCCACGGACTAAGGAGCCTGGTAGGCTACAGTCCATGGGGTTGCAAAGAGTCAGACACGACTGAGCGACTTCACATACATATCCATAGTGTATGTATGTTGGACCCAAATCTCTCAGTTCTTCCCTTTCTCTCTGTCATCAAGGGTCTTGTTAAAATTCAGAGTCTGACTCAGTAGGTCTGGGATGGCCCTAAGATCTGAATCTCTATCAAGCTCCCAATTGATGGCAGTCTTCAAGGCCTCAGCCCTGACCCTGAGAATAAAGGCACAGGGAAACAGGAAGGTGTGTGTACACAGGCAGCAGTTAGAGTATGTTCCCCACATCCCACATGACCTACGGAATGAGAAATCCTAGGAGGTGCTCAGCACTCTGTGACTGCACACTTCTTCTAAGTGGTACTAGAAATTTGATCTGAAATTTGAGCCCCACAAAACTAGAACAAAAACCTAATCAGATTTATTTTGTTGGAAGATGACTCAGTAGGAAACACCAGACCCCTAGTCTAGTGCTTATTCCATTGCAACACCCCAAATTATGCACAGAACTCTAAGTACAGTGTTTTATGTCCAAGGATCTTCTGAGACTTCAAAATGAGAGAGTTGTTAATGAGGAATAAATTTTCTCAACAGCATTGCGAATCATCTTTATGATTACAAATAGCAGGAATTACCCTGTGTTTGATGACATGCTTAAGTGTTAGTAATTGAACTGCACATTTAATAAATATGAGTAGAGAATTAACACAAACCTATATTCAGAAGTCAAAGTTGATCCCAATCAGCTGGTTTTCAAACAACTTATGGATTAAAAAAAATTATCATATATCCCACTCAGGTACATATGAGGTTGAAATATTTTATTGGTAGTTAAATTCGGACTGAGGGAAAATTTCTGGCTATGATTTATCTGTGGATTATATCACTGGATAATTTTAAAAGAATTCTAAGTTGTTTTTTTTTTTTCTGGAGGCTCTCAAAATGCTGTTTTAAATGGGAAAATGTTAATTATTCAATTTTTTTATTTTTAGAGTAAAATTGAAACATGCCATTAAAAAGAAATGTTAACAACAACAACAAATTTACCAAATAAAGGTAATAGCGACCTTTAAAAAAATTCCAGATTTTTTTTAAACCTTTGGCTTATGATTTTCTTTCCTTTCATTGTAGGTTATATGGTATAGTACAATGCTGAAACCAGCAAAAACGATAAATGAGTGAATGGATCAATGAATCAATTAATTTATAGAAAGGCATAAGCAGATATGAATGAACAAAACAAAGAAGGACCAAATAAATATGACTGAATTAGGGAATAAAAGAGACTAATTATGGCAAAAAGTGAAGAAGAACTAAAAAGCCTCTTGATAAAAATGAAAGAGGAGAGTGAAAAAGTTGGCTTAAAGCTCAACATTCAGAAAATTAAGATCATGGCATCTGGTCCCATCACTTCATGGGAAATAGATGGGGAAACAGTGGAAACAGTGTCAGACTTTGTTTTTTGGGTCTCAAAAATCACTGCAGATGGTCATTGCAGCCATGAAATTAAAAAATGCTTACTTCTTGGAGGGAAAGTTATGTTCAACCTAGAAAGCATATTGAAAAGCAGAGACATTACTTTGCCAACAAAGGTCCGTCTAGTCAAGGCTATGGTTTTTCCAGTAGTCATGTATGGATGTGAGAGTTGGACTGTGAAGAAAGCTGAGCACCAAAGAATTGATGCTTTTGAACTGTGGTGTTGGAAAAGACTCTTGAGAGTCCCTTGGACTGCAAGGAGATCCAACCAGTCCATTCTAAAGATCAGTTCTGGGTGTTCATTGGAAGGACTGATACTAAAGCTGAAACTCCAGTACTTTGGCCACCTCATGCGAAGTGTTGACTCATTGGGAAAGACTCTGATGCTGGGAGGGATTGGGGGCAGGAGGAGAAGGGGACGACAGAGGATGAGATGGCTGGATGGCATCACTGACTCGATGGACGTGAGTTTGAGTGAACTCCAGGAGTTGGTGATGGACAGGGAGGCCTAGCGTGCTGCAACTCATGGGGTCACAAAGAGTCGGACACGACTGAGCAGCTGAGCTGAACTGAAGCCTAAAAGATCTTACATTTTCCTCAAGAGCATTTTTTAATAGGTAAAATTGTAAATGATGTGTCATTTTTTTAATATTGTGTTAATTTCTGCTATACAGCAGTGATTCAGTTATACATACATATACCTTTGCGTACTATTTCATGTTCTTTTCCATTATGGTTTATCACAGGATATTGAATATAGTTCCTGTGCTAAACAGTAATACTTTATGTTTATCCATTCTATATATAAAAGTGTGCATCTTGTATCCCAAACTCCCAGTGCATCCTTCTCCCACTCATCCTCCCTCTTGAACAGCACAGGCCTGTTCTCTATGATTAAAAAAAAAAAAAGAAAAACTTCTGGACTTTTTGAAAGCTTCGATTATTTTGATGTTACTGGAACCCAGGACTGTGTTAAAACTATAAGGGAAACAGACCTCAAAATGGTAAACTGGAGGGTCTTTGGGAGGAAAATTTCTCCTTGACAATACAAAAAGTGACAGTTCTGTAAAGGAAACAATAAAAATTCCCTATTGAGATGCTGGGGGCCATGAAAGTATGCCCTGTCCAAGCATTTGTTTGCTCTCACACAGGCCCACACAAAAAGTAATTTTCCTAACCGTAACGATAGGGTGCTGACTGTTTGGAGAAACAGCAAGTATGGATGACACATACCTGTTTTAATTGCTTCATGAAGCATTGCTAGGTTTTTGTCTGAATCTAGAAATGACAGAGGTTTCCATTTCAGCTCTGGATATTATAGCTAGGCCAGATGGAATCCTGTCGACTACGTGACTGAGCGTATTTTTCATTTGAAAGTAGGAGCCATTGGGTCCATCAGCTGTAGGGTAATCTGTGAGAACATTTTTCTTCATTTTAGCCAGTAGACCGTGCAGAAACACCTGTTTCAAATCTTGGATCATTTGCAACTGCTATCTAAGAAATAAGTGTTGAAACAATATCATTAAGCCACTTTTTAAAATTCACGTACTTGAGCATAGGAGAAAGTCCTGTGTTCAAAAGGTTTGCTTTGCCAGTTTCACCAGCATGACTCTCAGAGTTTTGGATAATTAAACATGCCTGTCCCCACTTGTCAGAGAGGGTAATGACACCCCCACTCCAGTACTCTTGCCTGGAAAATCCCATGGACGGAGGAGCCTGGTCGGCCTCAGTCCATGGGGTCGCTAAGAGTCAGACACGACTGAGTGACTTCACTTTCACTTTTCATTTCATGCATTGGAGAAGGAAATGGCAACCCACTCCAGTGTTCTTGCCTGGAGAGTCCCAGGGAGGGGCAGTCTCATGGGCTGCTGTCTATGGGGTTGCACAGAGTCAGACACGACTGAAGCGACTTAGCAGCAGCAGCAGCAGCAGTCCCCACTTGTAGGCTACTCTGACTTAAGGTCCCAGGGTTCCCAGGACTGCAGACCTTCCTGGGATGAGGGGATTTCAGTGCTAAAACCAGAAAAGGCCAGGAGAAAGCAAGACAGGTTGGTCCCCTTGTCATAGACACAGGACCTGAGGTGCTGAGAAGCTGGGTGATCTCTCAGCCTTGTCACTTGGTGGTCAAGTTATCTCTGAGTTTCCACTCATTTACTGTATATTCACTTGAGCAAGGCATGGCACTGTCTGGTATAATGGCTCCATTTGCTGAAAGTTATTCTGGAACCAAAAACTTTCCAAAAAAGCTATGTAATTGCATCACTTGAGAGTGATCCAAGAAGCAAAACCATGTGAACCCAGAGGTCCCAGGGCCCATAAGAGATAGACTCTTCTCTGAAAGAGTGAATAATATCACTTATATCCCTAGTCATAGCTACCAACGTGAAAGGTTGGATATAATACTATTTCCCATTATATCAAACTATAACAAAGAAAAATGAAATTTAAGTAACTTACATTTTCAAAGTGACATCTACAGTATCACAATTTGGTATGGGTTTTAGAGAATCTAAATTATTTTTGAATCTAGTGATTGACACTGTCTTTATTAGACCACTTAGGTAAGCCCTGGGCCAGAATTTTCTAACAATGCTTTGCAAAGTTTTAACCTGCTGTTCCTCAAATCTTAATGTGCCTCAGAATCACCTGGGGATCTTGGTAAACTGCACACAGAGGTGAAGTCCAAGATTCCGCATCTCTTACAAGCTCCAGGGTGAGCCCAGGTGGCCCAGAGGGTACTTACTACCTTGAGTAGTAAGATTCAGAGCTTCTGAGAGGTTTCCCATGAGGCTTAGAGGAGGGTCAGAGAGAGGTCTCCCTCTTCCTTCTCCACCTTTTCCAAAGGGGCAGCTCTCTCTTGTACTATAAAGGTTTGTTTGAAAACGCATTCCACTGCTTCAAAAAAAATGAAGACTATAACATCAAAAGTCCAAATGGTTGCCAGAGGAGGCCCTATAAATAGATGAGCAAAGAAGAGAAATGAAAGGCAAAAGGGAAAAGATATACCCATCTGAATGCAGAGTTCCAGAGACTAGCAAGGAGAGATAACAAAGCCTTTTTAAGTGAACAATGCAAAGAATTAGAGGAAAATCATAGAATGGGAAAGACTAGCAATCCCTTCAAGAAAATTAGAGATACCAAGGGAACATTTCATGCAAAGATGGGCACAACAAAGGACAGAAATGGTATAGACCTAACAGAAGCAAAAGATATGAAGACGTGATGGCAAGAATACACAGAAGAACTGTACAAAACAGTTCTTCATGACCCAGATAAGCACGATGGTGTGATCACTCACCTAAAGCCAGACATCCTGGAGTGTGACAGCAAGTGAGCCTTAGGAAGAGTCACTACAAAGCTAGTGGAGGTGACGGAATTCCAGCTGAGCCATTTCAAATCCTAAAAGCTGTGAAAGTGCTGCATTCAATACACCAGCAAATTTGGAAAACTCAGCAGTGGCCACAGAACTGAGAAAGGTCAGTTTTCATTCCCATCCCAAAGAAGGGCAGTACCAAAGAATGTTCAAACTACTGCACAACTGCACTCATTTCACATGCTAGCAAAGTGATGCTCAAAATCGTTCAAGATAGGCTTCAACAGTATGCAAACCGAGAACTTCCAGATGTTCAAGTTGGATTTAGAAAAGGCAGAGGAACCAGAGGTCAAATTGCCAACATCTGTTGGATCATCAAAAAAGCAAGAGAATTCCAGAAAAACATCTACTTCTGCTTCATTGACTACACTAAAGCCTTTGACTTTGTAGATCACAACTGGAAAATTGTTAAAAAGATGAGAATACCAGACCTCCTTACCCGACTCCTGAGAAACCTTGTGCAGGTCAAGAAGCAACAGTTAGAATCGGACATGGAAGAACAGACTGGTTCAAAATTGGGAAAGGAGTACATCAGGCCATATATACTGTCACCTTGCTTGTTTAACTTATATGCAGAGTACATCATGCAAAATGCTGGGCTGTATGACTCACAAGCTGAAATCAAGATTCCTGGAAGAAATATTAATAATCTCAGATATGCAGATAACACCACCCTTATGGCAGAAAGCTAAGAGGAATCAAAGAGCCTCTTGATGAAGGTGACAGAGGAGAGTGAAAAATCTGGCTTAAAACTCAACATTCAAAAACCTAAGATCATGGTATCTGGTCCCATCACTTCATGGCAAATAGATGGGGAAAAAGTGAAAACAGTGAGAGACTATTTTCTTGGGCTCCAAAATCACTGTGGACAGTGACTGCAGCTGTGAAATTAAAAGATGCTTCTTGGAAGAAAATCAATGACAAACCTAGACAGCATATTGAAAAGCAGAGACATTGCTGAGCCTACAAAGGTCCATATAGTAAAGCTATGGTTTTTCCAGTAGTCATGTATGGATGTGAGAGTTGGATCATAAAGAAGGCTGAGTGCCAAAGAATTGATTTCAAACTGTGGTGTGGGAGAATACTCTTGAGAGTCCCTTGGACAGCATGGAGATTAAACCAGTTAATCCTAAAGGAAATCAACCCTGAATATTCATTGGAAAGACTGATGCTAAAACTGAAGCTTCAGTACTTTGGCCACCTGATGTGAAGAGCTGACTCACTGGAAAAGACTATGATGCTGAGAAAGATTGAAGGCAGGAGGAGAGGGGGGGACAGGATGAAATGGTTGGATGGCATCACCAAATCAGTGGACATGATTTTGTGCAAACTCTGGGAGTTGGTGAAGGACAGGGAAGCCTGTTGTGCTGCAATTCATGGTCTCGCAAAGAGTTGGACACAGCTGAGTGACTGAACAACAAACGGCATTTAAAAATGCACACCAGTATGAAAACAATTCTTCAAAACACATCCTCCTTCAAACTCTTCTGCCATTACATTGAGGGTCTCTGAGGGCCGTGCTCTCCCTGAGAACCTAGTATCATATCACCTGCTTTGTGACATAGCATGGTGTGAACCTTACGGCAGCAGCACCAGATCTGCAGTTTAATTAAAAAATAAAGGGAAAAACAAACTCCCTCTCCAACACATAGAACAACAAAAGAAAAGTCCCCATAGGGAATGGCCCCGGAGACCCCAACTAAATGATGAGTTTCATTTGTAGCGCCTTCCAGCTGACCCGTGTAAGCAATGACAAAAACAGATGTTCAGTAGGCTGGTTCCTAGGGTCAATTTCAGGAGAAAGCAACTGGTCAAATGTAAGCTGTAGGTGGCTGGGCCCCGACTTAATTAGGGCATGTTTCAAAATCATAGCAGAATAGAACTGGTCCCATGGAACATTTGCTCTTCGGAGCAAGGTGCCTGGGAGAAGCCCTTCCTGCAAATTTAAAGCCTCCTTTACACAATCAAAAAAAACTTACTAAACTTGGGAAAAGAAGCTCTGTGGGTTCAGAAACACCCAAGCATATCTCACTAGAGCAATATTCTCTAAGATTGTGTCGGATTTAATTATTCATAATGGAACCTAATGCTTTTTTGTTGTGTTGTTTCGATGTACACTATTATTTTAAAGGGCACAGTGAGGTACACTCTGAGACAGATAAATCAGGTTTCCAAGATGGACTTGCCTAATTCATACTTAAAAGTTGCCTGCCATCTTTACCTCCTAGACGTGGAACAGAGGGAGTTCAGATGGAAATAAAGTGGTTAATGAAGAAAGATATGTATAGACAGGCAGGAACTGAGAGAATTATGAAAATTAATTTTACATGAGATCTGGAAATGAAACCTCCTCGCATAATTCTAGATCAGCGTCTGCTTGGGAAGGCAAATGAACTTGGCCACACATAATGTGGAGAGAATTGAGGTTTGAAACGAGGGCTGATTCCTGGTTAGAAGGAAGCTTCGCTGAATCTTATGGAAACCAGGACAGGTGTTGTGGCTCCTTTAGCATTTCCATTAGTCCTGTGGTGACTGCGATGAACTTGGGCCATCACTTGGAGCAGAGATAACATAATGGAGGCCACTGATGAGGAGGGTTTGTGCTCATGTATGAAATGCTTATGGAAAAATGGAATTCGTTGTCAACAACTCAGAATCAGGCTCTTTGACACAAAAGTACACAGTGAGAAATAATAAGAGACCGAAGATCTAGGCGCGGAGGCCTTACTCCTGCGTGGGGTGAGTAGCTGGAGCTGGGAGCCCACACTTTTTATTACATCCATGTGTCAGTTTACTGAGGTTTTGAACTGGCTCACGTCCCTCACTAGGCTGACCTGCCTAGCCCCACAAGCAGGCATATTTGCAATTCCTGAATTACAATCTCTTCTCACACTCACGTTTGGATCAAAAAAAAAGAGAAAGTATAGTTACCAAGAAAAGATATCATCTTGGGGAGAAAGGGTCATCTTTCTCATTATGGGACTCACCAATGAAGTCCCATCAAAGAGAAGAAAGCCTCACATCCAAGTCACTCTTCCTTGGAGACAATTAATTTATTAAGCATATATTCATTGGTAAACTCTGGGGTGATAAGTACTGAGCCCTCTGCTCCCGTGGCATCTTCACAGAATCCTGATACGTGGTGTAGGTTGGATTCCTCAAGCTTCCTGGAGAGGTAATGTCCTGGTTCTCCCATACATGAGGAAGAGGCCAGGTGAGAAGGTAAATTGAGGAGGCCAGTGCAGGGGGTATGATGAGCAGGTTAACCAGGACAACAAGGGTTCCATCCTGCTGGAATCCTCTTGGACATGGTATAGAATATGCCTCAGATTTTGTCTTACCTGAGGGGCAAGGCAATGGCACCCCACTCCAGTCCTCTTGCCTGGAAAATCCCATGGACGGAGGAGCCTGGTGGGCTGCAGTCCATGAGTCGCTAAGAGTCAGACATGACTGAGCGACTTCACTTTCACTTTTCACTTTCATGCATTGGAGAAGGAAATGGCAACCCACTCCAGTGTTCTTCCTGGAGAATCCCAGGGACAGAGGAGCCTAGTGGGCTGCTGTCTATGGGGTCGCACAGAGTCGGACATGACTGAAGCGACTTAGCAGCAGCAGCAGCAGCAGAGGGGCAAGAAGATGTATATGTCTATACGTCTACCACTCCCTGTCATGATTTGGTGAGGGCTGCTCCCAGGGATTCAACTTCCTAGACTGCCCTGTGTGTGGTCTGACCACACTCTAGAGACCAGAGAAAGCCCCTAACCAGAGAGTGGCTAATGTTTTCGCTAAAAAGGTGCCAATACGTGGGGGAACAGTAGGTGCTGAGAGGTTCTGGCAGGGCACCCAAGGCCTCCACTCTAATATACAATCACTGATTTCCAAGACCATAGTCTCACCTGGATGATGATAATAATAAGTGACATTTACCATGCAAACACTTATGTTTAGAGTGCTATATTAGGCATTTTCCATTTGATTTTCACAAGTCTGTGACATTAGGCAAGATCATTATACCCATTATATGGGTAAGAAAACTGAGGCACAGAGTCAAAAACTAACTTGACCATGTTTTGCCCCAGCTGGTAAGTGGTAATATTCATAGTCATCCAGACCAGCTGGCTCCAGAGCCCACAATTGTAAAAACTTTTCTCCATTGCTTCCCTTTATGACTCATGAACAATTAAAAAAGAACAAGATGAGTCAACATAAAAGGATAACCTTGCATCAGAATGTACTCTCAGGAGATGCTTTCTTCCTGAGGCAATTGCATTTCACAAAGAACAAACGTTTAACCTGAAGGAATGTGTATCTAATGGTGGAACCACCAGGACTGGCAACAATGACAGAGCTTTGTAGGGACTGGAGGACCCTTAGTAGCTAGAGCTCAAGGGTGGGTACTCACTACCCCTGGCCATTCACCTTTAGAATAAAAGGCTTCTGATCCCTACCCTGAACTATAGTCCCACAATGCTGACCTTGAATAGTCACACAGTGACAAAGGTATGTGAAAAAGTGTATCCACCTTAGGATAAACCAAGTTCCACGTATAGCACAGGGAACTATATTCAGTATCCTGTGATAAACTATAATGGCAAAGAGGATGAAAATAAATACACACAAGGAGAAGGCAATGGCACCCCAGTCCAGTACTCTTGCCTGGAGACTCCCATGGATGGAGGAGCCTGGAAGGCTGCAGTCCATGGGGTCACTGAGGGTCAGACATGACTGAGTGACTTCACTTTCACTTTTCACTTTCATGCATTGAAGAAGGAAATGGGAACCCACTCCAGCATTCTTGCCTGAAGAATCCCAGGGATGGGGGAGCCTGGTGGGCTGCCGTCTATGGGGTCACTTAGCAGCAGTAGCAGCAAAGAGTATATATGTAAGTCACTTTGCTGTACAGCAGAAATTAACACAGCACTGTAAATCAACTATACTTCAATACTTTTTAAAAGTGTATCCATTCTAGAACTATTTATGACAACAAAATATCCAACAACAGGGAACTACTCAAACTACAACATACCCATAAAAAGGAGAAAAACATAGTCTATAGAGGGATGGGGGACATTCTAGAGACAGTTCTTCAAGTATGAAGTCACTGATTTCTAAAAACCTGTTGAGAAACTTGCTTGTTCACAAACCTGATGGACACCATGAAAGTGACTCCTAGTGCTGGCTAATTATGGCAGGTAGAGTGGACATGCTTTAGCTTCCAAGCTTAGCTTTCTTTAATTCTTCGAACTTTGTAGATTGAAAGTTAATCACAGAGATTTCTGTATTATGGACATGAGAAAGAGTGTAAAATAGCATTAAGTGAAAAGCAAGTTAAAAACAGCATTTGTGGTATGACACCAATTTTCCAATTATGTATATGTAGACACAAATGGTGTCAGGCAAATAAATCAAAATACTAACAGGGGCTATCACTGCCTGCTGGGACTGTGGGTGATTTTTGTTCTATTTCTATGTTCCTATTTTCTTCTATCATAAACACAATTTCTCTCTCTCCTCTCCTAATCTTTCTCCCTCTTTCTCTGTTTCTGTCCCCACCCCTCTACTCACCCTTTCCAACTTCTCCCTTTCTGTTTGTGTGTGTGTGTGTTTCCCTTCAATATGATTTCAGATTTTGGTAACATATGCTGTAGTACAAGAAATTAGGAAATCTCCCCTTCCTGCAGCCGATATAACATTACTGTCAGTAAACAAGCAATCCTGAATTGGTTCTGCCACTTGTTAGCTTCATTCTTGGACTCTTGACTGTTCCTCTCTTTCATCTACAGAATGAGGATGGCAGGATTTCCCACTAGGTAAATTATACATTTTATTCACTGGTTTGGGGTATTACTATTACTCAGCTCTCCTGGAATGGTCTTCATTTAGGCAGTAGGACAACAAGGTACCATGCTCTGGAAATGAAAAGAAATGGAAGGTATCAGTGTTAGGAAAGATATGTTGCACATGCCTTGAGCAGCTAAGGCAGGGTGTAGGAGAGCAGCACAGATGCCAAGTTCCAATCAGCTGCACCAACAGCCTGACTTTCAGCACCCCAGAACCACTGGCTTGAGTGGGTCATCCAGCCATTAATAGGGAAAATTTCAGCAGGGAGAATCTTACTGGCGTATTCATCTCTGAAGAATTATGAAATAAGGGGTTAGTCTCTGTTGTAGTAATTACATGGGAAGCTAACTGCTATTTTTCTTGATGAGGCTGATTCTCTGAGGCCTCAGCTGAAAAAATGCATCTACCTTCCACTGAAGGATGTGGGGGTGGCAGGGAGTGGCTTTGGCCTCTTTTGTTGACTTTTCTCTTTATTTTTTCTGCAGCTATGACTGCTGCTACTGCTGCTGCTATTTGTTTTTGTAATTGTTCTTCGAAGGCCTCAGGCGAGAAAGCTGTTCTAATTGTACAGATCACAGCACAGCTGATTCACAGGAACAATCCCCAGTAATCTGTGCAGCCATTTGACTGAACTTTCAAACTAGCTTGGGGGCACTTGCCCAAACCCCACGAGGCCAGCGTCTGACAATGGGCATAAAGCAGCCGCCAAATGAGATGTGGGAACAGTTGTGTCTTAGTGATTGAATGCAGGCAGGCAGAGGTCGGGCTGCCCTCCGCCACGGCCACGTGTTTTTGGCAGTGTGCTGGTGTAGGCTCCTGAGCCACATGCCATCTTATTAAAATGAAGTCCTAGATATGTTCTGGTGTAACAAAAGAGGATGTCTTGTGGAACCGGTCAGTGCTGGGTTCAAGTGACTCTGCCACTGTAGCTACATGAACTGGGCATGTTGTGTGCAACTTGCTAAATGTAACTTTCTTATTGTCTTAGAATTCAGCTAAACTCCAAAGAAAAGACCCTTCTCCTCCAACCACCCCCAACCCTCACCACTGCTTATTCACTTAAGGCCAAGAGACAGCTTAAAGTTGCTCTGTGACTCACAGCCCGTCACCCATGAATAAGATAAGTCTGGGGATAATATGATTAGTGTCAGGGAGTCTCTGAAGAATATTGTGTCCTAAGGAGGAAATTCCCCAGGGGGCTGAGGAAAAGGGGTGCCATCAACTTCTTCAACTGCTTAACACATCTGAGTTAAACCTCTGTTAGGTTCCAAGCATAGTTCAAGGCACCAGAGATACAGCACTGGAAAGCAATTGCTTCCTTTCACAGCAAGGAGATGGACTCTCTAGGATGTTCTTAGAGAATCCTGGTGTCAGTGGGAAAGGAGATGAGATCTCATCTGTAGGCTTACCTGTGAGATAACTATGAGATATGAGAACTTAGAACCAAAAGTCTTAGCAGTAGCCTGCAGGGACATCATGTTTGAGTTTTTTCATGGGTTGAGTGGATTCTATGGAAGTTAGATTGGTGTGAATTGTCTTGAAAGGTCTGTGTTTCAGAGCAGTAGCCCTGTGAGACCAGCCAAGAAGAATGCCTGCCTTGGCCTTTCTCCAGCCATGATCCTCTCCTTCATGGGCCAAGGAGACATGTCCATTTTAGATTCGTGCCCCTCCCTGGAGAAGATACCCCCTTATAAACTGTCACTGAGACTGTAGGATTGCATTCTTAAATAGCTCCAGGTCAAGACTGCTTCAAGAGCAGACCCATCCCCTGTGCAGATGCTCAACCCACTGGATGTTCAAGGACTAGCTCTCTGCTGGTGAGTATGGAAGGTGAGGGTGCCCACATGCCTGTTCGTAAGGCCCTTTGCAATAGCCAAGGTGAGAGAGAGGTTAACAGTGGGCTGGGGGGCTTGGGCTTGGAGCCGGCTTCTAGCATGAAATTCCAAGGAGTTTGAGAATTCTAGATGGAAGCCTGCCTGACCATCCAGGCTTTTATAAAGGTATGGTTGTTAGGGAAGATCAGTCATGTCCAACTATTTGCCACCCCGTGGACTATATAATCCATGGAATTCTCCAGGGCAGAATACTGGAGTAGGTAGCCTTTCCCTTCTCCAGGGGATCGTTCCAACCCGGGGATTGAACCTGGGTCTCCCACACTGCAGGCAGATTCTTTACCAGCTGAGCCACAAGGGAGGCCCAAGAATACTGGAGTGGGTAGCTTATCCCTCCTCCAGCAGATCTTCGTGACCCAGGAATGGAACTGGGGTCTCCTGCATTGCAGATGGATTCTTTACCAACTGAGCTATAAGGGAAGCCAAAAATTAGACACATTTTATGAAATAATTTTAGGCTTATTAAAATTTTTAAAATGCAACTAAATATTTAAAGTTATGGTCTTCTGTACTCCTGCCCAGAGCCCATAAGTGTCAGAAATGGTTCTATCCACAAGGGCTGCCTGCCAGTGAGTCAGTCCCCAAAGGTATAAACCCAGAGGGAGAGGTACAGGTAGACAGTGGGAGGATCCATCTCTGAAAAGTGCACAAGGTCAGAAGTTCCAGGAGCCAAAGGGAAGCATGGGGCAAGTCTGGGAGAAGGTTAAGGGAAGTGAAATGGAGGGAGATCAAGGACTTAAGGCATGTCATGTAGGAGGTCATAAAGAACTTGCCAAAGCCATCCATATGTAGTTAGAACTTGGACATATGCCTTAATAGAGGACATGTAACAGCCAAGAGAGAATCTCAGACACACCCTTTAAGATGCATTCACAGTCTACCCCTCATTCCTTCTCCTGCTTGACTTAGAGAAAGTGGAAGCACAAGTGCTAAAAACAACAAATCATACAGCATTCGTTCTCTGCTGTACTTTCCAGAGCCTGGGTTCAGCCTGAGCTTGGGTAAACAAGAGCTTTTATTTGGAAGAGAAAATTTAAGTTGGATTCAGATTTAATTTTGGCTTTTGAAAAACCGAACAGGAGGCTTTTTGAACATCTGAAAAGGACCTGAAAAGCTACAGCATCAGCTGAGATAATCTCAGGAGGTGAGAAAGTGGAGTTTGACAGAGGTTGAATAGCAGCAGTGGGAAGAAGAGAAATAGAGCTATTTATTGACTGTACCCCCTTCCATTCAAGCTATTCAATTGACAACTAACTTTTCTGAAATCCAGTTTCCTCATCCTCAGTAAAATAAGGGTGAAATACGCCAACTTGTAAAAGTTATTGTGAAGAATAGAATAATGCTGTTTAAATTTCCAGTATATTCCATGCATCTAGTGAGGTAGCTATTATAATTGCTATCACTGTCGTGACTAGCATTATTATCAAAACTGTGTGCTAATAATACAGAGCTTCACTTTCATTCCCTTCACCTACTTATCCTTTCCTGAGTGACACTGAAGCTCTGAGGAATTAGAAGTTCCTCGAAGGCCTTATTCTTTGACTTCTCTGGGTATCAGTTCAGTTCAGTTCAGTCACTCAGTTGTGTCTGACTCTTTGCGACCTCATGAATCGCAGCACACCAGGCCTCCCTATCCATAACCAACTCCTGGAGTTTACCCAAACTCATGTGCATCAAGTCGCTGATGCCATCCAGCCATCTCATCCTCTGTCGTCCCCTTCTCCTCCTGCCTCCAATCCCTCTCAGCATCAGAGTCTTTCGCAATGAGTCAACTCTTTACATGAGGTGACCAAAGTATTGGAGTTTCAGCTTTAGCATCAGTCCTTCCAATGAACACCCAGGACTGATCTTTAGAATGGACTGGTTGAATCTCCTTGCAGTCCAAGGGACTCTCAAGAGTCTTCTCCAACTCCACAGCTCAAAGCATCAATTATTCAGCACTCAGCTTTCTTCACAGTCCAACTCTCACATCCATATGTGACCCCTGGAAAACCCATAGCCTTGACTAGATGGACCTTTGTGGGCAAAGTAATGTCTCTGCTTTTTAATATGCTGTCTACGTTGGTCATACCTTTCCTGCCAAGGAGTAAGTGTCTTTTAATTTCATGGCTGCAATCACCATCTGCAGCAATTTTGGAGCCCCAAAAATAAAGTCAGCCACTGTTTCCACTGTTTCCCCATCTATTTCCTATGAAGTGATGCAACCAGATGCTATGATCTTCGTTTTCTGAATGTTGAGCTTTAAGCCAACTTTTTCACTCTCCTCTTTCACTTTCAACAAGAGGCTTTTTAGCTCCTCTTCACTTTCTGCCATAAGGGTGGTGTCATCTGCATATCTGAGGTTATTGATATTTCTCCCGGCAATCTTGATTCCAGCTTGTGCTTCTTTCAGCCTAGCATTTTTCATGATGTACTCTGCATATAAGTTAAATAAGCAGGATGACAATATACAGCCTTGACCTAGTAGGTAGTGACTGATTATCCCTTGACATAGAGATTTCATCACTGAATCAGTCAACACAAAAGCAGTGAGAGAAACTAATATTCATGGAGAACCTAGTGAGTCTCAGACTTTGCATATGTTTTTGGCATTTAGTAGTCTGGAGAGCTAGGGCCAGGAACCAAAACATGACCTGGAGCCCTCCCTCAGCCAATTCCCTGAAAATTGAAAGAAATCCGAAGAATGTGTCTGAAACCTAACATTGGAAATCTTGAGAAGTGGGGAGTGACTGCTCTGTAGAGGCTGTCTAGAAAGGCTTTCAGCTCTCTGCAGCCAAGACCAGTAAGAGCTCTTCAGAGAGCACTTGTGTGACAGGAAGCGGGAGGGACAGAGCATGGGGGAGGTGCTGCCAGCAGCCCTTCTGCAGAAGCTGAGTCCTGAGCATCTGAGTCAGGCCCACTTTCAAGCTCTGAGAACAGGGGAACCTTGCCTGATGAGGAGAAGGCTATTCACATCTCCTCCAAAGTCTGCCATTTGGGCCAGACTTGCACATTATATTGGTGCTTCATTCAAGAGCCAGTAGTGAATTTTAGAGCAGGGGCCCAAAGCCAGAGAGCTGGAACAAAAGTACAGACCACTGGCAGGGTGGGTTAGAGATTTAGTAAATGTGAAACACCTTTACCTGAAACGTTCCTGTCAGGGGTATCATGTAGGAAAAAGTCTCCTAGTTTGCTTTGGCTGGTGGCTGAGGTGGTACTGCCCAGGAATGGTACTCTACTCTTCATGGTTCACAGAGAAGGATTCGAGTGAGCAGCTTTTTACTTGAGGGCTACAAACAGGTAGTCAGCAGCGAGGACTGAAACACATGGGATCTGTTGGGGAGCACTCCTAAAGCATGATGTCTTGTCACCACAGGAAAAGGGGAACAATAAAATGGCCTGGCTGACCATTCATAGAAAAAAAATTTTTTTAAATATGTGTTCTTGTGGAACATAAGCAGGGGAAAGGATTCAACCACAGCAGTAATTAAGAAAACATAAATTCCAGTAGCAAATTTTTCAACAAAAATTTCATAAGCACTTGCCACCTGCCAGTCCTAAGAATTCAAAGATGAAAAAGCAGGGCTAGCCCTCAAGGAGCTCACACGCTGATGGTGAGGGAAGCAAGTTAAGACTGTGGTAGAACAGAGCCATGCCACAATGACATGGGTTGACACAAGATGCCACACAATGTCCTAGACACCCCACCCAGATTCGGAAGGTCTGGAAAAACTTCATTCTCAAGGGAGTGACATCCAACTGGAGATGTGGAGGACAAGTGAAGTTTAGATCACAGAGATGGGGAGGGGGGGTCAGAGAGGGAGAGGAAGGAAGCAAGGAACATCCTGTACAAAGGCCTGGAAGGAAAAGAGTGGGGCTGGTGATTCAGTGCAGCTGGAGCCCAAGACAGGAAGAGAGGAGGGTTGAGTGAGGAGGCTACAGATACACGGGAACAGATCACGGAGCACCCTTGACCTCCAGCTAAACCCAAGCACTGGGACTCTTTCCTAGGAATAGGTAAGGGTCAATGGCATAGCTCTGAATCTGGGAATGCCAACCAAAGATTTGCATTTGAGAAGGACTGAGCCCATGTAGGGTGGACAAAAGCTTCAGGAGCCCTGAACTAGTGGGTATAATGGAATAAGGCAGAATTGCCCACAACTAAGGAGGCAGTCTTATTTTGAGACCTGGCCCCATGCTTGAGGTGAAGATTTGCCTGCACATTTTTTCTTTTTTTGGTGGGGGGGTGTGGGGTGGGATGGGGATAGATGAGCTGTGAGGTATGATCAAGGAATAGGCACGAGAAGAAAGCCAAGGAATGGTGTATCCATAAGTACTGCTGTGGGCAATTGACTGTATATACGACACTTAGGAAACTTGGCAGCTTCTCTACCAACTCTGGTCTCTAATTGGTTCCCTCTCTGGCTTTTCCCTGGCAGAGGGAAGTCTCTGGCAGTGAGATGCAGGAGCTAGAGGTAGGAAGCCACTAGGGGACTGTGCACAAAAGCTGCAGGAGACTTCCAGGGTGAGCACGGGTGGATCCAAGTGGATGTGGGCGGCAGTATGGAGTTCCTTCTATGCACCAGGCTGCCACAGCCAGATCTTCCAGCATCTCCACCTTTCTATGGAAATTTCCACATGCCAGAGGTATAAGTAGACTGTGAGTTCGACCAAGGGACAGGGACAGTGTCCCTGTTGGGTAAACCTCCCTCACTGTGTCTCTATGTGAAATCCCTGTGTGGATCTGGGCTGAGTTAACAGCTCCTCATTTCCATAGATGTCAAATATGTCATGATAATTACTATTATGATTATTTATTGAGGACTGACAGGGCTCACGTAGAAAATGTTTTGTAAAATAATTAACATTGTAAAAATACAATTACTAGAATTTATTTCTTGAAACAGATCCAAGAATACTAGAAATTATTACCAATAACAAGAGGAATGTGCAACTGCCAACCAGTAGCAAGTCATGTGGGAGAAAAAATGTGTATTTCTCTCTTGGTTTTACCAGAGTTACATTATAGACACAGAAATAATGGCTCAGCACTAGCTATTGTCTCCTCCTTTTACAAAAGCTGGTAATTCTAGTTGCTTGATATATTTGTGAAATGGTTTAGATTATGGATTTTGGAGTCATGAGACCAGTGTTTGGGGCCTGATTCAGATGAGTCAACTATAAAATGAAGCAGATAATCCCTACCTTCCTGCACAACATCTAGGTCATAGTAAGCACTCGTGTGGGTCAAATTAATAGACGTGCCTAAAACATATGCATGAAGCATTTAGCACATAGTAAGAGCACAAAAGTTAGCAATTATTATTGTTCTGTGTTTTATAACAGCATAAAGCTATTCAACAGTCAGACTAACTTCACTATAATTCCTTATTGCTATCATTACTTTATAGGTTATATAAAAGCAAATTAAGCTCTCCTACAGAGATGGCTGAATTTAGAGTGAGACAACCTGGACCAGGCCTCTGCTCCATGTCTTGCTGGCTGTTTGGTCATGAGCAAGTCACCTAGCCTCTCTGAACTTGGGAGCTCCACTGTAAAATGGGATGATGATGCCTAGCCTTGTGTGAGTCAAAATCAGAAAAAGATTTGGAAAGCACTCATGAACTGGAGTAGGGAAAAGGCATTTGTTGTTTTTCTTCTGGTATTGTGCTTTATTTTATGAGGTTTTTAAAACATCAGTTTAAGACATTAATTTCAGTCCTTAAAGAGGTCTGCTGTGTTCAGGAAATCACACTGAAGGACTTGGTTGTTGGAGGACTGCCAAAAGTTTGTGTTCGCCTTTGCAGGTAGCAGTACCGCTGCTGGCCTCTGGGGGCGTGCTTTCAGGAAGCAGAGATGGAGTCTCCACCAACACAGCAGGTTCTCTTAGGAGAACCTGAAAGACGTCCAGCCAGGGTGAAGGGCAAAGTGAAGTTCTTCAGAACAGAAAGAGGTGGACTGGTCTCAACCTCTCTGACATATGCAGGGACAACTTGGACTGAGGAGACATACTGAAATCTCTGCTTTCCACGTTCCAATCATCAGTAAATAGGAAAGAACTTGGAGATGACAGTTCTCCCATCTAACAGGTGAATCCGTGAGTTAGCTCCTCTGGCATTCTGAGAAGAAAGAGGACATTAGACTGACTCAGGCATCTCTGAGACCATATTTTAATGGAAAACTGAGATGATTTGCAACTTGTCAGGGTCTAGATTTCACATGGCTTCAAAACCTCAAATCTTTTTTTTTTTTTTTTCCTGAGTACAGAATAGAATGAACTAGAAAGACAGTCCAGGACTGAGAGTGACTGAGAGATCAGAAAACAAATTCATATTTCTTGAAAGCTGGTATAATATTTAGCTAGCTAAGGCAGGTAACCAGCAGAATGGAGTGAGAGCTGTCATGGACTGCGGGATCTAAAGCCGAGAACACATCCCAGCCTCATGTCTTACTAGCTGTGTGTCATCTAGCAAGTCACTTAACCTCTCTGAATCTAAATTGTAGATAAGAATATCTTATAGCATTGCTCTGGAAGTTAAATGAGGTGGCTATAAAGGGTTAAGCACAGCATGTAGCATGGATGTGTTAGCTCTTTCTTCCTCCCTTCTCTTCTTGTTCCCACCCCCTCAAAAGTTAATATACTGGCATGAAAAATGGAGAATCTGATTAGGCCAAAAAAACCACCAAAAACCCAAAGTTTCATTAATGTGACAAGCAACCAAGCATATGGCTAGGACATGAACTCTGGGCAAGATTGCCAGGATTCAAACCCTAGCTTTGACCATTACTACAAGCTGTGCCATCTTGGGCAAGCTACTAACCCTCTCTGTGTTCTGTCTCCTTGTCTGTGTAATAAGGAGGATAAGATCTATGGTATGAAGATTAAATGAGTCCACATTTGTGAAGGGCTTAGTGCCTGGCACATAGCAAGTGTCATACAAGCATCTGTAAACTCAAATCCAGTCTTGCCTGCCAATCTTGGAGCCATGACATCAGATGGGTCTTTATCTTCCTGGGAGAACTCCAGCAAAGAGGTACCAGCACTGCAGAGGATTGGTTGGCATCATTTTTTGACTGACAGCTTCAAAGCCAGACGTGCTGCATCTTCAACCATCCCCCAATGCGACATAAATCTATATAGAACTAGACTGTAAAGAGCCAAGTATTGAAAACTGAAAACCCTAATATCCCAATCGATTGCCTGAGAGTAGTTCAATGGCATTTCTCTAAGCTCTCTAGCATCATCCAGGCCCGACTCTGACAGTCCTCCACCTTGGACCCAGAAGGCAGAGGGTAATGCTTCTCACAATTTATCTCTGCGCCTCTCTGGTTGCTGTTAGGTGGAACACAGTAAAGGTTCAAGGGAGTCCAGTTAGCCGCATTTAGCACCAGAGCATATCTTAAATATCCCCAGATTGACCGTGTCTAACACTGTTTTGGAAGGGGAGCTGAAGAAGAAGCAAGGTGCTGAAGGATAGGAAATGCCACATTTGTTTTAGCCTCACTGCTGTCTTAGTCTGAGTCGAAAAGGGAAAGCAGAAAAATTTTAAGAAAGGCTGGTGTTCTTTCCCTTTCCTTGGGTCCTGTAAATAAAGTTCAAAGCATTTTCTTTCCTTGATTGACCACAGATTTAAAAATTAATGAAAATCTCCTCTTAAGGATAGCAGTTGTCCCTGGCCGTGGTCTGTGCCTTCCAGCTTAGAAAGCCAGAGCAGGCTGAGTCCCATGCTGCACCAACAAGGATCACCATACCCAAAGAAAGAAACCCTTTTGGGTCTGAGCCATCTGGGCCGTGTCAGAGGAAAAGTCTCCTAAATGCGGTTTCGAGCCAATGATTATCCTCGCCCTGCCTTTTGTCTCTTCTCTTAGTGATCCTGAGCCAATTTTGAACAAGGCAGTCTTGAGGCTTATTTGGATTCCTGTGCACTCAGCTCTCTGAGACCCTTAAAAGCTTGAGAGGAAACATTTAGGAAGTGTGATTGAGGCCAGCTGTGCTGCACCCCAGCCAAGTGAGCCACCCTTTTCTGTGATCCATCCTGATTGCTGTGGCTACAGGAATTGCGTCATAGTCAGCAAGAAGGCTAAGGTGGCTGGAAGGAATGAGGTCGTCCGGCCACCCTCCATACAAGTCCTGCCAGTCCAGGAAGACTTCCTCCCTCAGAATGCCTCTTGCACAGACAAATTTCTGATGCTTTCTGTAGTGACAAAGTCACCTTAAAGGAAAGAGAGGAAAAAATGTTTTTAAATACTTTCAGAATGCTTGGCCTTTATTGAGCCTCAGTGGCCTTCTTAGGTGGAATCTCGCCTCTCATTATTAATCATTCCAGCAGGTCCCAGGCAGGTTGCAATTTCACACTCCCAGGGTGTGGTAGATTTGTGAAAATGACCGTAACACTTTATCACTCCCTGTGTCAAATCCTCCCATGAAAAGGCAGCATCTCTTTCCCCAGCTCTTGCTTCTGGTCTTATCTTGCTCTTGCTTTGGCCAGTGAGTAGGTTGCTGCAAACACAACAAAGTGACATTTCTAAACTCTTGGCCTCAAGAATACTTCCATTTTCTCTCACTCTTAGCCATGCCCTGCCCTGCCATGTTAACAAGCCCAAGCTGACCTGCTGGGTCATGGAAGACCATGTGGAAGAGAGGGGAAGCATCCCAGCTGAGGCTGTCCTAGATTGGTCAGTTCTTGGCTAACCAAAAGGCTATTTGCAGAAGCATAAATGAGCCCGGCTGAGATAAGCAGTAGGCCCAGCCCAAGCTGCCAACCCCCAAATAAGTGCTTATTAAACCAAACCAAAAATGACAAAATCACCTTAGAAGAAAGAGAAGAGAAAGAAGAATTTAAAAGGGAGGTGGGGTATGTGGAAAGCTTCTGAAATCTGTCTTTCCTCCAGCCTCAATTACTTGAGATATACTCAGTACTTACTCGGAATTTCATCTACCACTTTAGGAGCTCCAAAGGCCTCCAGGCTTCCTCATCTGGGGATTCCTGGGGCTCCGTCTTCAGTAGGAGCTCCAGCCTCGCCTA
Organism: Aepyceros melampus; assembly: GCA_006408695.1. Lineage (NCBI taxonomy): Eukaryota > Metazoa > Chordata > Mammalia > Artiodactyla > Bovidae > Aepyceros > Aepyceros melampus. Next base: position 633,162 of record SJXQ01003463.1, read on the forward strand.
CCAGTCTCGGTACCTCGAGAAGTGTTGAACACCTGTGGGATGGATCGGCAGGGACGCCCAGATCCCACTCTTTCTTGTATGGTAATTCTCCTGTAGAAGGGGAATAGTTCTGTGCTCTGAATATAAAGCAACTGTATTAATATAGAATAGCACTGTTTCTTTAGGGTCGAGAAACAGACCCTCAAACAGACGCTCAAAGAACGGGCTATCTGAGGAAGCAGCAAGTTCTTTAGGGTCCCAGTGTTTTTGCATGCACATTCCAAGTGGTGAGGAGAGAACTAACTTTTATGGGGTGTCTACTGTTTGCCTGGTACAATGTCTTTGCTACTTTGATAAAATCTTACAGCTTCAACATGAGGAGGTTTGGTTAGGATTGATTTACAGATAAGGATACTAAAGTCCCAAAAAATTAAGTGAATTGTCCAAGGTCACCTGGCCGTCAGGTAGTAGAGCTCCATGTTGTCCTGTAACATCACACCATGAGTGTTTTAAATGTCTTGACCAAATGAAAGGCTCCTGCAGAAGATCGTCAGGAGTTCTAAAAATATTTGATTAGATAGTTTTCTTATATTGATCTGTTAATAAAACTATTAAAAATCCATACACCCCAAATATGCTACATTCCAACATTTAGTGTATTAGAGAACAATTGAGAGGGTAGGACATCTGTACTTTGCTTTTGCTTCTCTCCCTCCTCTTCCCCCCACCTTCTCCCTATCCCCCTCCTCTCTCTCTCCTCCTCCTTCTCCACCTCTCCCCCACCACCACATTTTTCTTCTTGAATTCAGCCCCAAGTGCACCAGATGGAGTGAGGCTGCAATCGTACCATTCTTAATTAAATACCAGGCTCAACCCATCTCCAAATCATACCATTGCATATGGTTGTACAATGATTTGGGGATACATTCTGCTAAACCCATATTGCAGACGGTTTCAAAAGTTTTTGATAGTTTGAAGTGTTTCCATCCTGACATTTTTATTTATGATTAGAAGGGCAGGGATTTGTGGAAAAAGAGGAGCCAAGGTGAAGAGGGTCAAAGAGCTACAGTGTCTAACCAAGCTGGGCGTTATAGTTAAGGGAAACTGAGGGTGTAACAGACCCTGCCATGATCCAGGTGACAGCCAATTCTCAGAATCCTGGCTACTAGCCAAATATTTGGGCCACTCAAGTTGTGGGTTGGAAAGGGCAAACTACCCTATGGTGTGCACAGTGGACCAGACAAGTTCCTACTTGGAGGAATCCTCCCCAAGACATTGCCACCTTCCCCACTCTCCCAGAAAAAGAAGTGGGAAGGGAAGATACAGGGTCAGGATAAGCATGGATGAACAGGGTAAAGTTGCCTTCTTTGCCAGAGCAGAAGAACTTCACAAAGGAAAGTAGAAGGCCAGGACTGACTCTCCCAGATCTTGAGTCAGTGGATGATTCAGCTTTGAGACAAAAATGCCCCACACTATTCCTTTTCCAAGCTTCTGTAACAATTCAATTAAAGATTCTTTTGAGATTGAAAAACAAGCTACTTACAAAAATAAAACAACAAAACTCTGTTTCTATCTGTAAACTTATTTATGTGAATCCAGACTCTCTACAAAGAAAAATAATCATAATCAGAAACAAAGTCAATAAAAAGTCAGTAAAGTTTGTTTTCAAATACTGTAGCATAGAGCACGTCTGTTTTAGGATCTGGTGGTTCTGGGTTTGAAGCAGTTTTTCCACTTAGAAATTGATGAGTTTGGACAAAGAACTTAATTTCTTGAAGTTCAGTTTCTAATCTATAGAGTGTGGATAATACCAACTCACAGAGTTATTCCAAAAATTCAATGAGATAAATAAGTGAAATTTCCTAGCACAATAAGGAAGGCACCAAATAGATTTGCTCATCCCATTTCCATCCCTAAAGACCTTTTTACCATGTCACTTGATATACAATCTCCTTATTCTCCTATGCTCAACAAAATCTATAAGAGCCTGATGAACTAAATCCATCCTGAGTTGCCAATGATGCTTAATGATTTTAATTTTCACAGAGTTCTGGGTCTGAAATTGTATAATTTCAGGGTCAGATACTCAGAAAGTCAGACATTATTTTGGACAGGGAGACCTTTCTGGCATTTCTGAAATCACTCTTCTATCCAGTTAATTAGTAAAATCATCCACAGCCTAGGTCAGTGATCTTCAAAGTTGTCAGGTTCATCCCTGGGGCAATACAAAATATCCCACAGAGGGGCAGAAAGAAAATATTGAGCCCTTTATCTATATTGATCTTAAAAGGTAAGAAAGAAATTGTACTCTGTGCTCAGTCACGTCCAACTCTTTGCAACTCCATGGATTCTAGCTTGCCAGGTTCCTCTGTCCATGGAATTCTCCAGGCAATAAATAATACTGGAGTGGGTTGCCATTCCCCGATCCAGTGGATCTTCCCAACCCAGGGATAGAACCCATATCTACTGCATTGGCAAGTGGGTTCTTTACTCCTGTGCCACCTGGGAAGCCCCCATACTATACTTGATCTTAGCCAAAAAGCTGAGAAGTGATTAAGCTATGTTTTTAAGAAAGAAATTAAGCTTTCTTAATACTTAACAATGGGCTTCCCTGGTGGCTCAGATGATGAGTCCACCTGCAAAGCAGGAGATGTAGGTTCAGTCCCTGGGTTGGGAAGATCCCCTGGAGAAGGGAATGGCAACCCACACAAGTATTCTTGCCTGAATACTTAACATGAAGATTGATGCTACCACTATTCATGGGCTTTATGTCCAAATGTCACATGCAGGAAGGAGTCGGATTTCTACAACATGGAGGGATGACTTTGACACATTTTCTCATTCATTTGCTTTCATTCTTTACCTGGCTCATAACTCAAACCATCATTCCAGAGGATAAACATTAATGGTCCTGATAATACTGAGCTCTACAGTTTTGCATTGAACATGGAATTAATAAGAAAATTCCTAGAGAATGCCCTGGGTTCAGACATATTCATTCTTCTACTACGTAAAAGCATACATTCCTCATATATTATTAGCAAAAATTACCCCAACCAGTACAGTAACCCTCTCTGTTGGTTCAAACTATGAGACACTCAAAACAGACAGATAAAAGTCACAGCTTCCAGCTCAGTGGAACCCATGTATCTCCTGGTGAAAGCATTCATTCTTTAGGAACAAGACCTCTCAATAAGCAAAGCTCAGAGTTGCAGCAAAGAGAAGCAAAAATGATGCCAAAGTATCATTAGGAATAATAGAGGAGCCACTCCCATCTCTATCTCTTGGTTCTCTGGTCTGAGTAGTTGGTTATGAAAGAGATGATGCCATGCAAGTCCCTGAATCATAGCATATAGTGTATTTTATAGGTGGTGTACCACCAGCCCATGGAAAGGTTTTCCTCAGCCAGTGTTACTCCTGAGTCCCCATTAGACCACGCCATTAGTTGCGCTTTGGATGGCCCAGTGCACGATAAACTGGTGGACTGGGTTGATTGCTGCAGTACTTCACTGTGAAATGAGCCCCCAGTCAGAAACAGTGTGGTGTGAGATACCATGGCTGTAAATAAAGTCCGTGTAGTGCTGCTGCAGACTATAGGCAGGAAGGCAAATCCAAAGTATATTCCAGAAAAATCAAAGCCCTTTCCATAACTGAAATCTCTATTGCTGGCCAGTTTGTATATGATCCCATGAAACAAAGTTTGGGTGACCGGAAAAGAGATTGACTGATACTACACAATAGGTCATCACATCCACTTTGATGACTGAGTCTCCTCTCTGGTGGTTTTCCTTGTTGACATTCACAGGGACTCAAAATCCTCAACCCTGTGCTTCCATTCACAGATTTCTTTCCTCAGACTTTTTTTTCCTTCCAAATCCCTATCTAGCCAAACTATCGGACTCTATTCATCCATAAATCAGTAGAGATTTGTACTTTTGCCATATCTTCTTCCAGATGAAATGAACAAGTGTAAGGTGTACTGCTCACTGGGATCATTTCCCTCCCCAACATGTTTCAGGGTCACTTCTGTGGTAAGCAGAATTCCAAGAGCAAGCTTCATCCAATGACTCTCACACTCTTACAATCCCCTCCCCTTTGAGAGTGGCTAGAACTTGTAAATATGAAAAGATCACTCATGATTATGTTAACTTCTATGGCAAGGAGGAGATTATCCAGGTGGACCTGAATTAGAAAGCAGTGTTCCTCCAGAAGGAAGATAGAAGTCAAAAAGATTCCAGAAGTGAGAGGGATTTGTTGAGCCACTGCTGGCTTTAAAGATGAAGGGAACATATGAGAAGGAGTATAGGTGGCCTCTCAGAGAGAGAAAGGCCTTCTAGCTGACAGCCAGAGCCATCATGGGAACTTCAGACACTCTATAAAGAACTGAATTTACCAACCAACTAAACAAGCTCTCAAGAAGATTCTTTCCTAGAACCTCCAGACAAGATCACAGCCAAGGGTAAATGAAGTAATTTTCATCTTGTGATATCCAAAGCAAAGAGCTCAATCGAATCCACATGGACTTCTGACCTATAGAACTGTGAGATAATAAATAGGTGTTGTTTTAATGTGCTATTGAGGGCAGGAGGAGAAGGGGATGACAGAGGATGAGATGGTTGGATGGCATCACTGACACAATAGACATGGGTTTGGGTGGACTCAGGGAGTTGGTGATGGACAGGGAGGCCTGGTGTACTGCAGTTCATGGGGTCGCAAAGAGTTGGATACGACTGAGTGACACAACTGAACTGAACTTAATGTGCTAAAGTGTTAGTTGTTCAGTCATGTCCAGCTCTTTTTTATGACCCCATGGACTGTAGCTCACCAGGCTCCTCTGTCTTTGGGATTCTCCAGGCAAGAATACTGGAGAGGCTTGCCATGCCCTCCTCTAGGGGATCTTTCCAACCCTGGGATTGAACCCAGATCTCCTGCATTACAAATGGATTCTTTACTGTCTGAGCCACCAGCTAAGTTTGTGATAATTTTTCAGATAGCGAGAGAAAACAAATTCAGTTCTTAAATATGGATCTAGCCATCATTTTCCATGTGGTACCAGAATATCATGATTTATTTTGCTTAATTTTTAAAATCCTCAGTCAGTTGATGATAGGAATTCCCATGAGACCAGAGGTTGGGGTAGAGGGAGTGTAGGCAATGAAGCAAGACAAGGTTGGTATTTGTTTGCTAGGGCTGCAGTAACATAATATCACAGACTGTGTGGCTTTAACGACAGAATTTTATAGTCTCAATTTCAGAGGCTTGAGCCCAAGATCAAAACTTTGGCACCTTGTTTGGTTTCTTCTGAGGGCTCTCTCCCTGGCTTGCAGAGGGCTGCCTTCTCATTGTGTCCTTACACAGCCTTTCCTCTGTACCTCCACATCCTTAGTGTAGGTGTCCACATTTTCTCTTCTTATAAGGACACCAGTCAGATTGGATTAGGTCCACCTCTTTGAAGGCCCCATTTCCAAATGCATTCACATTTTCAGATATTATGGTTCAGGGTTTCAACATGTGAATTTAGAAGGAACACAATTGAGCCCATAGTGAGGCACAATGATAATTTGAGTCACTTGCCTTTGAAGCTTATTTGTAACCTTCTGGACCTACTTAAGATTGATCTTCTACTCACTGATGGAAGACTACTGCACACTCGCAAGTTGATGTCTGGACAGTCAAACACCACCAGTTCACATAGGCAACTTAGGATCCATAGAACTCAGTGTTAATTTTCTGTCTAGGCCCATAGCAAGATGGAAGATATTTTTCAAAAGGAAAGTAGATATCTGTAAACAGTATGGCTCCTGTGCTGTGATTCTCCTATCAGAGGTTGACGGATGCTTCATACATCATCCTATCTCCTGTTCTGGACCACATGCAAAATAGGTGGTTTCATGTGAAACTGAGTCAGAACAGCTTGCCCAAACATTGAAAGTGTTTCTTCCAGAATCCAAAGAAACCAGTCATTATGTCTCTTTTTCAGAGAAAGGTGGTGTGCAATTAAGCTATGTATTTTCCATATCTGAATATTTCTGAGTCTTATAAGGCTGATATACAAGTTAAAACTAATTCAGTTTATCCAACCCCATGAAAAAAGAGATATTTCAATTTGTATAGCCAGAATATTACCTCCACCTCATCAGACCCATAAACATGAAATTCTAGAGCAATCCATTTAAACTTCTAGGCTTACCTCCAGCAGAGGCTATGTGCACTAATGTAAGTCAGCAAGTTTACCCTTTGGTAAAAGTGAAACAGAAACTGAATATATAAAGTCACTAAGCTTAAGTGTACTGTTAGATTCTCTTATGTCTTACTGCCAATTAGAAATGGATACCCCGTGCTCCAGGGTAATGCAGGCCCCCAGCAAGAAGTATATCCTGGTCAAAGGAGCCCAGTTCCACCCACCCTTTATTCAGCCACCCTTGAGCAGGGTATAGTCTGCCCCACTATTTGTTCACAGTGGCCCTGGGAAGAGTCATGCATGAATTGCAAAGAGACACATCAATCTATTTAGAAAATGCTGCAGGAAAGTACAGGCATCTGTACTTCTTTTCCTGGGCTTCTTCTCCAAGACTTTTGGGAATGTTAGGGTGAAAGCATATGTAGGTAGAAGGAAAGAAACAACCCCTAATAACCTAGTAATGCTTGTTAGAATGGATTTGGGTTGAATTGAATCACTTTAATTTAACTTTGTCTAGGTGTGGTTTTTTTTTTAAATATTATGATCACATGATTTAAATAATGAAAATAAAGTAATAACTTAAACAACCAATTAGTTTTGCCAATTAATTAATCTTTGTTACTTGGTCCCTTGATATATTTGATTCTGAACTAGGTGATATAAAAGTCCTAAAAGAATAAAGCTCTTAAAATTTTAACAGTCTAAATAGGGAGTTTTCACTGATGCATAGGAAAGGATAGGATATTTCAGCCCTTAGGTATTCATTTTCTCCAACTGGCAAGACATATGAGAAATGCTATTTGTTTAAATATTCTGCTAGTTATTGGTAAGTGCTTTTCCTCTTACCTTACAAAAGATACAGTTCTTATTACACCCATGTTCTGGTATATAAGAAAAATTTCATTACCCTAAATATTTTTTCTACATCAAAGTTACACCTGAACTCAAACAATGAAACCAGCCTATGATGTGGGCCTGCACATGGGTTCTATCTAAGTTGAAACTTAAGCCAGAAGAAGAGGAAGATAAGAACAAGAGGATTGGATATTCTAGGAATATCATATCAACAGTACTCCATGCATTACTAGATTTGCTGGGATGTTGAGGAATCCAGCCTACTTCTAGAGCCAGCAGCCTCTACATGTGTCCACAAATATAAATCACTTGGAGTGATGAATCCTTGTGTAACTTCTACTCTATCCCATTCATCATCAGGCAAGTCTGCTGACTGCTCCACTGAGGTTCTCATCCTGACCTAAAGGTATGACCTTTGCTGAGAAGCCAGGGCAAATGAACTACCCTCAACCCTGCTGCTGCTACTGCTAAGTCACTTCAGTTGTGTCTGACTCTGTGCGACCCCATAGATGGCAGCCCATGAGGCTCCCCTGTCCCTGGGATTCTCCAGGCAAGAACACTGGAATGGGTTGCCATTTCCTTCTCCAGTGCATGAAAGTGAAAAGTGAAAATGAAGTTGCTCGGTCATGTCTGACTTTTAGCGACTCCATGGACTGCAGCCCACCAGGCTCCTCCATCTATGGGATTTTCCAGGCAAGAGTACTGGAGTAGGGTGCCATTGCCTTCTCCAACCCTCAGCCCTAGTACTTCCATAATGTGAGTCCTTTCCCTGACCAATGAGTCGTGCTTCTAATGCCCTAGTTGCATAAGACACCTAAGGTGTCGAACACCAAAGCACTGTTAACTGCAAAAGACAACAATAGTGAATGAGATTCTAACAGATTATTAAGGAGAGAGAGCTTGATTTTTTTACCTTTTTGGTTTGTTTCATTAATGAAAAGTCAAAGCACATGATTGTTTTCTCGTAAGGAGGAAATTACATATTGAAATTTGTTCTGAAGAGGCTTACTCTTGTACTTCCATAATGTGAGTCCTTTCCCTGACCAATGAGTCGTGCTTCTAATGCCCTAGTTGCATAAGACACCTAAGGTGTCGAACACCAAAGCACTGTTAACTGCAAAAGACAACAATAGTGAATGAGATTCTAACAGATTATTAAGGAGAGAGAGCTTGATTTTTTTACCTTTTTGGTTTGTTTCATTAATGAAAAGTCAAAGCACATGATTGTTTTCTCGTAAGGAGGAAATTACATATGGAAATTTGTTCTGAAGAGGCTTACTCTTGTTCATACAGCAGTGGGTCTGTAAGAACCACACAAGATAAAACTGCTCAAGATGTGAGTTCCTGGGCCTCATGTCCTGAGAACCCGATAGTGCACACAGGGTGTAAGGCCCGGAATCAATATTTTTGTTAAACACAGGCAGGTAAGTGTCTGATGCAAGAGATCCTTGGACCTCACTCTGAGAGTTGGCAGTTAGCTTTTGCCAGTTGCCTTTGTTGCTGTGTAGTTGTTGCAGCTGCCACTGCTATTCTCAACAGTTGTTCTCTTCATATGTCCCCAAGCACCTGCTTACTCACTGTTTGCTGCTGGTGATGGTGAATTTGCAAGTCTGAGGCATAGTGTCTGGGATAGAGCATCGGTCAGGAATCCTGAGCCCCGGTTCTACCACTAAATAACTATGTTATTTATTATTTAGCCTCTCTAGTATTCCATTGAAATAATAATTTTCAAAGGCCTCTGAAACTTAAAACATTTAGATCCTATGAATTCTCAATTACCATGACCAGTTCAGGCTTTCTCTATTTCATCTTTCTGAAAGCATGAGAGAGCTACCATTCCTGGCATTGCAGCTACCACTTACTATATATGTCAATCAGAAAAAATGACTCCATCTCCCCATATTTCATTCTTTTCATTTGCATAAAGGAGAAATTAACTCCTCCCCTTTTTACTTCATAGGTTAATGTTAAACTCAAATGGGATTAGGAATATAGGATTCACAATGGCATACTATCTCATGCTCTCCAAGTAAGAAAATGCAACCCTAGGTCATAGCACTAGATTTGTCTTATAAATATATCTTGAAAAAGTCTATTTGGATCATGTTCAGATGGAATGAGAAGTGGAAGGAGCATAGAAATAAGCCAGTCACTATAAGGGTATACTGGGACAAAGAAGAGGGAGGTAAGTAAGGTGAGGGATATTATAATATTTTCATATTTACATGTTTACATATTTATGTGCTTACATATTTACATGCATGTTTACATGTTCAGAGGACTGGCCCAGAAAAGAATGAGATAGCAGAACAGAACAAAAGGATCAATTGTAGGAGGCTGTCCTCAAATGGTTGAGAGAAGACAGAATCCAAAATATCAGGTTGCTAAAGACCTATATATAGAAAACTATAAAACAAGAGACAGCAAAAGAGATACAGATGTACAGAACAGCCTTTTGGACTCTGTGGGAGAGGGAGAGGGTGAGATGAGTTGGCAGAGTGGCAATGTAACATGTATGATATCCTAAGTGAAATGAATCGCTGGTCTAGGTTCAATGTGGGATGCAGGATGCTTGGGACTGATGCACCAGGATAATCCAGAGAGATGGTGTGAGGCGGGATGGGGTAGGTGGGGGTCGGGATTGAGAGTTCATGTACACTCGTGTCTGATTCATGTCAATGTATAGCAAAACGACTAGAGTTTTGTAAAGCAAAACAAACTAAAAAATAAAAACTAATTTAAAAAAATAATAAATAAAAAAAAGAAATTAAGGAAACAATTCAATTCACCATTGCAACAAAAAGAATAAAATACTTAAGAATATATCTACCTAAAGAAACTAAAGACCTATATATAGAAAACTATAAAATACTGGTCAAAGAAATCAAAGAGGATACTAACAGATGGAGAAATATGCCATGTTCATGGATTGGAAGAATCAATATAGTGAAAATGAGAATACTACCCAAAGCAATCTACAGATTCAATGCAATCCCTATCAAGCTACCAGTGGTATTTTTCACAGAGCTAGAACAAATAATTTCACAATTTGTATGGAAATACAAAAAACCTCAAATAGCCAAAGCAATCTTGAGAAAGAAGAATGGAACTGGAGGTATCAATCTGCCTGACTTCAGGCTCTACTACAAAGCCACAGTCATCAAGACAGTATGGTACTGGCACAAAGACAGAAATATAGATCAATGGAACAAAATAGAAAACATATATATGGAATTTAGAATGATGGTAATGATAAACCTGTACACAAGACAGCAAAAGAGACATAGATGTATAGAACAGACTTTTGGACTCTGAGGGAGAGAGAGAGGGTGGGATGATTTGGGAGAATGGCATTTAAACAAGTACACTATCATGTAAGAAACGAATCGCCAGTCTAGGTCTGATACAGGATACAGGATGCTTGGGGCTGTTGCACTGGGATGACTCAGAGAGATGATATGGGGAAGGAGGTGGGAGGGGGGTTCAGAATTGGGAACTCATGTACACCAGTGGTGGATTCATGTCAGTGTATGGCAAAACCAATACAGTATTGTAAAGTAAAATTATATATATATATACACACACACACATATAAGGTTGGAGCAATTCCAGCTTGTCTCTTACAAGAGGAAAAGAAATAGTGCAGGGGGACAAATGCAAAGGAGTTGGTATATTTTTGGTGGGGAATGTGGAAGCTCTTTCTTATTGGTTATTTATCCAGTAAAATAAAAATCAAGATCAATATCTGAGACCAAAGCAGGAGATGGAGAGGTTGGAATTTTGAGGAGAAAGGAGATGCAAACTGATTTCCTGTGATAGTAAGGGTTGAACGGACAGAGTAATTACAATATTAAGAACACTTAGTTTTAAAGTCATGAATTTCAAGTGAGACCATTTTTCATGATTGTATAATTTTCTTCAGCCACATTTAGCTCCTTCATTCGGGTGCAGAATAAGTGTAAAACTGAATTTTTCCAGGGCTGACTTTTTTTTTTTTTTAATAACCAGGGCAGTATGATGGAGTAAATGGGTTAGATAGATGTAATTGTATTCATCAGAGTAATGATAATGGACCACTATATCTAAGCTTAGTAAGGATCTGTATCAATGAACTGGTAATCCTGATAACCTGGAACCTGATTATTAGGAAGAATCAACTGGAAAAAAGAAAGTGGTAGCCAGAGAGTGAGATGTTTGAAATTGAAGAGTGGCATTGACAAACTATGGGGAATGGTAGAAGTAGTAACTATAGTGGAGTGGAATATGTATGTATTTGACTAGTCCAAGGAACAGAGGACAAAGCTGCTGGGTGAACCATTTCCAACAATAGCTAACTTCCCAAAATGCTGCATGAATAGGATGGCCATGAGCCAATGTCTCTCTTCAGTGAATGAAAGAGGGATAACAGAGGAATGACTAAAATGGTCTCTCTGGCTTATGCTTCAAAGGAATACATTTGAAGGGAAGTGAGGGTAAAAGAAGTTAGGTGAATGCTGATCCTGAAGAGACCCTGAGGAGTGAAGAAAACAACTCCAGTCCCAAAGGTAAACAAGCTATTCACATGGAAATTCAGATTTTAATTTCTTTTGGAAAAAAATTAGAAGTTTCATCCCAAGGGATCCCTTCTCCACAAGTTAACAGAAGACTGAAGTTGAGTCTGGCTGTACTATTTTGATGGGTCCTAGAGTTTCTGTTTATCCACAGTCTCCACCAAATCCTCTCTTCTTCCTGAAACAGGGATCCCATTTAACTTCTGCTTGCTATGCGTTGTCTTTTCTAAAACAGACCTAAACAATAAGTAAATGTCTTACTGTATTCTTATTTTCATTAAATAAAGAATTGAAACTAGAAAATAAGTCAGGCCAAGAGAGCTATATGTTTAACTTAGCCTTCCTCTCTTTTTCTATTATCTGCTTGACTCTCATAGGCATTTTATTATGAGACACCTGCTCTAACCTCTGACTGATGTATTTACCCCAATTAAAATCTACTAGAAATTATTTTTCCATAGGTCAAAACTTTAAGTTTATCTTATGTGATAGTTTTATTGCTTTGAAATCTCAAATAGGCTTGATGGCAGAACATGAAACAAAACACAGAAATAATCAGGTAACCTAATTTTAGTTCAAGAAGAAAGCATTCAACTACATTTTGGATGTTAGCCAGAGTAGATATAGACCTGTGTGTATTTCCCTCTAACTTCCCACCCTCATGCTAACCTTAAAACAAATAAGACTCTTGAGCAAGCCCAGAATTCTATGATCCCTGCACTGATGGATCCCTTGCCCTACCAGTTGTCAGTTCAGTTCAGTTCAGTCGCTCAGTCGTGTCGGACTCTTTGTAACCCCATGAATCGCAGCACACCAGGCGTCCCTGTCCATCACCAACACCCGGAGTTCACTCAGACTCACGTCCATTGAGTCCATGATGCCATCCAGCCATCTCATCCTCGGTCGTCCCCTTCTCCTCCTGCCCCCAATCCCTCCCAGCATCAGGGTCTTTTCCAATGAGTCAACTCTTCGCATGAGGTGGCCAAAGTACTGGAGCTTCAGTTTTAGCATCATTCCTTCCAAAGAAATCCCAGGGTTGATCTCCTTCAGAATGGACTGGTTGGATCTCTTTGCAGTCCAAGGGACTCTCAAGAGTCTTCTCCAACACCACAGTTGTCAAGATCAGCACAATTTGGATGTACCTCTAGAACAAACAAAAGACACAGTAGAAGTTGCATCTGTTTGCTCCACCATGGATCTGCAATATTGAATGTCCTTGACATCACCCAAAAAGATAATAAAAGATAATAAAACAAAGGGAAAGCAACAAAGATCAAATTATTTCTGCAAATATATCACACATGTACCAGACTTCTGGTTCTGTCCTAGTTACTCTGAAAGGCAGCAGGTTCCTAATATCTTTGAAAGCTGCATTCTCAGAATTCTAACCCCTCCAAGCAGTTCATCTGAATATATCAGACTTGGAATATTTATACAAAACATTTTATAACAGCTACAGAGTAGAGATGGGTATTTCTAGGAGCCTGAAGCATAGTTAAGAAATTCCCTTGTGTGTTCACTTGCCTGAAGCTGACTTCTAGATGATATAGATTCAAGGGATTAGATCTGATAGACTGAGTGCCTGATGAACTATGGACTGAGGTTCATGACATTATAGAGGAGGCAGAGAACAAGATCATTCCCGAGAAAAAGAAATGCAAAAAGGCAAAATGGTTGTCTGAGGAGGCCTTACAAATAGCTATGAAAAGAAGAGAAGAAAAAGACAAAGAATAGCAAGAGAGATAAAAAAGCCTTCCTCGGGGATCAATGCAAAGAAATAGAGGAAGACAATAGAATGAAAACACTAGAGATCTCTTCAAGAAAATCAGAGATACCAAGGGAACTTTTCACTCAAAGATGGGCACAATAAAGGACAGAAATGGTATGGACCTAACAGAAGCAGAAGATATTATAAAATGAAATTAATCACTACATTCTCAGAGACAAGGAAATAGTAATAATAGTGCTCATAAAAAAAAGTAAATACAGAGTGACTTTTAAAGTATTCACATACCTGTTCATAATTAAAGACATACAAATCAAATAAAGATGATATTGAATTGGCAACCAATCAAAGTTCGATACTATCCCATCTTGACAAGTGAATGGGGAATTTGTCATTTTCATGTACTGTTTGTGCAGGGCTGATACTCAAGTAGCATGCACCAGTGTGACCATATGTTCTAATTGTTACCAGCATCTGTTCTAATTGGTCAGCATTCATCTTCTAGTGATTGCAAAATATATTTAATATCTCCCTTGTGTGAACAGGAGTATAAATCGGTACACCCTTTCCCCAGCACAATTGGCATTATGAATGTATGTACTTTGGTCCAACCATTCCACTGATAGGACTATATCACCTTCTGTTACATGCAAACACATTTAACACCCGAAAACTTATTATAGCATTTATTTTGTGTTGTGAAAATTTTGTTAAACAATTTGAACATCTCGTCCTGGAGGATATCTCTTTCCTAATATGTCCTTCCACATAGAGGGAGCCTCAAGCTAAGACTCTGGAAGTCTATCAGTCTGCTCGTGTATTCCCCTTTCATCTAATTGGTGGCTTCAGGATGAAGAAGTTGGCAAAATTTGTCAACTTATTTATCTACCACTCTCCTTTAAGATCACCACTAAGAAAGACAAAATAGAACACTTTTATCTACTCTCTAACTGGGATCAGGTTAGCCATAAAGGCTCTACTTATATTGGACTTGTATCTAATCAGCTGAATCTTATTGTTATACCAAGTATTTAAAATACAAAAGTATCCCAATTCTAAGCCAAATTGTCAAATATCTCCTTGAACAATATTAGTTATTGTCTTATTTTTATCTATGTACTCTTTTACTGTCAGTTTTTAAATGGGAAAGAAAAGAGTTATACTTTTTCTGCTTCCAGCAAATTCTACCCCATGCAATAAGATGCTGTAACTTAATTTCCTCAGCTATAGAAGTGGACTGCAATAGTAAATGATTCACAGTGTCAATCCCAGTTTACACCTGTGTCCTTGCTGTAATTATTACACTTAATGCAGTTAATATGAACTCCTTTTCATTTCAGAATTGCCTGCACTTACAAGGTTGATTACACAGTTCCCCATCTACCACTGTTGGCTAGTTTAGTCTCCCTAATGGGATGAGGGCTGGCTTTGGCTTTGCCCCTTTTGGGCCCACATCAGTCAGAAGCCAGGCAGTATGAACACCTGGTTCTGGTGCAGAACACAGAATTCCTAATTTTTCCCAGAATCAATGCAGAAGGACATTGTAACTCAATAAAGAAGAGAGGGAAAGTAATGCATGATGAGGTGAACTTTGTTAGTGAATGAAAGGAGACAAGGAGAACTGAAAAGTTAAATCTATATACTTCTTCCCCCTAACAGCTGATTATAAGCTGTGGTAACCATAAAACCCCTCTATGTATCCAAATAACTAGTGATATTTTGATAGTCTGTGAGCAGTTTAGTAAGGCACTTCCTTGAATTTACTTTCCCTGACACAGACTTTTTATCTCTCCTGTTTTGTTGACCTGGGATTATATTCAGACATCAAACAGATTTTTCTCCTGCTCTGTTTTTTACAGAATTCAGAGTAAGACAACACCAGGGATGGTCCTGAAAATGAAACACACATAATGGGCATTTGGGTTGGAAATCTCACCTGTCTGGAGGCAACAAGACCCCTTCACCTTGTTCTAAGTGGGGCAGTTATGGTCCACCAAAAAATAACCCATTATTAAAGCTTTCAAATTTTTGAGCTGGTACAGGGCATAGATAGACATTAAGGCATTAGAAGATCAAGCAACTCCTACACTTATTGATTTAAGGACTATGACACTTATGAAAGATTTGATGTGGTGACTGTTTTCTATTACTTTGCAGGTCTTTGAAAAAACAAAGAGAAAAAGAGTCTTCTGCACTGCAGGTGGATTCTTTACCAACTGAGCTATCAGAAAACCCCTAAGAATTTAGTGAAAGTTGCTCAGTGGTGTCTAACTTTGTGACCCCATGGACTATACAGTCCATGGAATTATACAGGCCAGTTCCTGGAGTGGGTAGCTTTTCCCTTCTCCAGGGGATCTTCCCAACCCAGGAATTGAACTCCGTTCTCCCACATTGCAGGTGGATTCTTTACCAGCTGAGCCACCAGGAAGCCTGCTGTGTTGGGGCATTTTATTTCCAATATAAGACAAGTTCTAAAAATTAGAAGGCTTTAAGGCAGCTTCAAAGGAGACTATCATTTTGCACAACCACAGGTAATTTGTGCTGAAATCAAGGTTCAGAGTGGCAGAGCAATTCTGAGGAAGAGGAAAACCCTTTGCCAAATTAAGAACTGCAGTAGAAAGAGTGGGAGCTGACAGCTGGATTTTGGTGGAGCAGCTTGTGAATCTTTAACAACCAAAATTCCCTGAAATCCCCTGGTTGCAGAAGGATCCCAATCTCACTGGAACAAGCAGAATAGTCTTCTCATCTGAAGACCCTGGGATGATCACAAATGGAGCATTTGCTGAAGGTGATGCTTTTGCACTTCAATTTCCACACTCAAAGAGATGGGAATACCAGACCACCTGACCTGCCTCTTGAGAAATCTGTATGCAGGCCAGGAAGCAACAGTTAGAACTGGACATGGAACAACAGACTGGTACCAAATAAGAAAAGGAGTACGTCAAGGCTGTATATTGTCACCCTGCTTATTTAACTTATATGCAGAGTACATCATGAGACACGCTGGACTGGAAGAAACACAAGCTGGAATCAAGATTGCTGGGAGAAATATCAATAACCTCAGATTTGCAGATGATACCACCCTTATGGCAGAAAGTGAAGAGGAACTAAAAAGCCTCTTGATGAAGTGAAAGAGGAGAGTGAAAAAGTTGGCTAAAGCTCAACATTCAGAAAATGAAGATCATGGCATCCAGTCCCATCACTTCATGGGAAATAGATGGGGAAGCAGTAGAAACAGTGTCAGACTTTATTTTTGGGAGGCTCCCAAATCACTGCAGATGGTGATTGCAACCATGAAATTAAAGACGCTTACTCCTTGGAAGAAAAGTTATGACCAACCTAGATAGCATATTCAAAAGCAGACACATTACTTTGCCGATTAAGGTCCATCTAGTCAAGGCTATGGTTTTTCTAGTAGTCATGTGTGGATGTGAGAGTTGGACTGTGAAGAAGGCTGAGCACCGAAGAATTCATGGTTTTGAACTGTGGTGTTGGAGAAGACTCTGGAGAGTCCCTTGGAATGCAAGGAGATCCAACCAGTCCATTCTGAAGGAGATCAGCCCTGGGATTTCTTTGGAAGGACTGATGCTAAAGCTGAAACTCCAGTACTTTGGCCATCTCATGTGAAGAGTTGACTGATTGGAAAAGACTTTGATGCTGGGAGGGATTGGGGGCAGGAGAAGAAGGGGACAACAGAAGATGAGATGGCTGGATGGCATCATGGACTCAATGGACGTGAGTCTGAGTGAACTCTAGGAGTTGGTGATGGACGGGGAGGCCTGGTATGCTGCGATTCATGGGGTTGCAAAGAGTCGGACACAACTGAGCGACTGAGCTGAAATGAACTGATCTGATCCACACTCACTATCCCTGTTTGCCTTTAGCAAAAAACAAGGTCAGTTCTCAGCACAGCAAGAACCTGGAAGTAAGAACTCACCTCCAGAAAGAAATGGTTCAAAGACCAAAATAACTGAAGGTAAGTGGGGAAATATTTGGGAGAGTGTGAGGTGGTGTTGTTCATGGCAGAAAATGAAGACCTAAAGAGCCTCTTGATGAGAGTGAAAGATGGGAGTGAAAACCCTGGCTCAAAACTCAACATTCAGAAAACTAAGATCATGGCATCTGATCCCATTTCTTCATGGCAAATAGAAGGTGGAAAAATGGAATCAGTGACAGTTTTATTTTCTTGGGCTTTAAAATAACTGCAGACAGTGATTGCAGCCATGAAATTAAAAGACGCTTGTTCCTTGGCAGAAAAGCTATGGCAAACCTAAATGGCATATTAAAAAGGTGAGACATCACTTTGCCCACAAAGGTCCCTATAGTTAAAGCTATGTTTTTTCCAGCAGTCATGTATGGATGTTAGAGTTGGACCCTGAAGAAGCCTACACACTGAAGAATTGATGCTTTTGAACTGTGGTATTAGAAAAGACTCTTGGAAAGCAAAGAGATCAAACCAGTCAAACCTAAAGGAAATTAACCCTGAATATTCACTGGAAGGATTGATGCTGAAGCTGAATCTCGAATACTTTTGGCTATGTGAGGTGAAGAGCCAACAACCTAGAAAGGACTCGGACTGGGAAAGATAGAAGGCAAAAGGAGAAAGGGGCAGCAGAGGTTAGATAGCATCACATACTCAATGGATATGAATTTGAGCAAACTCCAGGAGACAGCAGAGCACAGAGAATCTTGGAGTGTTGCAGCTCATGGGGTTGTATCCAGTCTGGCATGATTTAGTGACTGAACAATAGCAGTAATAGGTGGTGGGAACAAAAACATTATGGAATAAGGGAAAATGGCACTGGGGCAGTAACTTAAGACATGGGTTCATTTTTGGGCAGGGAACCATGGAAATGGGCTGCTGGTCATAATATTCTGTGTTTTCTTAAGACCAGAGACAAATTGAAACAGTCTGCATTAAATGTGATGTGGATACTTCAAGTTTGGTAAAAAATCCATCAAGTTGAGATAGGGATTTGAAGGCTCAGAGAGGGAACAACCCCAGAATGGAGCACTGAGAAGTCAGCACCAACACATATTCCCCAGGAGTGTTCACTGGGCAGTCTCTTCACTAAAGCTCCATGGACCTAAAGGAAGGGCACTGTTAGTAGGTAATAACTCTGTATGGGAAAATAATCTTTAAAAAACGAGTGGATATATGTATATATACAACTGATTCACTTTGTTATATGCCTGAGCTAATACAAAATTGTAAATCAACTACACCCCAATAAAAATTTTAAAAAAGCATAACTCCTAAAATAGTCTTGTTCAGAGGTGTTATTGGCATATGGATATAGAAGGAAAAAACTATAAATTTCTAGCAAGATTTATTAAATATAATACCTTGTGTATGATACACTCAGTCAGTTCAGTTGCTCAGTGGTGTCCAATTCTTTGCAACCTCATGAATCACAGCACGCCTGGCCAGCCTGTCCATCACCAACTCCCAGAGTTCACTCAAACTCATGTCCATCAAGTCGGTGATGTCATCCATCAATCTCATCCTCTGTTGTTCCCTTCTCCTCCAGCCCCTAGTCCCTCCCAGCATCAGGGTCTTTTCCAATGAGTCAGCTCTTCACATAAGGTGGCCAAAGTACTGGAGTTTCAGCTTTTAGCATCAGACCTTCCAATGAACACCCAGGACTGATCTTCTTTAGGATGGACTGGTTGGATTTCCTTGATACATTCGTGCTATCGTGCTAAGTCGCTTTAGTCCTGTCCGACTCTGTGCAACCCCACAGATGGAAGCCCACCAGGCTCCCCACTCACTGGGATTTTCCAGGCAAGAACACTGGAGTGGGTTGCCATTTCCTTCTCCAATGCATGAAAGTGAAAAATGAAAGTGAAGTCGCTCAGTTGTGTCCGACTCTTAGCGACCCCGTGGACTGCAGCCTACCAGGCTTCTCCGTCCATGGGGTTTTGCAGGCAAGAGTACTGGAGTGGGTTGCCATTGCCTTCTCTGCCTTGCTACATTAGATACTACAAATTGAGTAAAAAGACTGTTTTTAGTGTTATTCTTATAAATATAAAAACATTAACGTACCAAATCATATGCTACAAATGACTCTAGAAGGATCAGGAAGTTGAAGAAAGTAGAAAGAAACTCTTTTAATTTATATATTTAGATTTTGCTTTTAAGAAAAATATTTTAATATTTCTTGTACATATTTTGCACTAGTGGCCTTTATTCACAGAACTTTGAAGGCTATTATTTTCTATTTATTTCCTACATACTTTTAATGGTCTTTTTTTTTTTTTTGCACAGCCATTTTCTTATATTCATCCTTGAAATATTTGAGGATTTCACTAGCTATTATTTCTCAATTAGCCAGTGTGTCTATAGATTTTGTTCTCCTTACTATCTTAATACATTCTAAAACTATTCAGTCAGAGTGATAGTTAATATGCAAATAATAGCCACAAGCAAACATTTACCAAATTTATATTTCTCAAAAATAAGTTCATGAAGATAGATAGACACATAGATAGATACATGTTCATTAAGGTGGTTTGAGAATATTTTATATTATTATAATTTTCCATTTTAAAATTTTCAACTCTTTCTAAAAGTTTATATAAGACTACAGTCCTCATAGTACATTGGTTCCAATTTCTTCCTATCCTCTAATTGCTACTGAATTTATATCAAAGAATCTATGTCAGTCTAAATATTATTTTAGACACTTTCTAAACATCTTGATTATATGTGAAATGATTAAAGGAAAAGTGAGAAAACACACTGAAAAGTATTAAGATTCTCATTGAAGTAATCTTAAAATATTAAATTCTATTTATCAGAGATATAAATCATTTATTTATATTATTTTGGGACAATTATTTCAAAATTAATGCTAACAATAAAATATTTGAATTTCCAAAAATATTTCCAATTAAACATTCATTTTGGAAGTTAATAATAATAAATTCTGTAAAGTGAAAGTGAAGTTGCTCAGTTGTGTCCGATTCTTTGTGGCCCCATGGAGCCTGTAAAGCTCTTCTGTCCATGGGATTTTCCAGACAATACTGGAGTGGGTTGTCATTTCCTTCTCCAGTAAATTCTGTAAAATTAACTATTAAAAGTATTAATATTTGCTAAATGTTTGGATAATGAGTTAGATTCAGTAGTACTTTTCAAATTGTGTAGAAAAATCACTGCAATTGTATACTTACATATATATATTCTTTTTTTTTTTTTTTGCACAGCCATTTTCTTATATTCATCCTTGAAATATTTGAGGATTTCACTAGCTATTATTTCTCAATTAGCCAGTGTGTCTATAGATTTTGTTCTCCTTACTATCTTAATACATTCTAAAACTATTCAGTCAGAGTGATAGTTAATATGCAAATAATAGCCACAAGCAAACATTTACCAAATTTATATTTCTCAAAAATAAGTTCATGAAGATAGATAGACACATAGATAGATACATGTTCATTAAGGTGGTTTGAGAATATTTTATATTATTATAATTTTCCATTTTAAAATTTTCAACTCTTTCTAAAAGTTTATATAAGACTACAGTCCTCATAGTACATTGGTTCCAATTTCTTCCTATCCTCTAATTGCTACTGAATTTATATCAAAGAATCTATGTCAGTCTAAATATTATTTTAGACACTTTCTAAACATCTTGATTATATGTGAAATGATTAAAGGAAAAGTGAGAAAACACACTGAAAAGTATTAAGATTCTCATTGAAGTAATCTTAAAATATTAAATTCTATTTATCAGAGATATAAATCATTTATTTATATTATTTTGGGACAATTATTTCAAAATTAATGCTAACAATAAAATATTTGAATTTCCAAAAATATTTCCAATTAAACATTCATTTTGGAAGTTAATAATAATAAATTCTGTAAAGTGAAAGTGAAGTTGCTCAGTTGTGTCCGATTCTTTGTGGCCCCATGGAGCCTGTAAAGCTCTTCTGTCCATGGGATTTTCCAGACAATACTGGAGTGGGTTGTCATTTCCTTCTCCAGTAAATTCTGTAAAATTAACTATTAAAAGTATTAATATTTGCTAAATGTTTGGATAATGAGTTAGATTCAGTAGTACTTTTCAAATTGTGTAGAAAAATCACTGCAATTGTATACTTACATATATATATGGAATTTAGAAAGATGGTAATGATAAACCTGTACGCGAGACAGCAAAAGAGACACAGATGTATAGAACAGCCTTTTGGACTCTGTGGGAGAGGGAGAGGGAGAGGGAGGGATGATTTGGGAAAATGGCAGTGCAACATGTATATCATAAGTGAAATGAATTGCCGGTCTAGGTTCGAGGCAGGATGTAGGATGCTTGGGACTGAGGCACGGGGATAGTCCAGAGAGATGATGTGGGGCGGGAGGGGGGAGGTGGGGGTCGGGATTGGGAGATCATGTACACTCGTGGCTGATTCATGTCAATGTATAGCAAAACGAATACAGTATTGTAAAGCAAAACAAACTGAAAAATAAAAAATAATTAAAAAATAAAAACAATAAAGTGGTGTTTGAGGAGGATGAAGAAGGAAAATTAGTTTTTCTTTTTTAATTGAAGGTATTTAATAGAAGTATGTATTAGAATGATCTAAATCATTTTAGAGCATGAAATCATCTTTGAAAAAGTCTTATGGGTTAGAAAAATAAGTATTTTTATTCCTTCTCCCTCAATATAAAATTTATCTTTATTATTAATGAATAAAACATGTGTTATTAAACATAAAGCACATAGGTTAGTTATACTCAATATCCTGATATGAATTTGAATAGAATAGGACTTTTAACAGAATTGTTCTTGTCATGATATTATATGAAAGATACAAGGACATTCATATTGGACTACTAGGCACACAGAATTTATGTACATTTGCCAATAGTAATATCTCAGAAAATTTGCCTACATGCTTTGCTAAAAGTGACATTTTAAATATTAATCTTCCTTGTCTATTTCCTTTTATAAGCTATAAGTAATTTTTTTTCACAAAAGAGAATTATTAGGAGCTGTAAAAAGTTTTTCTTTGATAGAATTACTTTTAAAAGCAACACATACAGCAGTAAGGAAATTGTATTTGAGGAAATATATGCCAGTTAACATCACTATTTCCAAAAAATGTTAATATTAATCTATAATCACAAAACTTATAAGCAGAATTTCAGTAGTATAACTTATGGTTAACAGCACACACAGTGGAGTCAGTTCAACTAACAGTCACCAGGAACTCTGTGCACTGAAGCAAATATACTTTTCCTTATATTAAAGAAAATGCTTTTAATTTTTTATCATGGTATATGATGTCAGGTATGGACTTTTATATATAGTCTTTATTATATTGATGTAGTTTTCTTCCATAATTAGCCTATTAAGAGCAATTATCAAGAAAGTTTGTTAATTGTTTTTAATGCTTTTTGTGCATTTATTGGGATGATCATGTGGAATTTTTCCTTTTTATTAAAAGACTTTCACATTTACATTAAGATTGAGTGAAAGGTATACAGATTTTCCACAAGCTGACAAATGCACCACAAACATATACTCTTTCATTATTAACATCCCCCTCCAGAGTCATACATTTTCAAAATTGATATACTAGAAGAATCAATACTGTTAAAATGGCCATACTGCCTAAGGTAATCTATAGATTCAATGAAATTCCTGTGAAGTTACCAATGGTATTTTTTAAAGAACTAGGACAATATTTTTAAAAAGTTGTATGGAAACACAAGACCCTGAATAGCCAAATTGGTCTTGAGAAAGTACAGAGCTTGAGGAATCAGACTCCTGACTTCAGACTACAGTACAAGGTGCAATACTCAAAATAATATGTTAATGGGAAAAATCAGATATATAAATCAACAGAACAGGAGAGAAAGCCCAGAAACAAACCCACGCGCTTATGGTTGATGGAGAAAAGACAGTCTCTTTGATGTACTGGGAAAACTGGACAGCTACATTTAAAAATGAAATTAGAATATTCAATAGCACCACATGCAAAAATAAACTCAAAAAGGATTAAAGACCTAAAAGTAAGACTGGGTACTTAAAACTCCTAGAGGAAACCATAGACAGAACACTCTTTTGATTTAAATTGCAGCAATATTCTTTGAATCTGTCTCCTACAGTAATGGAAATAAAAACAAAAATAAACAAATGGGATCTAATTAAACTTAACCATAAACAAGATGAAAAGACAATCTATGGACTGGGAGAAAATATTTGCAAATGATGCTATTGGCAAGGGATTAATTTGCAAAATGTGAACAGTTTATATAGTTTAAAAACACACAAACACACACACACACAAAACTACAAACAATCCAATCAAAAACTGAGCTAAAGACCTGAACAGATATTTCCCCAAAGAAGACATGAAAGTGAAAGTGAAGTCGCTCAGTCGTGTCTGACTCCTTGCGACCCTGTGGACTATAGTCCACCGGGCTCCTCAGTCCATGGGATTCTCCAGGCAAGAACATTGGAGTGGGTTGCCATTTCCTTCCCCAGGGGATCTTCGCGACCCAAAAATCGAACCCAGGTCTCCCGCATTGAGGCAGACGCTTTAACCTCTGAGCCATCAGGGAAAGAAAACATACAGATAGCCAATAAGCACATAAAAAGATATTTAATATCTCTAGTTACTAGAGAAATGCAAATCAAAACTACAATGAAATATCACCTCACACCAGTCAGAATATCTGTCATTAAAAAGTCTCCAAATAACAAATGCTAGAGAAGGTATGGAGAAAAGGGAACCTCCTACATTGCTGTGGGAGTGCAAATTGGTGCAGCCACTTTGGAGAAAAACACATACACACACAAACTCTAATTGAAAAGACACATGCATCCCAATATTCATAGCAGAACTTATTAAAATAGCCAAAATATAGAAGCAACCTAAATGTCCATCCACAGATGAATGGATAAAGAAAAGTGGTACATATATACAATGTAACATTACACAGCCATAAAGAAGAATGAAATAATATGTGTGCAATGTGGATGGACCTACAGATTATCATAGTAAGTGAAGTAGGTCAAGGGAGAAAGATAAAAATCATATGATATCACTTTTATGTGGAATATAAAAAATGATACAAATGAACTTATTTAGAGAAAGACTCCTATACATAGAAAACACACTTATGGCTACCAATTAGTAGGTAAAGGAGGTGAAGGGGAAAGTAAGACTTTTGGATTAACATATAAACAATACTATATATATAATAGGTAAATAACTAGTATGTTCTATATAGTACTGGGAACTATACTCAATATCTTGTATAATCTATAATAGAAAAGAATCTGAATCACTTTTCTCTTTACTTGAAACTAGTACAACACTTCCACTATATTTCAATAAAAATGTAAAAGAAAATTGATATAACATTTTTTCACTCAAAGTTCATAGTTTACATGAGGATTCACTCCTGGTGTTACATATCCTGATATTTTAGACTAGTATATAATGACACATACTCATTGTTAAGAGTATCATGCAGATTAATTTCACTGTTCTAAAAATCCTCTGTATCCCACCTATTCATCCCTCCCTCTCTCCTGACACCTGGCATCACAGATATTATTTTCTCCATGACTTCTTTGCCACAATAAGCTATGCTTAGAAGTATACAATATGCACATTTTTCTGACTGACTTAACTTAGTGTGATACTTTCAAGTGCCCCTCAGGTATTGTCATAGCTTGAGAGCTAATTTTTTACTTGGCACTAAAAATAAACTACTCTCTGAATAAACCAGTATTTTTGTCATTTTTACTGGTAAACACTGATGTTTTCAAGTTTGGGTAATTATTAATAAAACCACAAGAGGCATCTGTGTACAAACTTTTGTGTGTATGTATGTTTTGGTAAATATAAAAAATCATGATTGTTAGATTCTATTGTAAGAGCATATTTAATTTTGTAAGAACCTATAAAATTGTCTTTCAGTGAGGCTGTATCATTTTGCCTTCCTGTCAGCAATGAATGAGAGTTCCTGTTCTCTACACCTGTTCCAACATTTGGTGTTGTCAGTGTTTTAGATTTTTCATTTTAGTATGTTATGTAGTGATATCTCACAGTTATTTTATTTTATTTCATTATTTTTTAAATTTAATTTAATTTAATTTTTTTCTTTGCTTTACAATATTGTATTCGTTTTGCTATACATTGACATGAATCAGCCATGAGTGTACATGAACTCCCAATCCCGACCCCCACCTCCCTCCTCCCGCNCAACATTCAGAAAACTAAGGTCATGGTATCTGGTCCCATCACTTCATGGGAAATAGATGGGGAAACAGTGGAAACAGTGACAGAATTTCTTTTTTGGGGCTCCAAAATCACTGCAGATGGTGAATGCAGTCATGAAATTAAAAGACGCTTACTCCTTGGAAGAAAATTTATGGCCAAACTAGTCAGCATATTAAAAAGCAGAGTCATTACTTTGCCAACAAAGCAACAAATGTCCGTCTAGTCAAAGCTATGGTTTTTCCAGTACTCATATATGGATGTGAGAGTTGGACTATAAAGAAAGCTGAGCACCGAAGAATTGATGCTTTTGAACTGTGGAGTTAGAGAAGACTCTTGAGAGTCCCTTGGACTGCAAGGAGATCCAACCAGTCCATCCTAAAGGAAATCCATCCTGAATATTCATTGGAAGGACTGATGTTGAGGCTGAAACTCCAATACTTTAGCCACCTGCTGCGAACAATTGACTTATTGGAAAAGACCCTGATGCTAGGAATGATTGAAGGCAGGAGAATGGGACAACAGAGGATAATATGGTTGGATGGCATCACTGACATGATGGGCATGAGTTTGAATAACCTCTGGGAGTTGGTGATGGACAGAGAGGCCTGGTGTGCTGCAGTCCATGGGGTCTCAAAGAGTCAGATACAACTGAGCAACTGAACTGAACTGTTCAGGGTGACCATATGATTTGTTGTCCAAACTATGACAGTTTTGAGAACAAATGAGTGTTGCTATTAAAAAATGCTCTAGGATAGCAGATGTGAACAGGAATTCCAAGCAGGCTATGTGGTATAGTCACCTTAATTACACATGGCTCACTTCACAAGACTCTAAAACATGTTACCAGAGGCCAGAAAGGAAAGACATGGCAAAGATTCAGCAGGCTTTGACCTTCTAACAGGATTTACAGAGCTAACCAGAGACAGGTTTTCCAAAATACATATTAGGCGGACTAACTTTGTTTGGTCTCCGTGAAAAGCTTAGAGGGGATTTAGTGGAGGAATGGTAAGCTAGTTCTTCAGCAGCAGAATTTTACATCTCAGCTCTAAACTGTTCATTCCACCCATCTCCCCTTGCCTCCTTTCCTCCCTACTCTGCCTGTACCACCCTCAAGTGGAACCCTGTTCACAGCCTGACATAATTGGCAGCATGCTTTGTTGTTGGTTTGCCTTGCTGATGCCTCATTACTGGAAGGTTGCCAATATTAGCATACCAGCTACATGCACCAGTGGTCTGATCTGGAATGGGAAATCCTACTGTATATGCCTATGCAGGAGAGAGTGCTCTAAACAGCTCTGAAGAGGAACTAGACAAATGTTTGAATAAAAGCAACTGAAGGGTAACTGTTAATTCCAAAGTCATGGTCCCAGCTGACTTTCTTGGCTTCCTTCCCTCCTAGATTTTTCTGTGCTCCTTTGTTATCTGTGGTTTAATCCTCAAGTACAGTTCTGGTGTGATCCATGATGCAATGTTTCTAAATGCTAACATATTGGCTCAATTATCCCAAAAGAAGGGAACTAAAAACATTTTTCTTCTTGCAGCTACCAAATGTCCAAGTCTGGGTGGCTTGCTTAAAAACTCACATACACTGAAGATTTGTCCCTTGCCTCCATGCTGAACACTTTCTTCTCCCCAAGAGAAGACAGAGACCGTGATCAAAATATGAGATGTGTAGAGAAAATCTGTTTCACTTGTGTATATCATATTTGAAAGCTGAACTAAAATAACATCCCTGTCTTCTCTCAGGTTGGATTTCCTAAAATACACTTTTGTTTCCCACTCTGAAACAAGGATTTCAGCCAATTTGTTTTGCCCTAATTTGTGACATTAGCAAATAAATGTCTAAAGTATCTTAAGTGAAATCACAGAAACTATTTTATCAAAATTGCAAAATGTTGAGTATATGTATTTGTGTGTACATACTCCTGTTTCTTCAAGGTAAGGAATGAGGCTACTCAGAATTAATAAGGGACAATAAGTGATGGTTTTCTTTCATGAACTGCCATTGAAGGTTGCAAGAAGACTCAAAAAAAAAAAAAAAAAAGCTCTGGTAACTAGTTTCCATTGTATTTATTAAAATCCCACATGCTACTTTTGTTTGTCTTCCATCCACTTTCTTCATGGAAATCAAAGACACAAAGAACAAGCAAAGCCCTGACTTGCACTTGATAAATATGGCCCTTATAGCATTCTGTACAATTTGGAGCCTAGACCATTATTTCAGTGAAACCTGTGATTGTTCATTAGCACAACGAGTGTGTAATAAATATAATGAAAGACTGCTGGCTTTACTCTATCTTTGTCATCTAAAGCAGTTCCATGAATAACTATGGGGATTTGTCTCCAAATGACTTATTTGCTTCCCTTCTAATAAATAACAAGTAATTAGGGTAATATATTGTTTCCTAGTTATGTTCACCATGTAGTGAAGAGAAACAAATGCACAAGTTTAGATATGAAAGAATAGTAGATAATTTTTATATTATCCCTTAAAGTATTTAGACTCATTATGCATAAGTTAAACTGCTGGGAGGTCTAAGTACAAAGCAAGAGCCGAGCTTCTACATTTAATGAGTTTCTTTATTACTCAGGGCATGAATTACTACTCTGATACTATAAAACTGCAGCGAGTGCTCTGCATCTCAGATGAGACTCTTTGAGGAATGCACTCGTCAGTGAACTGTCAGTGATGGGATGGGCTAATCTGATTTAGAAAGGATTAGGTTGGGAACTGCGCCTCTGAATGTCAAGGTAGCTACATCTCTCCACAGAGGAGTGGAATGTTTTAACTCTTCACATCCAAGGCCCTGGTGTTAGGAGAACCCTCTGAGACACAAGGTCACATCCATTACTGAGCACCAAGATGGAAATAATTTGTACTGATGACCTCCTCAGGTCTCTTGAGAGAAATCTATCTTCACTCTCACAATACCAGGGAGTTACTGCCAAGCCTTGGCCTTGGAATTCAAAACATTCTTCTAGGGAAAAAATAAAAAGAAGATGGCCTCTGTCAATTATTACAGAAAAATTGATATGCAACAAATATCTTTATACCATCACACACTTGACTGGAGAAGGGGGACCAGTTACTACGGTGGGAATCTGCTGAGTGTCTGGATTCAGGATGGGGAAGAGGAAGGCACGAGCAAGTAAACACCTCAGTGGACCAATCACAGCTGTGGAGTCTGTGCTGGTACAGACTCTCCATAGACTGAGATCACTACTTTGTTTTTTTTGTTTTTTTTTTTTTTTTTAATTAATTTTTATTTTTTTAGTTTGTTTTGCTTTACAATACTGTATTCATTTTGCTATACATTGACATGAATCAGCCACGAGTATACATGAACTCCCAATCCCGACCCCCACCTCCCCTCTCCCGCCCCACACCCTCTCTCTGGATTATCCCCGTGCATCAGTCCCAAGCATCCTGCATCCTGCATCAAACCTGGCCTGGCGATTCGTTTCACTTATGATATCACACATGTTACACTGCCACTCTGCCAACCCATCCCACCCTCTCCCTCTCCCACAGAGTCCAAAAGGCCGTTCTATACATCTGTGTCTCTTTTGCTGTCTTGCGTACAGGTTTATCATTACCATCTTTCTAAATTCCATATATATGTGTAAGTATACTGTATTGGTGTTTTTCTTTCTGGCTTACTTCACTCTGTATAATCGGCTCCAGCGTCATCCACCTCATTAGAACTGATTCAAATGTATTCTTTTTAATAGCTGAGTAATACTCCATTGTGTATATGTACCACAGCTTTCTTATCCATTCATCTGCTGATGGACATCTAGGTTGCTTCCATGTCCTGGCTATTATAAACAGGAGGTCACTACTTTGAAAGCTATTGTTGTTGTTGTTCACTTGCTAAGTTGTGTCTGACTCTTTGTGACCCCATGGACTGCAACATACCAGACTTTCCTGTCCTTTGCTATCTCCTTGAGTTTGCTCAAATTCATATCCGTTGAGTCAATGATGCCATCCGAACATCTCAACCTCTGTTGCCTCCTTCTCCCCTTGCCCTCAATTTTTCCCAGCATCAGGATCTTTTCCCATGAATTGATCTTTGCATTAGGTGGCCGAAGTATTGGAGCTTCAATTTCAGCATCAGTTCTTCCAATGAATATTCAGGGTCAATTTATTTAGGATTGACTGGTTGGATCTCCTTGCTGTCCAAAATACTCTCAAGACTCTTCTTCAGCATCAGAGTTTGAAAACATTAATTCTTCAGTGCTCAGCCTTGTTTATGGTTCAGCTCTTGCATCCATACATAACTACTGGACAAATCATAACTTTGAGTATACTGATCTTTGTCAGCAAAATGATGTTTCTGCTTTTTAATATGCTGTCTAGGTTTGTCATCACTTTTCTTTCAAGGAGCAAGCATCTTCTAATTTTTTCACTGCAGTCACCATCCACAGTGAGTTTGGAGCCCAAGAAAATGAAATCTGTCACTGTTTCCACTTTTTTCCCATCTATTTGCCATGAAGTGATGGTACCAGATGCCATGATCTTAGTTTTTTGAATGTTGAGTTTTGAACCAGCTGTTTCACTCTCTTCTTTTACCTTCATCAAGAGGATCTTTAGTTCCTCTTTGCTTTCTGCCATTAATGGGGTATCTTCTGTATATCTGAGATTGCTGACATTTCTCCCAACAATATTAATTCTATCTTGAGCTTCATTCAGCCCTTCACTTCACATGATTTACTCTGCATAAAAGTTAAATAAGCCAGGTGACAATATATAGCCTTGACGTACTCCTTTCCTAATTTTAAACCAATCTGTTGTTCCATGTCTGGTTCTAACTGTTGCTTCTTGACCTGCATACAGGTTTCCCAGGAGGCAGATAAGATAGTCTGGTATTCTCATCTCTTTCAGAATTTTCCATTTGTTGTGATCTATACAGTCAAAGTCTTTGACATAGTCAACAAAGCAGAAGTAGTTCTTATTTTTAATTCCCTTGCTTTTTCAATGATCCCATGGATGTTGGCAATTTGATCTCTGGTTTCTCTGCCTTTTCTAAATCCAGCTTGAACATCTTGAAGTTCTTTGTTCACATACTATTAAAGCCTATCTTGAAGGATTTGAGCATTACCTTGCTAGAATGTGAAATAAGCACAACTATGCAGTAGTTTGAGCATTCTTTGGCATTGCCCTTGTTTGGGATTAGAATGAAAACTGACCTTTTCCAGTCCTGTGGCCACTGATGAGTTTTCCAATTTTGCTGGCATATTGGGTGCAGCACTTTCACAGTATCATCTTTTAGGGATTGAAATAGCTCGACTGGAATTCCATCACCTCTACTACCTTTGTCTGTAGTGATTCTCCTTAAGGCCCACTTAACTTCACACTCCAAGATGTCTGGCTCTAGGTGAGTAACCACACCATTGTGGTTATTCAGTTCATTAAGACCTTTTTTGTATAGCTCTTCTGTGTATTCTTGCCATATCTTCTTAATATCTCCCACTTAAGTTAGATCCTTGCCATTTCTGTCCTTTATTGTGCCCATTTTTGCATGAAATATTCCCTTGATATCTCTAATTTTCTTGAAGAGATTGCTAGTCTTTTCCATTCTGTTGTTTTCCTCTGTTTTTTTTGCATTGCTCCTTTAAGAAGAGTTTCTTATCTCTCCTTGCTATTCTTTGGAACTCTGCATTCAGATGGGTATATCTTTCCCTTTCTCCTCTGCTTTTTGCTTCTCTTCTTTTTTTTGAAAACTAGATTGCCTGTTAACAAGACAGAAGATGGTACAGGGTGGTCTCTCATCTCTAAAGCTTGTGGGTCAGAAAACACAGGAGGGCTTCTCTTTGCTCAATTCTTGCCCAACTCTCTGAAAAAGCTGAACCCTTTACCACTTCTTCAGACAGCCTGACAGGTCCTCCCATACATTTGATATGCTTTAATTGGAATTAGTGGGAAAAGATCAGGGGCTCTGACCTGGCTTCAGTGTGAGCACTGGGACATAAGTCCTCTGTTTTGCTTCTCTTCTTTTTTTTGAAAACTAGATTGCCTGTTAACAAGACAGAAGATGGTACAGGGTGGTCTCTCATCTCTAAAGCTTGTGGGTCAGAAAACACAGGAGGGCTTCTCTTTGCTCAATTCCTGCCCAACTCTCTGAAAAAGCTGAACCCTTTACCACTTCTTCAGACAGCCTGACAGGTCCTCCCAAACATTTGATATGCTTTAATTGGAATTAAGTGGGAAAAGATCAGGGGCTCTGACCTGGCTTCAGTGTGAGCACTGGGACATAAGTCCTCTGAGCTGGGGATGGAGATAGGAAAAGGGATGCCTAAGAAGTAATCTTGATAGGATCTGTGGAGTATTTACTTTGCACTAAGTTGGTGATGGACAGGGAGGCCTGGCGTGCTGCGGTTCATGGGGTCACAAAGAGTCAGACACGACTGAACGTCTGAACAGAACTGAACTGAGGCTTTGATCTACTTTCTCCATATATGTCAACTCTTTCAATCTTCAGGATAACTCTGAGCAGGCATTACCATGCCCATTTTCCAGATGAGGGAATGAAGAGACAAATCCGAAGTACTGTGGTCCTTGTTCTATACTGGGGAAGTGCCAGCATCTGAGTTTAAACTCCACTGACTGGCTACAGAGCCCACGCTTTTAAGCCACTCCAGTGACTCTCTCAAGATCTCCTACTTCCTCTGATTACTTCCCACTAGGCTAGAAATAGAGCTAATTCCACTTTAAATGGGGGCGGGGGGAGCTACATCACAAATATTGAACTCTAAGACTTTCCATTTGGGAAAACAAAAAAACAGTAGGCAGCCTAATGAAAGGGGGAAAAAAAAAATCCAAGACTGAATTCCAACTGTCCTACTCAGATTTGAGGAATGGAGCCACAAGCTGAAAATGTAAAGAACAAGTCAATGGAAGAATAAAATTTGGGGCCCAACGTGTTCAACTTCAAATATATCTACAACAAAACTTATTTTAACAAGATATGATTTCAAAAGAGAACATGACAGATAGCTGCGAAAGTCTTTCTTCTCCAGTCAGGAGCAGAGTGATTTTGCCTCCCATTTGCTATACACAGATGACTAGGAAGAGGTTCAGGTAGAGGTGGGGACAGCAGCCAGTTTTCTAAGCAAGTAAATTAGAAAACATGAAAAGGCATGTTGGAACATATCCTTTAATAATACATGCCAAAAAANTCTTTCAGCTGCACCCCATTACCTCTGCTTTCCAGAGAGGGCATCAGCATTTCCCTTCACATTAGCTCTTTAACAAAGAAACTTCTTTGTGCATAATCAGATTTAAAAGGTTCTTTGGGACCCAAAATTTCTTTCTCATTGATGCCTAAAATTTCTCTTCTAACGTCACTTACTGCCACCAGTCTCTTCTCATTCCAGTACTCCACAAAGCACTGCCATCTTAATCTTCTCAAAGCACCAAGGTCTCAAGTCTCCCTTTTGGTTTGGTTTCTGAGTACTGTATCTATTCCCCTACTCATATCATACTCCCATCTAGAATGCTGTGTACTTTTCTAAAGTCATTCATGGTTACGCCTAGCTCAGATTCCACCTTCTCCATGGCATTGCCTCCTTCTGTAGCTGCCTTCCTGTTTCACAATAGGTTTTGCAATTAATAATGCATCATAATTTATTATTATCATATGCCAGAGGCAGAATTATTTCATAATAATGTAGTGTTTCATAAAGTCCTCTCAGCAGCCCTATGTGAAAGGAATTATTATTCCCTTCACTTTACAGGTGAGGAAACTATGGCACACAGAGGCTACATCACTTGGCTGAGATATCAAGGCAGACCTATTTTTCAGACTCAGCTAATCTAAGCCAAGAGTCTGCACTTACCCTTGTGAAAACTCCTGCTATGGTTTGAAGTTTGTGTTGTTATTTGTTGTGTCCTCATTTTACTTTTGTATACTTACTCCTGTTCAACCCAAGGAAAATGTCAGATTTTGAAATCATGGACTATTTCTGAGTCTTTATCCTTTGCAATGTTTACACATTCAGCACTAACTGAGTGAGAGTTGGTATTGTTTCTGTTTTTCTTTTCATTATCACTATTCACTGCTGTTTGATTTTATATATTCCAAGTATTATTCTCTTCCTGCGGCTCTCTTGCAATCTGCTATGGTTTGAAGTTTGTGTTGTTATTTGTTGTGTCCTCATTTTACTTTTGTATACTTACTCCTGTTCAACCCAAGGAAAATGTCAGATTTTGAAATCATGGACTATTTCTGAGTCTTTATCCTTTGCAATGTTTACACATTCAGCACTAACTGAGTGAGAGTTGGTATTGTTTCTGTTTTTCTTTTCATTATCACTATTCACTGCTGTTTGATTTTATATATTCCAAGTATTATTCTCTTCCTGCAGCTCTCTTGCAAACTGCAAGTCCTGTTTATGCTCAGAAAATATTCCTGTGCTTTCCCAATACTTTTATGAGATTTGATGACCAGAGAAAGAAGCAATAGAAGGGATCA
Organism: Aepyceros melampus; assembly: GCA_006408695.1. Lineage (NCBI taxonomy): Eukaryota > Metazoa > Chordata > Mammalia > Artiodactyla > Bovidae > Aepyceros > Aepyceros melampus. The sequence goes on from SJXQ01003463.1 coordinate 667,170, forward strand.
TGAGTTTTGAAAGAACAAGCAGAGATGATACGGTGGTCATGGAAAGCAAGCCTCCTACATCCCAATTACCCACCTGCAGAGGTGATGTGTTGGTCATGGAAAGCAAGCCACCCACATCCCAATTACCCACCTACAGCTGGCACTGCCTAGTGACATATTGTTCCTGATTCATTGTACAACCACTAATAGAAAACATTAACTAATGGATTTATGCATATTCATTGTGCTTTAAACTTCTTAAAAGTCTATTCATAAACAGAATCTCTCTTAACTCATAAGGTCTTCATGTTCGCACAGCTCTCATTTTTATCAACAGCTGCCCTTTAGTACTTCAACTTGGAGAGTAAAATTCTTGCTCAGATACAACCAGTGTGTTTGTGGAAGAACTAGGAAGTCCCCCACCATGTCTTGCTGTGACATGGTCTAAGGCAGTGGTTTCCAACGTTTTTGGCACCAAGGATTGATTTCATGGAAGATAGTTTTTCATGGACCGAGGGTGGAAAGGGATGGGTTTCAAGATAATTCAAGTGTATTATATTTATTGTGAACTTTATTTCTAATATAATGCTGCTGCAGATCTGACAGGAGGTACTGGTCCAAGATCTGGAGGTTGGGGACACCTGATCTAGCGTTCTCCTCTGTCACTTTTGAACTTTCTGTCCCTTTCTGTCCCTCTTCCCTACGGATGTCTCTCACATAACATAGACAAAGGAAGTATTTACTGCTGCTGCTGATGATGACTGAAAAATACTCACCTGAATACTGACTTTTTACGGAAGAATATGGTTTTTAAATTTTACTTTCAGCTAAAGCTCTAGCATGAACAGGGACTGTGGAACAGCATTAGTCTCCCTTGGACGAGAAAGCTGTTCATTTTCTTTCTTCAAGGACTAATTACTGAGCATCTACTATAGGCCAAGTAGTCCTAGGTGTATGATGACAAATAATAAAAGCATACCTGATCTAGCGTTCTCCTCTGTCACTTTTGAACTTTCTGTCCCTTTCTGTCCCTCTTCCCTACGGATGTCTCTCACATAACATAGACAAAGGAAGTATTTACTGCTGCTGATGATGATGACTGAAAAATACTCACCTGAATACTGACTTTTTACGGAAGAATATGGTTTTTAAATTTTACTTTCAGCTAAAGCTCTAGCATGAACAGGGACTGTGGAACAGCATTAGTCTCCCTTGGACGAGAAAGCTGTTCATTTTCTTTCTTCAAGGACTAATTACTGAGCATCTACTATAGGCCAAGTAGTCCTAGGTGTATGATGACAAATAATAAAAGCATAACCCAACCCTAGCCCTCAGGAGGCTTGGTCTAGAGGGTCAAGTGGGAACTAAGGTAGATTTTGATTGGGGGTTGTTTAAGCATTCTTTGAACCTCATTCCTATATTTTGGAAACTCTAGTATCTGCTCCAGGAGTGTGAGACCACCCAAGATGTTGACCTTTTTATTCCATGGCTGACTCTGAGCATCCCCTTCTGCTGAAGTAGTTGAGTTTAGGAAACTTTTCACTATTGGTATCATATTTTCCCTAGACCAGAGACTCAGCCCTCTTCTTTAGTTTACACACCCACACATACACACACACCATTTATAGCACTGTTTTAGTGAGTGACCAAGACAATGGGAGTTTTAAGAAATGGAGAAATGCATGACAGTAAATCCGACAATTGCATCTTCCAAATATATTGAGAGTCTGACCACTTCTTACTACCTCTAAGTCGACATCATCTCTCATTTGAATTATCCCAACAGGCTTCTTAATCACTCTCCCACTTGCCTCCAGAGTATTTGCATAGGTCCCAGAGTGATTCTTTTAGAATATGAATTAGACCAAGTTCCATTTTGCTCACAACCCTCCAAACACTTTGCCCTCTAGCTCAGCATAAATGTCTAGAGGGACTTAACGTTGTTCACAACTCTCAATTCCCTCTGAGCTCATCTCTAGCATTTTTATACTTTTTGCTCTGCTCCAGACACAATGGCTTCTAGAAGCTTCCTCAGAAACAACAAGCACGGTAATCTCTCGGGTCTTTGCATCTTCCTTTACTTCTGGCTGGGTCACCCTCCCCCAGATGTATGTGTGACTTGTTCCCTTGTTTTCTCCAGGTCTCTGTCTAATTATCAGTTAGAAAAAAGCTTCCTACACCTGCCTTTGAAAACAAATCCAAGAAGAGTGCCGAGCATGTCGTAGAAGGTCAATAAAAATTGTTCAAGAGTAAACAAACTTAACTTTAAAAAGTTTGAAATCCCACTGCTTGAAATCCAGCCCTTTGGCATCTCAGTAGCATCTTCTTAACTCTCCCCTCCCCGGTGTTGTGTTGCTTTCAAGCATTATTTTCTCTCTGTCTCTGTGGTCACTTTGATCTCTCTTGTGCCCATTCCCGCTAAAGAACATATTCCAGCTACATCATGTACTACATATGAACCCTTAGGGAAAATGTTGTTTATTATAGTAGTAACAGTAGTTCAGTTGCTCACTCGTGTCTGATTCTTTGCAACCCCATGAATGGCAGCACACCAGACCTCCCTGTCGATCACCAACTCCCGAAGTTTACCCAGACTCATGTCCACTGAGTAAGTGATGCCATCCAACCATCTCATGCTCTGTCATCCCCTTCTCCTTACCTCTAAGTCGACATCATCTCTCATTTGAATTATCCCAACAGCCTTCTTAATCACTCTCCCACTTGCCTCCAGAGTATTTGCATAGGTCCCAGAGTGATTCTTTTAGAATATGAATTAGACCAAGTTCCATTTTGCTCACAACCCTCCAAACACTTTGCCCTCTAGCTCAGCATAAATGTCTAGAGGGACTTAACGTTGTTCACAACTCTCAATTCCCTCTGAGCTCATCTCTAGCATTTTTATACTTTTTGCTCTGCTCCAGACACAATGGCTTCTAGAAGCTTCCTCAGAAACAACAAGCACGGTAATCTCTCGGGTCTTTGCATCTTCCTTTACTTCTGGCTGGGTCACCCTCCCCCAGATGTATGTGTGACTTGTTCCCTTGTTTTCTCCAGGTCTCTGTCTAATTATCAGTTAGAAAAAAGCTTCCTACACCTGCCTTTGAAAACAAATCCAAGAAGAGTGCCGAGCATGTCGTAGAAGGTCAATAAAAATTGTTCAAGAGTAAACAAACTTAACTTTAAAAAGTTTGAAATCCCACTGCTTGAAATCCAGCCCTTTGGCATCTCAGTAGCATCTTCTTAACTCTCCCCTCCCCGGTGTTGTGTTGCTTTCAAGCATTATTTTCTCTCTGTCTCTGTGGTCACTTTGATCTCTCTTGTGCCCATTCCCGCTAAAGAACATATTCCAGCTACATCATGTACTACATATGAACCCTTAGGGAAAATGTTGTTTATTATAGTAGTAACAGTAGTTCAGTTGCTCACTCGTGTCTGATTCTTTGCAACCCCATGAATGGCAGCACACCAGACCTCCCTGTCGATCACCAACTCCCGAAGTTTACCCAGACTCATGTCCACTGAGTAAGTGATGCCATCCAACCATCTCATGCTCTGTCATCCCCTTCTCCTGCTTTCAATCTTTCCCAGAATCAGGGTCTTTTCCAGTGAGTCAGTTCTTCGCATCAGGTGGCCAAAGTATTAGAGTTTCAGCTTCAATATCAGTCCTTCCAATGAATATCCAGGACTGATCTCCTCTAGGATGGACTGGTTGGATCTCCTTGCTGTCCAAGGAACTCTCAAGAGTCTTCTCCAACACTACAGTTCAAAAGCATCAGTTTTTTAGTGCTCAACTTTCTTTAGCGTCCAACGCTCACATCCATACATGACCACTGGAAAAACCATAGCTTTGACTAGATGGACCTTTGTTCACAAAATAATGTCTCTGCTTTTTAATATGCTGTCTACGTTGGTCATAACTTTTTTTCCAAGGAGCAACTGTCTTTTAATTTCATGGCTGCAGTCACCATCTACAATGATTTTGGAGCACCCAAAAATAAAGTCTGACACTGTTTCCACTGTTTCCCCATCTATTTGCCATGAAATGATGGGACCAGATGCCATGATCTTAGTTTTCTGAATGTTGACCTTTAAGCCAACTTTCTCACTTTCCTCTTTCACTTTCATCAAGAGGCTCTTTAGTTCTTTACTTTCTGCCATAAGGGTGGTGTCATCTGCATATCTGAGGTTGATATTGATATTTCTCCTGGCAATCTTGATTCCAGCTCGTGCTTCATCCAGCCCAGAGTTTCTCATGATGTACTCTGCATAGAAGTTAAATAAGCAGGGTGACAATATACAGCCTCGATGTGCTCCTTTTCCTATTTGGAACCAGTTTGTTGTTTCATGTCCAATTCTAACTTGCTTCCTGACCTGCATACAGATTTCTCAAGAGGCAGGTCAGGTGGTCTGGTATTCCCATCTCTTTCAGAATTTTCCACAGTTTGTTGTGATCCACACAGTCAAAGGCTTTGGCATAGTCAATAAAGCAGAAATAGATGTTTTTCTGGAACTCTCTTGCTTTTTCGATGATCCAGTGTATGTGGGCAATTTGATCTTTGGTTCCTCTGCCTTTTCTAAAACCAGCTTGAACATCTGGATGTTTATGATTCATGTATTGCTGAAGCCTGGCTTGGAGAATTTTGAGCATTACTTTGCTAGCGTGTGAGATGAGTGTAATTGTGCGGTGTTTGAACATTCCTTGAATTGCCTTTATTTACAATTGGAATGAAAACTGAACTTTTCCAGTCCCGTGGCCACTGCTGAGATTTTCAAATTTGTTGGCATATTGAGTGCAGTACTTTAATGGTATCATCTTTTAGGATATGAAATAGCTCAACTGGAATTCCATCACCTCCACTAGCTTTGTTCATAGTGATGCTTTCTAAGGCCCACTTGACTTCACCTTCCAGGATGTCTGGCTTAAGTGAGTGATCACACCATTATGACTATCTGGGTCGTGAAGATCTTTTTGTACAGTTCTGTGTATTCTTGCCACCTCTTCTTAACATCTTCTTGCTTCTGTTAGGTCCATACCATTTCTGTCCTTTATTGAGTCCATCTTTGCATGAAATGTTTCCTTGGTAGTGCTAATTTCCTGAAGAGCTCTCTAGTCTTTACCATTCTATTATTTTCCTCCATTTCTTTGCACTGATCACTGAGGAAGGCTTTCTTATCTTTCCTTGCTATTCTTTGGAACTTTGCATTCAGATGCTTTTATTTTTCCTTTTCTCCTTTACTTTTCACTTCTCTTCTTTTCACAGCTATTTGTAAGGCTTCCCCAGACAGCGATTTTGCTTTTTTGCATTTCTTTTCCATGGGGATGGTCTTGATCCCTGTCTCCTGTACAATGTCAAAAACCTCCATCAATAGTTCATCAGGCACTCTGTCTATCAGATCTAGTCCCTTAAATCTATTTCTCACTTCCACTGTATAATTGTAAGGGATTTGATTTAGGTCATACCTGAATGGTCTAGTTGTATTCCCCACTTTCTTCAATTTGAGTCTGAATTTGGTAATAAGGAGTTCATGATCTGAGCCACAGTCAGCTCCTGGTCTTGTTTTTGTTGACTGTATAGAGCTTCTCCATCTTTGGCTGCAAAGAATATAATCAATCTGATTTTGGTGTTGGCTATCTGGTGATGTCCATGTGTAGAGTCTTCTCTTGTGTTGTTAGAACAGGGTGTATGCTATGACCACTGCATTCTTTTGGCAAAACTCTATTAATCTTTGCCCTGCTTCATTCCGCATTCCAAGGCCAAATTTGCCTGTTACTCCAGGTGTTTCTTGGCTTCCTACTTTTGCATTCCAGTCCCCTATAATGAAAAGGACATCTTTTTTGGTGTTAGTTCTAGAAAGTCTTGTAGGTCTTCATAGAACTGTTCAACTTCAGCTTCTTCAGCATTACTGGTAGGGGCATAGGCTTGGATTCCGTGATATTGAATGGTTTGCCTTGGAAACGAACAGCGATCATTCTGTCATTTTTGAGGTTGCATCCCAGTACTGCATTTTGGGCTCTTTTGTTGACTGTGATGGCTACTCCATTTCTTCTGAGGGATTCCTGCCCACATGAGTAGATATAATGATTATCTGAGTTAAATTCACCTATTTCAGTCATTTTATTTCGCTGATTCCTAGAATGTTGACATTCACTCTTGCCATCTTTTGTTTGACCACTTCCAATTTGCCTTGATTCGTGGACCTAACATTCTAGGTTCCTATGCAATATTGCTCTTTACAACATCAGACCTTGCTTCTATCACCAGTCACATCCACAACTGGGTGTTGTTTTTGCTTTGCTCCATTCCTTCATTCTTTCTGAAGTTATTTCTCCACTGATCTCCAGTAGCATATTTGGCACCTACCAACCTGAGGAAATCATCTTCAGTGTCCTATCTTTTTGCTTTTTCATACTGTTCATGGGGTTCTCAAGGGATACAAATAGTATCTCCATGAGTGCTATCATAAAAGTAGTGGTTTAATATGTGGAAGACACTTAGACCAGGCCTTATGCGTAGTAAGTATTCAGTGTATTTGTCACAGGAAATAAGCAAAACAAAAACTTCTGTCTCTTTTTTTATGCAGAACAGATCAAATCATCCTAAGCCCTAAATGTAGCTCAGTTCCAGCCCCAGTTTTGATTGTCCACATCCATCAAGGCACTTCACAGGATCAGGAGGATTTTCATTTGAATAAGACTCAGCCACTTGGAAAGTATCCACTGTTACAAATGGCAATGAATTTTCCAGTCACATAAGTTACCACAATAAAATATGCATGTCATGAGAGCAGATGTGCAGAGATGATGGGGACAACTCAAAAGTTGAAACCTCAGAGAAGTCTTCTTCTGATTGTCTGAAATGTGAAAAATGGGTGGGAAAGAGCACATTGAATTTTTAGGCTTGGTAATCCCAGTATCAGACTTGCCTTAACTGGAAGATTATTATGAACTCAGATCAGAAAATAGATCTGATTTATGGCAAGTTGAGTGGGTTTATCTTTACCGAAAAGTAAGAGTACTTCCTGGACGTAACTCTTGAAGGCCTTTTACTCCTCTCATGAACAAGGGCCACTTCTTGGTCATTTTACTTCTGTACAAGCTTCTCTCTTCCATGTTAAGCCAGGATCCCAAACAAATTTTGGCAGCTAATGTAACTGAATCAAATAATTCATGTTACATCCTATCAGTTTTGGCAAATCTAGTTTCTTTTGGTTGTGAGTGGCAGCTATCTAGAACTGACACCCAGGAAAATCCCTTGTGTGTATGAAACTGATATAATTCCACTTGTGAACCCATGTGCTCCCACCAGGAACTGCTCTGAATACTCATCTTTTGTACCATGTTCTGTTTAACTTAGAAAGATAATCTGCTTCCTCTTAAAGTATTCTGTTCTTACCAAAGTGCATAGGGAAACAGTTCAGCACCTAGCTTGTGTGGTCAATGGTTGCTCTGCAACCAAGAACTCTAGTTCTGAGCCTTTGGAAAGTTGATGTATGATGTAAAGAGTGGTTCATGGGCTGGAGAACTGACTCAAGGTCTGATTTTCTCGTGGTTAGGTTCATGGTCACAGGAAAATCTCAACACCCTCTGAATCTGGGTGGTTGAACATTATTTCAAATGAAATCTTACCAGGATTTCTATCTGAAAATTAACACTAGTGAAGAATGTTCTGGCAGTAGGGCAGGGGCCAGGATTCAGAGCAGTTGGCCTCACCTTTTCCCCTTTACCAGCCATAAGTTAACACCTAAAACCAGGCTCTGCAAGATACAGTTTGAAAACAGTCAGACAACCTCAAAGATCTCTGCCCAATCCAAGTGTCTTTGGTGGTATTGGCTATGATTTTTATTCCAGTATGTTAAGTGCAAATTGTTTCTCCAACATTAATGTTTACCAGTGTGTCTACACCATAGCAATATCATATGATTTCTGTTCTTATTAACTTCTTCTCATCATCCCCATGCAATATGACTCAACAAATACTTATAATAATAATAATATGTTTGAAAGGTGTTTGACAGATTTTTAAATTTTTCCCTTCATCTTACTTAGTCCTCTTAACAACTTGTGGACTTCATATACAGTTATCACCCATCTTTAACAGAACAGAAAACTAGAGTGCAAAGAATTAGGTAACCTGTACAAAGGCACAAGTATAGAATATGTCTTTGTTGTTGCTTTTGTTCTTGGCGTGTGGTATACATAACCTGTTCCATTTTATAAAGGATTTGCAATAATTTAGAGAAAATTGTCTTTCAACATCTTATAATACCTTTACAATATTCTTCCTTTTTTACCTTACAATAAAAAAGAAATGGGTAAATAATTAGATATTGGGTCTACTGAAAAATAACATTAAAATAGAAGATCATGGCCAGCAGTAAGGGAAGAAAAAGATAAATGTGTTCTATTTATCTCTCATGAGGTCATTTAACTTCCATGAGGAAAACTGTAGCCAAGTGCTTTCTACTCCATGTGCAGGGTTTGTTCTAATCCACTTACCTGCTTTCCATCAGAGAGTATGGCTCTAGTGCATTTTCCAATGGAGAGATGGGCAAATCTCCATTCTCACCTTCTAATGAGGGTGCCTGAGGCTGGATGGTTGAGGGTCTCTACTCTGAAACACTCTTCAGTTAAGTTCAGTTGCTCAGTCATGTCCAACTTTTTGCGACTCCATGAATCACAGCACACCAGGCCTCCCTGACCATCACCAACTCCCAGAATTCACTCAAACTCATGTCCATCGAGTCAGTGATGCCATCCGGCCATCTCATCCTCTGTCGTCCCCTTCTCCTGCCTTAATCTTTCCCAGCATCAGGGTCTTTTCCAATAAGTTAGCTCTTCGCATGAGGTAGCCAAAGTATTAGAGTTTCAGCTTTAGCATCAGTCCTTCCAAAGAACACCCAGGACTAATCTCCTGACTTGTTGGATCTCCTTGCAGTCCAAGGGACTCTCAAGAGTCTTCTCCAACACCACAGTTCAAAAGCATCAATTATTCAGAGCTCAGCTTTCTTCACAGTCCAACTCTCACATCCATACATGACCACTGGAAAAACCATAGTCTTGACTAGACAGACTTTTGTTGGCAAAGTAATGTCTCTGCTTTTGAATATGCTATCTAGGTTGGTCATAACTTTCCTTCCAAGGAGTAAGAATCTTTTAATTTCATGGCTGCAATCACCATTGCAGTGATTTTGGAGCCCCCAAAAATAAAGTCTGACACTGTTTCCACTGTTTCCCCATCTGTTTATTTTTCCCAGTAACTAATATCCAGTTCTGCTCCTTCAAACCCCCTCCCAGGCTGAGCCATCAGTTCTCTTGATGAAAACTCAGTTCAGTTTCATAAACTTTTCATCTCTTTGGAGTATTAGAATAATCTTATGCTGGTTCTTCAGGATTCAGTCTTCTTAAAACCTAAATCTAACACTTGATTCATGTCCGGCCCACCTCCTCCCTCATGCGCAGACTACACAGGTGTCTCCCAGACCCAGGCAGGCAAGGAGACACTCCCTCACTCCCCCCTCCATCTTACTGAGCCTGTCACTCTGCACCAAGTGTCCAATGCCTGGGTCAACTTGGAAGCTCACTTACTCATTCTTGGAAGGGCCCATGAAGACCCCTTACTGCACAGCCCCCTGAAGTGGATTTGCTTCAGAGGGATCTCTTCCTTGTGTCTCTCATGACTCCACCAATGGCCTACCTGGTACCCTGTTGCTGCTGAGATTCCTATGCCCAGCAGACATCCCACTGGGGTGGGGGTGGGAAGCAGAAGTCATACCAACCAGAAGCTTCTGCCCAGATGACGTCAACACTGCACGCTGGATCCACAGGACACGTATGTGGCTGTGCTGGTGGCCCACTGGCACCCCTCTTATGGCACCAACAAGGACACAATTCTCTGTCCTTGTTCCAAAATCATCAGGGACTCTACTGATTCACTAACTTGGCAATTCCCAGGCAATAAACAATCATTAGTCCCCAACTCAGGGGAAAAAAAAGACTCAGGCGCTTGAAATATTTATTGAGTGGTGGGGAGAAGAGAGGCTTCCCAGGTAGTGCTAGTGGTAAAGAACCTACCTGCCAATGCAGGAGACATAAGAGACACATAAGAGACATGGGTTCAATCCCTTGGTTGGGACAACCCCCTGGAAGAGGGCATGGCAGCCCACTCCAGTATCCTTGCCTGGAGAATCCCGTGGACAGAGAGCCTGGGGGGCTACCATCCATAGGGTTGCAGAGAGTAGGACATGACTGAAGAGACTTAGCAGGCAGGCAGGAGAAGAGACCCCTTCCCAAACTGTACTCCTCAGAGTCCACTTCCCTCTCTCTTCTCAAGGCTAGATAAGGACAGAAGGGTTGTAATGGTAGAGAGAGTTTCCCTCACATAGCCCCACTCTGGGAGCACTTTTGAAAGATGGCCTGTTCAAAAATCTGAAGGATCTATTGGATACCTGAAACTCAAGACCAGTGAGAAACTACACCCTGTTACAAATGCTAGGAAATGGATATTAAGTGAACTAGAAATGTAAAGGAGTGAGAAATTAAGCTCAAATCTGGAAAGATAATTTGGGGCTTCATGTTGGGGCAGAACCTGGCCCGTGGTGAGGGGAGTGAGGCCCATGCCTTAGACCCACATTTAAGAGGCTGAGTAAAAAGCTCATTAATCAAGGCAAGTAATATTAAGTGCAAAATTTTTTAAAATCAAAATTAATGCCAAAAATTCAGGTTGAAGAAAATATCAGATTTGTAAATAAAGAAGCATCAGTGAGAATGGAAGGAAAAACTTGAGGGGGGCAGACAGGATAAACTGAAAAGATAAGATTAGGTTCCTGTGTGGCCAAAGCATATGGTTCTGGGAAAGAGAGGAGAGCACAGAACAGGTTTGTAAGATTGGAAAGAAGATATTATAAAATCTCAAATGCCATATTAAAGATTTTTCTTTATTAGAGAATGCTATTAGCCTTTAATTATTGGAGAAAATCAGAAGAATTTCTTGGTAAAAGACAGTATGTTCAAACCACATTTAAGTGGGATACACACTGGGATGCTCTTACCCAAGGTGTCCTGAGGAGTGGCTTCTACAGCTTCACTCTCTTTGGCAGCCAGAACTTGGTAATGCAGCATGCTGGTAGGTGGGGAGTGGGAGTGATGGCATGTCTTGCTCATGAATTCCTCAGTGGTAGCAACAGTCATAGGGGGCATAAGGGTGGGTGAGGGACAGTCAGAGCTCACAGATGTCCCAAGCTTAATCCATGGGGGATAAGAAAGGGTTGAAGGACAGAGGAGTGGACATTTCATTTACTGATAAATTCTGGTCTTTTTCATGTAAATGGTGAAAGTATGTGATGTCACAGAAAACTGCAGCACTCAAATTTTATTAGTACTAATGTCTCTACAACAGATGTTCCTAAAAAAAATCCAAACATTTATGAGGACACACTTGCCACATATCTTCACACCCCTCAGAACTTCAGCTCTTACAATGAAATAATAAATGACTCTGAGCAAGGTCAAATAATTTACTCCTTGTATTCATGGTCAATCATTTAGAAACTTTTCTTTTTGATTAAGCACATATGTATGTAAACATGAATTCAAGACCTTGTGCAAATATAAATTCATAACCTTGTACAAATGATGTGCTTTTTATTTTAAAAGGACTATTTCTCTCTGTGTGTAGTTATTTCTTCTTTTTCTGCTTATGTATTAGTGTTGCTGTTTTTTTTTTTCCTTTTTCTATCATGTATATACAGACAAAAATGTTGTAAACTGCAAATTATTTAGAGTCATCTGACTTATTGGGATTTTTGCATTTTCACTTGATAGAATTGTCTCTCCCTTCAAATGAGATAATTTTCCACTAACAGAATAGGTGAAAAAGAAATAAATATATATCATGCTAAAATACAGTTTTCTAGATGGGAGGTTTCTTTTATCCTAATTCACTACTTGTCAAAGTCATTTTTGTCAGTGGACATAAAATGATTAACTAGGGAAAGTAGATCCTTTAATTAACTTGAAGAACATCAGTGTAAAGGGGGTGTTCACTCAGTGCAGTAAGATGCCGAGATGTTGCCTCTTGGCTGGTGCAGCAGTCAGGAAGGGAAGAACAACTGTCTGTCCTGCCAGAGGGTGCGCGCTATTTATCATGCTGACTGGCTGTCACACCAGTGGGAGGACCCTGGAGAGCCCTGACCGTGAGATTGAAAGTTGGTGCCAATTTACAGCAACACAAATGCATTGAACAGGAAGAGATACCTCCTAATCTCTTCAATTTTCTTACATTACCCTGAAGGCCAGAGAATTAAATGAAACAGTAGCTGATGACAACTTTAGAGGGTCCTGAATGCATGACAGGAAAGGTATTAAAATAGCTCAGTAGTTTTATTGTATATGTATGTTAGTCTTGTCTCTGAAAGAAGAACAAGGGCAAAAAATGCTGCCTTTTGGTTCTACCTATTTCTCAGTGAGAAAATGACACGTTAATTCTGTTTGCCTGTCAGAGATTCCTATGCAGGCGACAACAAAAAGGAGAACAAGAAACATAAGGTAGACTGAACCTGAAGATACCCTGCCACAGACACCTGGATCACATGACTCACAATTTGTTCGTATGTCTTTAATGACTTATAGTGAATCCATTAATCTGCTCTTGCCAGAAGTGTGTGTCAGGAGACTATCTCTAAAAAAATTAACACTACTGTCTGGTCACATTGGATGAAATGGTCTCTTATTAAGTACAGGTTCTATGTACACATGTGATGAGTTTGGACAGGTTTCAAACATCCAAATGACTTTAGGGCTATAGATCACAGAAATTGAGCAAATAAATAGCCAAACAAACCTTATTTCGGGGCCTTCTGAGAATCATATTCCATTTTCCAATTTACTGGGTTGTTGTTGAATGCCTATTAAGTTTGAGGAATTGAATCAGATACTAGAAATACAAAATTCCACAGGTTGTGATTCCAGTCCTTAAAGGGAATTTATTAGAGCAGTAATTTAAGAGGTAGTTAGGAGCCTCAGTTTAGGGGTCAAATAACCTGTTTCAGATCCTTGTATAGATACTTCCAGCAGTGTAAATGTGAGCAGGTTGTCTGTGTTAAGCTTGTATGTCTTCTGAAACACTGCAGGTAACAACAATATCTGTCTTAGACTAAGTGTGAGAAAGTTTATGCTAAACATTCAACAAATGTTCACTGTTATTGGTTATTTTAATGTGTAAAGAGTTATGGGAACACAGATTACAAAGCATCTCATTCCATGGGAGGAGAGAGCTGAAATAGGAGGTATAATATTTGAGCTAAGTTTTAAAAGATGGGTAAAATTTGCCTGCTTAAAGTGATGATCTTTAGAGCCTGAATATATCAGTTCAGCTCAACTCGCTCAGTCAAGTAGTTCTCTCCTTGTCAGAGCATGGAGATCAGAGGTCAAAATTAGAGTGAAAATTAGAGCCTCTGTGTCTAATGTAGAAATATCATTTCACACAAAGAAAATTGCTATTCTATGACCATAGGCCCTACTCTCAACCTTACTTAATGGACACTGAAGATCAGTGGACTGTTTGAGGGTTAATGCATAGGTTAAACCCAGGAAGAGTTTAGAATTACTAAAAATAGCTAGAGATCACAAGTATTATCTTTCTACAATACTTGGAAGTTACCAAATCAATTAATCAGGAGACTCTTTATTCTATTTTTTATTTAAAACTAAGGTCATAGGAAAATTTTAAGTTGAAACACTTCAACTTGAAATTCAGTACAAGTATTTCTTGAAGAGCTATTATGCACCAGAAACCATGCCAAATCCTATGGATACAAACTATAAATGCCATAATCCAAAATCTAGAATTTTCATTTTTAAAGGAGACATTTATAGCATTGAGTTATTACAAGCTGATGATATGTTAATTTAGAATGCAAGTAAGTTGCACTATATTTTATAAATAATCAAGAAAAAAAATGAGCCAACATTCTAATAATGTATATAAAGAATGAAATATTTTGATCAAGGAATACTGATATATTTAATAGCATAAGATTAACAACTTTCACTGAGTTCTGAAACAAGAGATTGTAAGTAAAAATCTAGTACAATATAAAGACAAATAGATTTTTAAGTTAATATGTATTATCAGCTTTCATATTGATGACACACACTAACATATTGATGACACCCTGCTGAAGTCAAAAGCCAGAAAACACCAAAAGTTTGAAAAATTTTATATGAAAATGATCAACCTCACTAGTAATCAAATAAATGCAAATTAAAATGAGGGACCATTTTTGTCTATCAATCAGCCAAAGAAAATCAAGGATAATCCCATATACCAACGAGGATGTGGTGAGACAAATGTTTCCATGCTCTACTGGTTGTCGGTAAACGGTGATGACCTTTCTGAAGCGCTGTTTGGCAATACATAGTGAGACTCTTAAAATGATACTATTCTTTGGTACTTTAGTTTTACTCTTAAGATGTATCATGAGAAATTGTTGAGAAATTTGGGCAATGATTTGTGTACAAAACCAATCTCTACATTTTTTATACTAGTAAAAAAATAAATAAAAATTATACAGATAAATATCCCCAACAAGAAAATGGATCAATACATTCTGGTATACTCATGTTGAGGTGCAAGATATCCTCTGAAAATGCTATTTTAAAAAGGTACATTTTAGAAGAGCTCAAGATGTACTATTTTAGGGGAAGAAGACAAATAAATAGATATTTAGTCAACAAAAATAAGTCAAGAAAAAAAAATGTTATTCTTGCCCAGAGTTACATTGAAAATAGACAATAATCTAAGACAAAGTATTATTATTAGTTAATAAGAGAGTTTAGCAAGATTCTTGAATATGAAATCAATATACAAATATCAAGAGCATTTCATTTCCAGTAATAGATATATAGAAAAGGTAATTTGAAAAGAGCATTTGCAATAGCAATAAAATTAATAAAGAGAGGAATAAATCTTATAAAATATGTTTAAGGACTTAAAGGAGAAAATAATACAATTATAATGATTAAATTAGAGATAACTTAAATAAAAGTATTGATATACTCTGTTTACAAATAGAAAGACTCACTACTGTAGAAATGTCAGCTTTCCCCAAACGATTAATGAATGCAGTGAATTTTGCATTAAAATTCCAATAGGAATTTGACAAACCTACTTAAATTTTTGTGTATAAAAACAAATGGAAAAGAATAACAAAGACATTCTTAAAGCAGAAGAACACATGGCGTCAAAGACTAGTGGGTAAGGACAGACTCTTGATGATTGGTGCTGGAATAGCGGGGTGTCTAAGATAACGTGAATTGAATCCTTTCCTCATTCCTTACATTAAAATTAATGCCAAATGGATAAGAGAAAAATGTGAATAGCAAATCTTTAAACCTTTTAGAAAAACAGTATACAAAAAAATGTTTGTCATCAACCCAGGAAAAGATTCCTTGAATAAGACATATAAAAACACAAATCATAGTGGGAAAATAGTGATACACTCAATTACTTTAAACTGAAAAAATGTTATTCATCAAAAGACATCATTTCTTTTTTAATTTACCACCCTGGAAAAGATGTTTGTAGCACATATAGATGGCAAAGAATTAATTTCTAGAATCTATGTGCTTAGTTGCTCAGTCACATCTGACTCTTTGCAACCCTTTGGACTGTAGCCCACCAGGCTCCTCAGTCCATGGGATTCTCCAGGCAAGAATATGGGAGTGGGTTACCATGCCCTCCTCCAGAGGATCTTCCTGACCTAGGAATCAAACCCAAGACTGTATCTCTTGCACTGCAGGTGAATTCTTTATATGCTGAGCCAATGGGGAAGCCAAAAGAACTCCTATTAGAAAAATGACTAAAAGGACATGAATGGACAACTCATGGACTAGGAAACAGGGATGGCTATTGGTGAACAGAAAAATGTACAACCTCAGAAGTAGTAGTGGAAGTGGAAATTAATGAGATATCACTTTACAGGCACTCCAGTTTGGCATAGATTTTTAAAGGCTGACAGTATCACATTTTAGTGAAATGACAGTGTGGCGCAATAGCAACTCGGTACTGTTGATGGAAATATAAGTGGGTAAAGTTAAATATGATCTAAATCAATAATAGAATGAGATTTTGAAAGAAATGAGAATTGCTGAAGAGGAGGTAATATACACAATGCAAAACAAAAAAAGTGAACAGCTAGAAGGACAAAAACTAGGAGGCAAAATTTTGTTTCACTCATAATTCACATCTTAACAAAAACAGTCACTTTCTTAACTCTTTCCCCTATAATTTTTAAAGCAGAATCTTTAGAGGGTTTTCCCTTCATAAATTTATATTCTAGCTTTATAATTATCATGGTAGCGGAGATCAGCTGTTTTATCTATATAAAAATTCCTTTCAGAAATGTACCTCTAATTCTACGACACACTAATTCCCCTGTTGCAGGCATTCTGGGCTGATATTATTTTAACCTCAAACTTCACTGGCCGCAGAGATTGGAATTGGGAGCCTCATGCTGAAGAGAATGCGTTTCAGTCCTCTTACGGTTATAGGTAGTCTAGAAGATGTAAGCCTCAAATTTATTGGCAGTATGTTTCCCCGACATGAAAAAATCTAGACTGAGAAAATAAAGTTTATGCATGTGCAGAAACAGAGAGGAAAGAGATAAGTGCTTCTGACAGAATTTAAGTCCCTATGCCCAGGCTTAAACAACTTTGCCCTTCTTGCAAAGTTACTATGTGAGCCACCAACACAGTCCCATGTTGATCTAAGCTGTTCTCAACTTAATTTCTTTCTTTCAATCCAAAAGTTTCAAATGATAGCTAATTTGAGTTTAAAATCAATTTACCCTGATTCATATGACCAGATTCATTTAAAAATATAAACTTCATAATGTAAATGAGTAAAGACAGTTCCTTCAATGAAAGACCAAGTCTAAATGGACAAATACAGTCACATTTATATTTGAAAACATATAATATTTTATTTTCAAAAATGTGTATGATTAAATCAATTACACTGAGCATTTCTGAGAAACATTTGATGCCAGTCATATAAACCAGTTGTGGTTTTTTTTGCAATATTGCTTCTAGTTTGTGATTTCCAAACAGTTTATGTTCTGCTAGTATTGGTGACACAAACAGTTACCGTCATTCAAAAGACTGTTTTACATCAGATACTCTTCCAATATTATAAATCTTTTCATTAACTCAAAGTTCAGATTAGTTGGGATTCCTCGGTCAATAAGACTACCAAAAAAAAAGAAAAAGAAAATTGAAAATCCAAGTGGCAAAGTGGAAAAAACATTTGTAAAACACACATTTAAAGAAGGTTATGAAGAATACAAATTTGTAAAATCAAAAATCAATAATCAACATATAGAAAAATTAGAATAAATGTAAACAATAAGTTGAGCATATAATTCACAGGAGAAAATGTACAAATAGCTTAGAAATACATGAAAATAAATTTAATCTCACCAGTTCAATTCAGTTCAGTCACTCAATCATGTCTGATTCTTTGCGACCCCATGAACCACAGCACACCAGGCATCCCTGTCCATCATCAACTCCCGGAGTTCACTCAGACTCATGTCCATCAAGTCAGTGATGCCATCCAGCCATCTCATCCTCTGTCGTCCCCTTCTCCTCCTGCCCCTAATCCCTCCCAGCATCAGAGTCTTTTCCAATGAATCAACTCTTCGCATGAGGTAGCCAAAGTACTGGAGTTTCAGCTTTAACATCATTCCTTCCAAAGAAATCCCAGGGCTGATCTCCTTCAAAATGGACTTGTTGGATCTCTCTCAAGTCTTCTCCAACTGGAATCAAGGTTGCCAGGAGAAATATCAATAATCTCAGATATGCAGATGACACCACCCTTATGGCAGAAAATGAAGAGGAACTAAAAAGCCTCTTGATGAAAGTAAAAGTGGAGAGTGAAAAAGCTGGCTTAAAGCTCAACATTCAGAAAACGAAGATCATGGCATCTGGTCCCATCACTTCATGGGAAATAGATGGGGAAACAGTGGAAACAGTGTCAGACTTTATTTTTGAGGACTCCAAAATCACTGCAGATGGTGATTGCAGCCATGAAATTAAAAGACGCTTACTCCTTGGAAGAAAAGTTATGACCAACCTAGATAGCATATTCAAAAGCAGAGACATTACTTTGCCAACAAAGGTCCATCTAGTCAAGGCTATGGTTTTTCCTGTGGTCATATATGGATGTGAGAGTTGGACTGTGAAGAAAGCTGAGTGCCAAAAAATTGATGTTTTGAACTGTGGTGTTGGAGAAGACTCTTGAGAGTCCCTTGGACTACAAGGAGATCCAACCAGTCCATTCTGAAGGATATCAGCCCTGGGATTTCTTTGGAACCAGGAGCAATAAATTACAAAATAAAACAAACATCATTTTTAATCATGATATTTAACTACCGTTGAAGAGTTTGAAAACATTATAACATACTAATTGTAATAACTGTGCAACAACTAAAATAATAGTTTAACTGGTTAAAAACTAACAATAAAATGGTTAATTAAATCAAATGATGATTATGGTAATAGGACAGATGTACTCCCCATGCCACTGATGAGAGAATATACCAGTTCAGTTTCTTAAAAGCCAGTTTGGCAGTTCAGTTCAGTTCAGTCAGTCATGTCTGACCATTTGCGACTCCATGGACTACAGCACACCAAGCCTTGCTGTCCATCACCAACTCCCAGAGTTTACTCAGATTCATGTCCATTGAGTCGGTGATGCCATTCAACCATCCAGACATCCTCTGTCATTGCCTTCTCCTCCCGCCTTCAATCTTTCCCAGCATAAGGGTCTTTGCCAGTGAGTCACTTCTTCACATCAGGTGGCCAAAGTTTTGGAGTTTCAGCTTTAGTATTAGTCCTTCCAATGAAAATTCAGGACTGATTTCCTTTAGGATGGACTGGTTGGCTCTCCTAGCAGTCCAAGGGACTCTCAAGCGTCTTCTCCAACACCACAGTTCAAAACCATCGGTGCTCAGCTTCCTTTATAGTCCACTCTCACATCCATACATGACTACTGGAAAAACCATAGTTTTGACTAGGCGGATTTTGTTGGCAAAGTAATGTCTCTGCTTTTTAATATGCTGTCTAGGTTGGTCATAACTTTTCTTCCAAGGAGCAAGCCTCTTTTAATTTCTTGGCTGAAGTCACCATCTCCAGTTATTTTGGAGCCCCCCAAAATAATCTTTCACTGTTTCTACTGTTTCCCCATCTATTTGCCATGAAGTGATGGGACTGGATGCCATGATCTTAGTTTTCTGAATGTTGAGTTTTAAGCCAGCTTTATTACTCCCCTCTTTCACTTTCATCAAGAGGTTCTTTAGTTCCTCTTCACTTTCTGCCATAAGGGTGGTGTCACCTGCATATTGAGGTTGTTGATATTTCTCCTGGCAATCTTGGTTCCAGCTTGTGCTTCCTTCAGCCCAGTGTTTCTCATGATGTACTCTGCATCATGTACATCTGCCTAAGTTAACTAAGCAGGATGACAAATAACAGCCTTGACTCCCTCCTTTCCCTATTTGAACCAGTCTGTTGTTCTATGTCCAGTTCTAACTATTGATTCTTGACATGCATACAGATTTCTCAGGAGGCAGGTCTGGTGGTCTACCATTCCCATCTCTTTCAGAATTTCCCACAGTCTGTTGTGATCCACAGAGTCAAAGGCTTTGACATAGTCAATAAAGCAGAAATAGATGTTTTTCTGGAACTCTCTTGCTTTTTGAAAGATCCAACGGATGCTGGAAATTTGATCTCTGGTTACAATGCCTTTTCTAAAACCAGCTTGAACATCTGGAAGTTCACAGTTCATGTACTGTTGAAGCTTGGCTTGGAGAATTTTGAGCATTACGTTGCTAGCATCTGAGATGAGTGCAATTGTGTAGCAGTTTGAGCATTCTTTGGCATTGCCTTTCTTTGGGATTGAAATGAAAACTGACCTTTTCCAGTCCTGTGGTCACTGCTGAGATTTTCAAATTTGCTGGTATATTCAGTGCAGCATTTTCACATCATCTTTTAGGATTTGAAATAATTCAACTGAAATTCCGTCACCTCCACTAGCTCTGTTCATAGCCCACTTGACTTCACATTTCAGGATGTCTGGCTCTAGGTGAGTGATCATACCATCATGATTATCTGGGTCATGAAGATCTTTTTTGTATAGTTCTTCTGTGTATTCTTTCCACCTCTTCTCAATATCTTCTGCATCTGTTAGGTCCATACCATTTTTGTCCTTTATTGTGCCCATCTTTGCATGAAATGTCCCCTTGGTATGTCTGATTTTCTTGAAGAGATCTCTAGTCTTTCCCTTTCTATTCTTTCTTGCTATTTCTTTGCATTGATCCCTGAGGAAGGCTTCTTATCTCTCCTTGCTATTCTTTGCAACTCTGCAGCAAATGGGTATATCTTTCCTTTTCTCCTTTGCCTTTTACTTGTCTTCTTTTCACAACTATTTGTAAGGCTTCCTCAGACAACCATTTTGCCTTTCTGTGTTTCTTTTTCTTGGGGATGATCTTGATGACTGCCTCCTGTACAATGTCACAAACCTCCGCCATAGTTCTTCAGACACTCTGTCTGTTAGATCCAATCCCTTGAACCTATTTATCACTTCCACTGTATAATGGTAAGGGATTTGATTTAGGTCATACCTGAATGGTCTAGTGCTTTTCCCTACTTTCTTCAATTTAAGTCTCACTTTGGCAATAATGAGTTCATGATGTGAGCCACAGTCAGCTCCTGGTCTTGTTTGTGCTGACTGTATAGAGCTTCTCCATCTTTGGCTGCAAAGAATACAATCAATCTGATTTCAGTATTGACCATCTGGTGATGTCCATGTGTAGAGTCTTCTCTTGTGTTGTTAGAAGAGGGTGTGTGCTATGACCAGTGCATTCTCCCATCCAAGTACTAACCAGGACTGACCCTGCTTAGCTTCCGAGATCAGAGGAGATCAGGTGCGCTCAGGGTGGTGTGGCCATAGATGACCAAATCAATCAATACCAAAATCAGACTGATTATATTCTTTGCAGCCAAAGATGGAGAAGCTCTATACAGTCAGCACAAACAAGACCAGGAGCTGACTGTGGCTCACATCATGAACTCATTATTGCCAAAGTGAGACTTAAATTGAAGAAAGTAGGGAAAAGCACTAGACCATTCAGGTATGACCTAAATCAAATCCCTTACCATTATACAGTGGAAGTGATAAATAGGTTCAAGGGATTGGATCTGACAGACAGAGTGTCTGAAGAACTATGGCAGAGGTTTGTGACATTGTACAGAAGGCAGTCATCAAGATCATCCCCAAGAAAAAGAAGCACAAAAAGGCAAAATGGTTGTCTGAGGAAGCCTTACAAATAGTTGTGAAAAGAAGACAGACAAGTAAAAGACAAAGGAAAAAAAGAAAGATATACCTATTGACTGCAGAGTTGCAAAGAATAGCAAGGAGAGATAAGAAGCCTTCCTCAGGGATCAATGCAAAGAAATAGCAGGAAAGAATAGAAAGGGAAAGACTAGAGATCTCTTCAAGAAAATCAGACATACCAAGGGGACATTTCATGCAAAGATGGGCACAATAAAGGACAAAAATGGTATGGACCTAACAGATGCAGAAGATATTGAGAAGAGGTGGCAAAAATACACAGAAGAACTATACAGAAAAGATAATCATGAGCCAGATAATCACCATAGTGTGATCACTCACTTAGAGCCAGGCATCCTGGAACCTGAAGTCAAGTAGGCCTTAGGAAGCATCACTACAAAGCTAGTGGAGGTGATGGAATTCCAGTTGAGCTAGTTCAAATCCTAAAAGATGATGCTATGAAAATGCTGTGCTCAATATGCCAGCAAATTTGGAAATCTCAGCAATGGCCACAGGACTGGAAAAGGTCAGTTTTCATTCCAATTCCAAAGAAAAGGCAATGCCAAAAATGCTCAAACTACTACACAATTGCACTCATCTCACACACTAGGAAAGTAATGCTTAAATTCTCCAAGCCAGGCTTCAACAGTATGTGAACCATGAACTTCCAGGTGTTCAAGCTGAATTTAGAAAAGAGGAACCAGAGATCAAATTGCCAACATCCAATGGATCTTTGAAAAGGCAAGAGAGTTTCAGAAAAACAGCTATTTCTGCTTTATTGACTATGCCAAAGCCTTTGACTGTGAGGATCACAACAAACTGTGGAAAATTCTGAAAGAGATGGGAATAGCAGACCACCTGACCTGCCTCCTGAGAAATCTGTATGCAGGTCAAGAAGCAGTAGTTAGAACTGGACATGGAACAACAGACTGATTCCAAATAGGGAAAGGAGGTCACCAAGGCTGTATATTGTCATCCTGCTTAGTTAAATTATATGCAGAGTACACCATGAGAAATGCTGGAGTGGATGAAGCACAAGCTGGAATCAAGATTGCTAGGAGAAATATCAATAACCTCCTTATGCAGATGACAACACCCTTATGGCAGAAAGCGAAGAAGAACTAAAGAAACTCTTGATAAAAGTGAAAGAGGAGAGTGAAAAAGCTGGCTTAAAACTCAACATTCAGAAAACTAAGATCATGGCATCTGATCCCATCACTTCATGGCAAACAGATGGGGAAACAGTGGAAACAGTGTCAGACTTTATTTTGGTGGGCTCCAAAATCACTGCAGATGGTGACTTCAGCCATAAAATTAAAAGACACTTGTTCCTTTGAAGAAAAGCTATGACCAACCTAGACAGCATATTAAAAAGCAGAGACATTACTTTGCCAACAAATTCCGCTGAGTCAAAACTATGGTTTTTCCAGTAGTCATTTATGGATATGAGAGTTGGACTATAAAGAAAGCTGAGCACCAAACAATTGATGCTTTTGAACTGCGGTGTTGGAGAAGACTCTTGAGAGTCCCTTGGACTGCAAGGAGAGCCAACCAGTCCATCCTAAAGGAAATCAGTCCTGAATATCCATTGGAAGTTCTCATGCTGAAGCTGAAACTCGAATACTTTGGCCACCTGATGTGAAGAACTGACTCACTGGAAAAAATCCTGATGCTGGGAGATTGAATACAGGAGGAGAAGAGGACGACAGAGGATGGTTGGATGGTGGATGGTTGTATGGCATCACTGACTCAATGAACCTGAATTTTATTAACCTATGGGAGTTGGTGATGGACAGGAAGGCTTGGTGTGCTGCAATCCATGCGATCACAAAGACTCAGACA
The DNA here is from genome assembly GCA_006408695.1 of Aepyceros melampus. Lineage (NCBI taxonomy): Eukaryota > Metazoa > Chordata > Mammalia > Artiodactyla > Bovidae > Aepyceros > Aepyceros melampus. Next base: position 690,377 of record SJXQ01003463.1, read on the forward strand.
CGACTGAGCTAGTGAACTGAACTGAACTGATACAAGAATTTAAAAAGATGATTTGATCTCTGTGTACTGTATTGTAGTTTGAAATATGAAATATTCTCCAAGGCATATAATTATGTGAAAAATACATCTAACAAAGCAATTATCACAATATCATTCAACCATTTTAACCCTTGATGACCTGGGTATAGAATTTTGAGTGTTCAATATTTTTAGTGGTATAAATCATTGATCTCTGATTTCTAGTTATATGATGATCTACATTTTCCATTGTAGTTCTTTTATCAAACCTGCATTCTAGATGTCTATATTTTTAATATATCTACATGTAGATTTATTGTTTTTTTTCTAGCTCAGCATTTAGTATAAATTTTTAATCTGAAGACTCATTTCTTCAGTAGATGAAAATTCTTATTTCTTTTGGAATGTGGTTCTGCTTCCGCTCCCTGTTCTCCGTCACTGGACCTCCCACTAGAAATATGTTGGAACCTCTTATTTCATCCTCCTTTTCACTTAAATTCTCTTTATATATTTTATCCTCTCATCTCTCTGAAATTTTTTTCTAGGTGATTTTTCCATTGTTATAGAACAATCTATCAATTAGTTATTTAATTTCAAGTCCATTATTGTTTCTATCTATTGATAATGTTTCAATGACTGTATTTTTTATATGTGTGATTTCCAATGTATATTTCCCTATTCTGGATTAAGAATGGTTTCTTTTGTCTTTTTTGTGGGTTATTATTATTATTTTTATCTTTTTGAGAATCTTGAACTTACATACAAATTTTGAAGCCAATATCAGATTGCTTTATTATTTTTTTTTATGGTATGAATTCTTCCAGTTGTTGCATTTATTGCTAGATTTTCAAGGTATACTTTTTAATGTATGTTGAAAATATTTTATGAGTAATTTTGAAGACTTCTCCTTTATCCCTCTTGTCTGGTAGTTTTGAAGATGCCTCTTCCTAGTTCCTAGAGCCCCAGTGTAGAGCTGAGTCTTACACTGCCATTCCAGGAATTTTGTTCTACATGGGTGTACACAAAATCCAGCCACTGGGCCAGGAGGCACCTTGGATACTTCCTCATTACATCACCACTTTGTACCCTCTGGCCATTGAATAAAAGCAACATCCCTGAGTAGCAGTCACAGCTTTCATCATTCTTCTTTATCAGTTTTGCACTGTGGGCTCAATTTTCAACTCCAGCCTTATGTACAGGACACTGTTTATCTGCACACCCTGCAGTGATTTCATCCGTGGCCATCTCTGTCTGTGTGGACCCCAACCTGACTCCCTGTGACATTAGCCCCTATGTACTTCTGCCACATTTCTTTTCCACAGGATTTCCATCATGTATTTTAATATCTGTCTTCTCATTTTATGTATGTCTTTTAATTGGAGGTGGGTGAGCAGTTAAACCAGGAAGTCATAATGACATTTTCACCAAGTTTGTAAACAGAATTTCTAGTTGAAAATTAAAATATATTGCCCTCTGAGAAGATAGTACTCCAGGAGTTGGTGATGGACCGCGAGGCCTGGCGTGCTGCAGTCCATGGGGTCGCAAAGAGTCAGACACGACTGAGCAACTGAACTGACGTGACTGAGAAGATAGATGGATAGACAGGATGTAGGGGAAACATATATGGTAGTCTGACTTATAAGACATACTAAAAAGTTGAGTTTGGACCAGAGAGAACAGCTCTGATCTAACTAAATGAAGCTTTTACTGAAAAGGGTGATTAATATTAGTAAATACAATCAATATATAAAAGTTGCCAGAATTCTGCCAGGAAAAAAACAATTTGTAGTGACTAACTTGAGTGCACAAAACATTGTAAACTGATTGAAAGGATCAAGTTAAGTACGTATTTCAAAACAAATTTCTCTTATTTGTTTTGAAAATTTTACTCTATTTAACATCATATAAAATGAGAATTAGCATCATCTGTATAGCATACTCAAATGTTGTCTTGATGTAGACAGGGAGAATCTACAATCTGAAATTATCTTCTTAGATTCAATTTACACATTACTGTTTCTAACTATTAAGCTACTGACTCAGAATAATGCTACCTTAGCAAATTTAGTGGAAAGTGCTTATTGGACTTGTAAATCTTGCTTAAGTCTCAAAAATCTTAATTAAGAATTACTTTTGTCCTAAAACAATAAGCATAGTTGATTAGCATGAATTTTGGTGTTACAAATGTTGTCTATAACAAATATAACGTCTTCGACAACAAAGAAATGAATTAAATTCTCTAATTTCAAATACAAAGGTATGTTTCCAATTTTATCCAAATCCGACTCCTCTCCTAAGTGGAAATCTTCTTTTCTCTGGCTTGGTGGTATTGTGTTTGAAGGATGTTTTATAAACAGCACATCATATTATCCTTTGAGGATATTAGTCTATCAGATATTCAACCTGGGATTAAACAGCCCTGAACCCTCATCTTAATTTCTTCCTTTACATTCAGATATGTCCCACACCATTTAAGAGACAGCTTTAAATGCTACTGCTGTTGCTACTGGTGGTTTTAGCTCAGCTGTTTCAGTCTGATGGCAGCACACTAAATTAACTCTGAATGGAGACAGTAAAATTAATTCTCACTATACCCCTCAGCCATCTCCAACTCTAGCAAGCACCAGCATTTGAAATAAAAAAATTTCTTCTGTACCACAAAAATCTTGGTGCCCAGCAGTGCAGAATTATAAAACTAAAGCTTAAGAATGCTTTCATGGAGACAAAATGTATGTCCATTTAGCCTGTACACTTCTATTTTACTCCAATTTGCTACACCACTTCTTACATCCATTAATCCGTTTAAAAACTTTTCTCCAATATTCCTTGAGAGGATTTAATATGAATGCATTTACTGGGGTAGGATATTTGAGAGCTTAAGTATGGGTATAGTGGCTCCAATTTTCAACCTTACTGCCAAGTCAGGCTGCAACTTCTGGGAGTGACCTAAGCTTTCAAGAGGAACATAACTTCTGTTCTGCTTGCTTTATTTTCTTGCACTGCCAGTGGGTTTATTTGAGCCAGGGCTACTCAGCTTTTCTTTATTAAGACTGGATTCTAATTTGCACAACTCTTTTAACCCCAAAGTTGGGATGGAGGAAGTATAAGGAAGTGAGGCACTTGAACATTACCATTGTTTCCATTTCTTATCTTCATTAATATCTTTATTACTATTCTGTTTTTCCTTTTCCTATATCTTGTTTGGGCATTTTATTTTATCTTCATCTTAAACAGATTACTAATTATGTGATCAGTCTTGTCATCTGAGCTAGTAGCTATACTGACAATGCTTTGCCCAAATGCAAGGCATAATTTGAATATATGGTTATCCTTAGGCTTTTTGTTAATATAAATAAAAACATAAATACACTATGTAAACTTGTTGCTATTTTTATACTTTAAAACTCTAAGTTATGGAATTTATAAGCCTAATCAAAATAGTCATAAGATATATTCAAAATGGAGGACCCATTCTGACTGTTAATTCTGATTTTAAAAATTCAGCTGCAGTCTATTGCAGCAGAATGAGTTGCTCACTTCATGTCTACCCACCACTAGCTGGTTCAGCTAGACATTTTAGGTATAACCATTTTAGTTCTATCAGTTCTATAACCAATTTACAGACATAGCCTAAGATTCCCTATTTACACTTGGTGTGTTGTAGTAAATGTCATGCACATTTCCAAAAATGACAGAATCATTCAAGTGACATCTTCTTACCAGCAAGATAACTTATCAAAGTTGGTTTCTGAAACAATCAATTTATCTTTAGCTTCAGCTCAATAGCCTCAGTAACAATGCCCTTTTAGGTAGGAAATACCATGACATTTGATCTAACCATAGAAGCATCATATGTGAATTCACTTTAAAAGAAAGAAATGATTAAATACTTCCTTTACCAGAAAGAGTAGAATTGAATTACTGCTCCTAAAAATGAAATTATGATCGATGAACTAATTAGCCTCCAAGATTAGGGAAGGGATGAAAAATTTACACATACTACCCAAAAGGGTAACTAAGTACTCATGCCAAACGAGCCAAGGGATATGGGTAGTGTTAAAATGAATAATTTGACAATATAAACTGTCATTGGAGGGTCTATCATTAAATTGTCATTAGAACAGCCTCTTGCTCTTGAGCAACAGTTTTATGAAGAAAATAAATATTGCCAATCACATGAGAAATAGGATTATCCTTTGTAAATCTCAAGACACAGTCTCAAGAGAGGTTTATTATAATATTATTTTTAGATGAAGAGGGCAACAAAAAGCACACTCTCTACTCTAACAGCTATTGAAAACTAGACAAGCTGATGAAAAGCCACAGTTTAGACTATCTTGTTTATTCTAGAATAAAAGAGAGCGTTAAAACTCAACTGTTTGTGAAAAACTATTTCTTCATTTTAACAACTACGAAACTTGTATCTATAGGGTTTGAAGGCCCTGTTTAAGGAACTATTTTAATTAAAATTTGTACCTCTGTTAGTGAATATAACAATACAATTCTTTCTATAACTGGCCAATTTCTGGAAGACAATGTGAATTAAAACTATATCACTAATAGCAATGTTTGGCTGGAAGAGGTGAGAAATTAAAGCCAATCTTTCATTTCAATATCAGTTTGGTCAGTAACTTCAACATTCTCTATCAAGCATAATGCCATGCCAAAGATAAGAAAAATTAGCAAAGTGTATTTTCCATTTTCATTTCTATACATTACATGTATTTTTTTTTAAGAGGAGAACTTTGTTCATGCAAATGTTCCATCATTTTATTTTATTTGGCCATGTCACAGGGTATATGGGCTCTTAGTTCCCTCACCAGGGATCAAACCCACTCTCCCTGCAATGGGACCACAAAGTCTTAACCACTCAACTGCCAGGGAAGTACCCATTGCATGTATCTTGATTTAAAATTAAGCCTCAGGAGGAAGAAAAGCAGCATTCTTGAATCAACAACCAACTCAAGTTGTTGAGGTTAGCAGTGACAATGGAAACTGATCCAAGTTCCAAACTGTCAAAAAGCAAAATAATCCCAATGTGAAATGGAAAGCATTATAAGCCAACATAATTACTATCCAATGTAGACCCCAAACAAATTACATATTAGTAAATGACATTGTCTTCTGAAAGAGATTCAAGCCAAAAATCCACCTTCATTGTGGCCTCTATTGCCCTCAATCTTCAAATCTTCATCTCCAATCGGTCAGCAAGTCTTTTTTTTTTAATTACCTATTTACGTATTTTTGGCTGGGCTGGGTCTCCATAGATGTACGGGCTTTTGCTCTAGCTGTGGTGAGCAGGGGCTACCCTTCAGTAGTGACATGCAGGCTTTCTTACTGTGGTGGCTTCTTTGTTGTGGAGCACAGGCTCTAAGGCACATGGGCTTCAGTAGTTGCAGCACATGGTCTCATTAGTTGCAGTTCCTGGGCTCTAGAGCACAGTCTCAGCAGTTGTGACACATGGGCTTCGTTGTTCTGCAATATAGGGGTCTTCCCAGACCAGGGATCAAACCCATGTCTCCTGCATTGGCAGGTAGATTCTTTACCACTGAGCCACGAGGGGAGCCTCTGTCGGCACATCTTGATGTGCTCTACTTCCAAATCACATTCCTGCTTAGTCAACTTCTCTCTGTTTCCATGGCAATCACTCTAATCCAGGCCACCATCATCTCTCATCTCATTCATGGCAATCACTGGTCTTTCTGAGTCCCCTCCTCCATAATTCATTATGTAAACAGACTGGTTGATCACTCATTTATTCATTCTACAAGTATTTCAGTCTCCTAGATTTCTCAAGTGATCTAGACATAATATTGAACCAGACAGAATGTGTTCTCTTGAGCTTAAGTTCTCCTAGATGAGGACAGAAAATAAATGTCAGAAAATTTCAATAATAAGAATGATAAATAAAAATTAAAGCAATATAAAAAACTAGACAGAGATGGAGGGTATGAAGTGAGTGTATAGATAGGGAAAGTGTCTTTGAAGACATGAGTTTTGAACAGAAACTGAATTAAGTGAGGGAGAAAGACAAGGGTGTATCTAGAAGAGGTCAACATCCCCGTTAAATTAGTGTGCTCAAGAAAGAGTTGGGGGTGGGGGGAATGTAAGTGTCTTGGATATTCTATTCACAGCTAAACATCCAGAGCCTAGCACAGGACCTACTTATGTTCAGTAATATATTTGTCATACTCAATAAATATTTGTTGAATGAATGAATGAATAAGAAAGCACTCTCTATAGATTTATTGAATGAATGAGAAATTTGAGGTGTGGCTCTTAGTGCTGGTAATCAAAACTGGATACTTGGGGAAGTAAATAATTGTTAGTACAAACTCTGTATGCAGAAAAGAACACACACATGTAAAATTATTTTATAATGAGAGACGGATTACTCTAGCATGGTGCAGACCCAGTGGTGTAAAAGATAATGAGTAATAATGAAGTAGTAATGAGTTTAGACAAGTATGTTAGTGTAAAACATGCTAAAAACATGAAACTACCAGCCCAAGTTGACCACTGTAGAGTCAAATTAGAACTTCCAGCTGCTGAAACAAGCCACCAGTCAAACTGATATAAAAGTTATCAGATTTATGCTAAGCATTGCCTGATTAACCAATAAAATGATCTTTTGAGGGTTGATTTTAGTTGTCTCTTGACATAGCTAGTCTGATATCTGATATGAGTTGAAAAATAACATAAAAGGCCATAACATGTGGTTAGTCTTTAAGAAAATATCTATATGAGATAATTTAAGTGGCTATTACTCAACAATGTATTTCACAATGAATAGTGGTATCTTTTGTGTCTTGGAAGATTTTCAGATGTTGTATTTTACATTGCCAACCAGTTTTCAAAATAATCAATGACAGTTCCAAATCTGAAAATCAGACTCTGTTATACTGCACAGACTATAAAAATGTCACCAAAAATACAGATATATTCACATTTGCTTTTTCAACATTGACATTCATTATTTCCTCTTGCTTCTGCTGCTGCTGCTGCTAAGTCACTTCAGTGGTGTCTGACTCTGTGCGACCCCATAGACGGCAGCCCACCAGGTTCCCCTGTCCCTGGAATTTTCCAGGCAAGAACACTGGAGTGGGTTGCCATTTCCTTCTCCAATGCATGAAAGTGAAAAGTGAAAGTGATGTCGCTTAATCTTGTCCAACCCTCAGTGACTCTATGGACTGCAGCCTCCCAGGCTCCTCTGTCCATGGAATTTTCCAGGCAAGAGTACTAGAGTGGGGGTCCATTGCCTTCTCCACCTCTTGCCTCTAAACCTTTTTATTTTTTTTTCAACTTTAAACTAAAAGCATTTATTTTTTTAATTAATTTTTATTTTTTTAGTTTGTTTTGCTTTACAATACTGTATTCGTTTTGCTACACATCGACATGAATCAGCCACGAGTGTACATGAACTCCCAATCCTGATCCCCACTTCCCCCCTCCCGCCCCACACCATCTCTCTGAATTATCCCCGTGCATCAGTCCAAAGCATCCTGCATCGAACCTAGACCAGCGATTCGTTTCACGTATGATATCATACATGTTACACTGCCACTCT
>SJXQ01003464.1:0-17308 GCA_006408695.1 Aepyceros melampus
CAAATATGAATAGTGACCATAATATTAATAAGTTAACCTAAATATCTGTCAAATTGGAGGAATTTTTGATGCTATGTGAAGAGGGGGGGAATCAAGAAATATTTATGTGCTGATCCATACAAAGCTAAATAGAAAAATGTTAAAACCAATAGCAGCTGTTTTTTTAAACTGACAAAAAATTTAATCTTTATTTATGGTGAATTGGTTTGTATATAAAGGCATATTAATGATCTTTAATTTTGCATGGGTTAAGAAAATGTAGAATAGCTTGGTCTTTACCAGCACATTTCACAATTTAAAATACCACTGAATAATGACAAGAGTAGAAAACTAAATGCATATACACAAGCCACATGTGTATAAAGCAGCGATGTTGAATTGTTTGTGTGATTATGTAAGAATTCATGAGGAAATAAACTCATCTGATAGATGGTTTCAAATGCATGACATGATTCCAAACCCAAAAAGGGCATCCTTTTGTAAATGAGAGTGTATGTCATGTTCAATTATGTGAAATTTTGTGTGCTGCTGTAGGAGACCAAAAAAGAAATAAAAATAAATATTTGAATCAGTGTATGGCGCTAGGGATGAAAGACAGGATATGGGGGAGAAAAGAAAAGACTTAGTTGGCAAAATGTGCAAAGCTTGGTGTCGGACTGAACAAGAAATTGAGAATGTTAATGAGGAAATAAACTCATCTGATAGATGGTTTCAAATGCATGACATGATTCCAAACCCAAAAAGGGCATCCTTTTGTAAATGAGAGTGTATGTCATGTTCAATTATGTGAAATTTTGTGTGCTGCTGTAGGAGACCAAAAAAGAAATAAAAATAAATATTTGAATCAGTGTATGGCGCTAGGGATGAAAGACAGGATATGGGGGAGAAAAGAAAAGACTTAGTTGGCAAAATGTGCAAAGCTTGGTTCGGACTGAACAAGAAATTGAGAATGTTGGGGAACAAAAACGACTCCATTGTTTCTAATCTAGGTAACCCTTAGGGTGCTGTGCTAAGAGAAGAAGGGGAGACACTTGAACCCATGGAGCTTCATGCTGAGGTGCTTAGTTTGTTGTTTTTAAGTACTTCACTCGTTATCAATAATGAGTAAAGAAGCACACTTGCTAAAAAGAAAAATGAAATAAGCAACACTTTCAAAACTAATATTTAAATTTATGTGTATAGGAAAATACAACAAAGTATTTCCTTATCACTTAAAAGCTGATACTTCTTCTTCTTAATCTGACTTAATAGATGGCAAAAATTCTAAGAGATTAGTATAAGAACAATTGAGTTATCAAAATAATTGTTGCTCTATAATGATGAATATTTCCCTGAAAATATTTTCAAAATGTATGAAAAATCTTGAGCATATTTTACTGGCTCTTTGAAAATTTTCCTTTGCATATTTTGTCACCAAATTTAGACAAAGTGAGCAGCATAACATTATCACTTATGGTATCACAGTTATTCCTGACATATTATGATTAGCCCTGATTGAAGTGACATTTCCAACATGTACCAAATTTGTGAGAATGGTAATTGCATTCTGCATTTACATGAGGTTATTCTTTTAGCCTGCCAATTGGTTATACAAGTTTTATAGGTATCTTTCTGAGAAATAAAACAAACACTGAACTCTATGCATACTTAAATCATTAGTGTTATTTTGCAATAACTCTCTTTTAGTTTTTATGTCTGCTAATAATGATTAAAGATAGGCTGACTTATACTGACAGAAACAAAGGGAAAATATCACATCAAATCCGTAAGGAGTAATTTTGTATTAAAATATTGAGTTTCTTTCCAAATAATGCACAACACGCAGGTCTCTTGGCTCTTTAATTCTATATTATAGGGTGCTTTCCCATATTAGTGAAACATTTATATCGTTCAAATCAGTTAACTAATAACTTCCTGATGATACTTGGCTACAGAGAAAATCTCTCCCGGAATATAATAACCTTCATTTCCAAAAGAAAGCCAAAATTCCTTATGGTAGTCACATGCTATCTCTATACAAATTAAAATTCAAGTATTTCTTGACTCTTTCTCTGAATCAACCACAGTGCTAGATTAATAAGACATTGCTGTTGTTTGGTTGCTAAGTTGTTTCTGACTTTTTTGTGACTCCATAGACTGTCACTCCATGACAGGAGCCTGCCGGGCTCCTCTACCCATGCGATTCTCCAGGGAAGAAAACTGGAGTGGGTTGCTATTTCCTTTTCCAGGGGATCTTCCCAATCCAGATATCAAACCCCTGTCTCCTACAGTGCAGGTGGATTCTTTACTGCTGAGCCACCGGGGAAGCCTAGTAAGACTTAGTTTGAAGCATAAGTTCTCTCTCAAATAGCCTGTTGCTGGTTGCTAGTTGTGTTATACAGTTTGAGCCTCATTGTCTCATTATTTAAATTAAGATAACATTTCTTACTTCCTGAGGTTGTTATCTCAAATAATATGTCACACATTAAAGGTTTTGTTCAGAGTATTGCATATATTGTTATTGTGCAGGATTACTGAGGGACTAAAAAGAGAGACTATATAAGAAATGTATTGAAAAAGTATTTAAAATATCATGCAAATGGAAGGTGGTATTTTTACTATTGAATAAATTTACACATACACACACATACATAGGCACACAAACATGAATGCTGCTAAAATAGAAAGATTTCTCTATCTTCCCAGAAGACATTATATTTAATGTGCAACCATGTCCTCTTTTACTTAAATATGCAGTAGTGATCCCTCAGGTAATGAAACAAATCAATAAATATATAGCATGGACTCAGAAGCATAAATTTTGTTGAATTTTATGAAGTCTTTAAGGTTTTCCTTTCTGATTGAAATCGCTGTCACAGCTACAACAGTTTTTATCTATTGTGCATCAGCAGATGCTATTCTAAACACGCCGTTCTGTATAAAAATATTTTCCAACAAATAATCACCTATGAACAATATTCTTCAAAAGAAAGAAAATGAGAGTATTCATGAACTACATATGTCTGATTTTAAAAGCCAAAGGTGGTTAATTTCCTAGATGAATTACTAGAAGACATCAGTCCCTTGACCTTTGAGGGATTAAAAAAAAAATACAAACTTGCTTCTGTTGTCATGTTAACACCATTGCTTTTGACAGTCATTTTGCATATTTTCTAGCGTTTTTCTTGACACCAATAAAAAGCTGACAGCCATATTATCCTTCCTCTAAACCCAGAGTTAGAGTTTCAGCAATTATGACACAAGATCCTAAAATATTTGGGAAGGATTAGAGAATTTGTCCTAGAATTATGATTTAATCCTATAGATAACACCATCATTGATCCTGCCTAGTTATTATTCTGGAGAAGGAAATGGCAACCCACTCCAGTATTCTTGCCTGCAGAATCCCAGAGGAGCCTAGTGGGCTGCCGTCTATGGAGTCGCACAGAGTCGGACACGACTAAAGCGACTTAGCAGCAGCAGTTATTCGCACTTTATAATTCAATCACAAATCAAAATACACATGCTCTGGCTTTCTCTTTGCCTTTAATTTTCATTTTTCATAATGTGCCTTGGGGCCTTTGGCAATGGGTCAGGTGGAATGTTTTGCTTGGCCTTGAGGTCACCTATGAAGCTGACCACATCTGACTTTTTTCATGTTCATCAGAGACGGTTCAGGAATCCTGTCATTTTCTCTGGTTCTGGGATGCTTATTATAGCTCATTTCTTGATTGAAAAATAAAATAAGATCCGTTCTAGCCAAAAAACAACACTTAGAAGAGTAGAGGAAATATTTTGGAACTGAGAGCACAAAGAACAGCCTAAAGGGCACTGGGGTTATCAACAAAGAAGAATAGACAGTAGATTGGCTAAGATTTTCAGAAGCGAAGGGACTGCACAGTGGGTTCTGGGTCTGGAATGAAGGAATCCCTGAGGAAGTCTTCATGGCTTGTTTGGAAGCCCTGTCACTCAACCTTTTGGAATTTGCTATCTCTATCTCCTTGCCCATACCTCCAGTCCTGCCCCTAATAACTACAACCCTTGGATTTTTCTTTGACTGAGCTCCCTCTCTATTCTTTATCCCAACATCTTGGTTTAATCCAACATTTACTCTTCTCTTTTGAGTGCATCTCATCTCGTGTACACCATCTCAACCTTAGCCTATGATTCCAATATCGCTGGAAAGATCTGAGAACCTCTTTCCTTTTCTTCTTTAAAACCAAGCTCCAGGTCAGCAGGAATGAATGAAAACTCACTCTTTCAATTCATTCTCTGTTGCTAGAACTACCTCATACAACGAGTAATCATGGGATGGTTCCACTAGCAAACATCTCAATGCCTTGTTTACAGAATTATTCACATGGATACATGGATACAAAGGCTACTGCTTCAGTGACTCATATGAGGCTTCCCTATTGGTCTCAGACTTAACTCCTTACTTAAAGCAGTTTTTCTGCCTCACCTATACATTAGAATCACTAGGAAAGCTTTAAACAAACAAAGAAAACACAAAAATACATTCCAAGGCTTTATTCCAGATCGATGAAAGCAGAATTTCTAGGATGTTTTAGGCACAACTTGGACAATTATAAAAGTTTTTCCATATGACCTTAGTGTACAAATCTACTTGATAACCACTAGAGTATGTAAGCAGAAGCCCAATTCCTTATCCTAATATATACATGTACATATATATATATATATATATATATATATTGACCCTCTGGTTGGAATCAACTTATGTGTATTCAAAACACAGATTATTATAATTATATATTGATTTGTATTATTATACCATTATTATCTTGACTCATCTGCTGCTCTGTCTGGACAATTATCTGGAACCACACTTTCACCTCATATCTGGAGCCCAGCATGGAAATTAATAGCTCCTACTCTTGTACATACGTTTCCCTTAGCCTGGAATGATCTTTTGACCCTTCATCCTTCAAGGTCAAACATCAACTTCACTAGAACAGTTTTTCTATCTTTTCTAAATTTACTGGGTTGCCTTGGTATGTCATTCATATTTTTCCAGAGCACTCTCCATGTCACAGGGTAACATGTCTATTTAGTATAAAGGTTATTTGAGTGCACAGTCCTTTTATCTCTCTGCCTCTAACACGCAGCAAAGGACATATCATATGGATCATGGTGGATATTTTTAGTTCAGTTCAGTTCAGTTGCTCAGTCGTGTCCCACTCTGTGACCCCATGAATTGCAGCACACCAGGCCTCCCTGTCCATCACCAACTCCCAGAGTTCACCCAAACCCATGTCCATTGAGTCAGTGATGTCATCCAGCCATCTCATCCTCTGTCATCCCCTTCTCCTCCTGCCCCCAATCCCTCCCAGCATCAGAGTATTTTCCAATGAGTCAACTCTTCACATCAGGTGGCCAAAGTATTGGGGTTTCAGCTTTAGCATCAGTCCTTCCAAAGAACACTCAGGACTGACCTCCTTTAGAATGGACTGGTTGGATCTCCTTGCAGTCTAAGGGACTCTCAAGAGTCTTCTCCAACACCACAGTTCAAAAGCATCAATTCTGAGGCACTGAGCTTTCTTGACAGTCCAATTCTCACATGCATACATGACCATTGGAAAAACCATAGCCTTGACTAGACGGACCTTTGTTGGCAAAGTAATGTCTCTGCTTTTGAATACGCTATATAGGTTGGTCACAACTTTCCTTCCAAGGAGTAAGTGTCTTTTAATTTCATGGCTTAGAATGAGTGAATAAAAGAACCAAGTATACATTAAGAATACTTATTTTTAAAAAGATAATTTACAGTCATTGTACATCTGTTAAGTGACAGGTGTCCTGCTAAAGATTTTATCCATGTCACTTCATTGAGTTCTCAAAACAATTAAAAGAAAAATTTACCATGGGTATTCCCATTTTACAACTCAGGAAACTCAAAGAGGTTGTTACCCAGATACTTTAATATCAAGGTCCCTACGTTGGGACTTTACTCTTTGTTCCAAGAAATCCTTTCCCAGGAAATAATGCTGTAAACTACTATATAGCTTCACGGGTGGCTTTGGAAAATTCCTGAAATACATTTATCTGCATTATAGAGTGATCAACCAGCTTTGTCTCAAGACAATAAGTTATTATGGGGTGAAAAACTCTTTATTGGATAATGGATTGTTCAGCTGGATGAAACCTCTCACTGATTAACAGCTCTTTATTCATTAAAAATTCTTGATTCACTGAATCCACCAATCCTTGTATATCTTGGATTTTGCCCAATTTCATTCTAATCTCTGCATTCAAAGATCTGCTTTAAACTACTTGAATCCAACTCTCACTTCAATCTATACATATTTCCCCTCAAACTCCATCTTCTGAGAATCTATTAAGAACCTGTCAAGATGTTAGTCTCCTTTACTGCACCAGGTAATCAACTCAGCTTTGCTTAATCAAAGTGGTGGTTATTTTGGGAATTTGCCACTAATTCATGGCACTCACTTCCAAGAGTCAAGAAAAAACCCTTAACTAAGTTTGAGGTAATTATCCTACATTGTCTCTGTTAGTAAAATAAAATTAGCTTCTAAGATTTCAATCAACTTTACAGGACCTATTTTTCAAGTATTGATATAAATTCTTCCTGACACACTTTTTAGGCTAAGAGAGGGTCTACAATATTGTTTGCAGTATATATTGTTCTGTAAAAAAGGGAAGGTTTTGATATGAATGGAGAAACTTCATGCTTTGAAACTACAAAGTATGTAGGCTGAAGGCAGGGTTAGAAGGCTAGATTCGTGTCGTGAGGAATGGTGAGCTCTTAGTCACATTTCTAGGATTTGCTTTTTTTTTTTTTTTTCTTTTTGGTACATCTGCTGCACTTTTTGTTTTTATATTGTGCCACCTCTTTAGGCTTCCTGGACAGAGAACCATTTCCTACAATAATTTCTCACATTCACTGTGTGTTTATTGTGTGCAAGATAGCTTTCTGGGGCTTCCCAGGTGGCACTAGTGGTAAGGAACCTGTCTGCCAATGTAGGACACATAAGAGATGCGGGTTCAATACCTGGGTCCCCTGGAGGAGGGCATGGCAACCCACTCCAGTATTCTTGCTGGAGAATCCCCATGGACAGAGGAGCCTGGTGGGCTACAGTGCATGGATCGCAAAGAATAGGATACGACTGAAACGACTTTGCATGCATGCACGCAGACACCTTTCTATGATGCTTAGTTCTCTGGGTTCAGGAATAAACACGAACAATTGTACATCTTACAGGAATTTAAAACTGCTCCAAGATTATGGAATTTATCTTGATAGAAACTGAGATAACTCTGGAAGAGTTTGATCTAGGGAGGGGCCTAATGAGATTTACATTTTAGAACGTCTCTTACTTTGCTGAGAACAGATTAGGAAAAGAAAGAAGGGCATGGGAGAAATCAGCTGGCAGGTTGCTGGACGTGGGAAAAGATGGAGAATGTGAGTATGCGTGTGTGTGCATGCGTGTGTGTGCCTGCATGTGTGCCTGTTCTATTGGAGACTAAAAGATGAGAGGCCCGTTCCTGCTTTCAGGTTAAAATTTTGAGAGTTACTTTGAGAGCAGTGAACTTCCCTGGTGACTCAGACAGTAAAGGATCTGCCTGCAATGTAGGAGTGCGGGTTCGATCCCTGGGTCAGGAAGATCCCCTGAAGAAGGGAATGTCAACCCATTCCAATATTCTTGCCTGGGGAATCCCATGGACAGAGGAGCTTAGCAGGTCGCAAAGAGTCGGACACGACTGAGTGAATTTCACTTTCAGTTGAGAACACTGAAGTTACACACCCACATTTAAATCTATTGATGGTTTAATGAGAATGAGACTGTATCACAACACTGCCCATTACAACTAGCTCAAGAGTTGCTAGCTGAGTAAAGATACAAATGAATGAGCAAATAAAAGAAGGAATAATGTGTAAATGACTCTAAATACTTTATCACATTTTACTGTTGATTTTAAAAGAAATGAGTCTCAATGTTCTGCTGCTGCTGCTGCTAAGTCACTTCAGTCGTGTCCGACTCTGTGTGACCCCATAGACGGCAGCCCACCAGGCTCCCCCGTCCCTGGGATTCTCCAGGCAAGAACACTGGAGTGGGTTCCATTTCTACTCAGAGGTAAAAGAGGAATTCCTTCCTCAACTAAATTTGGGAGCTAGTAGGTGAAGCAGGATTTAAGAAAGATTTTGTTTTTTAAACAAAAAAAAGAATTAACATTTTTCTTTATTAATGAAGAACACATCAAACAAGGTTGTGTTTTCAAGTACAGTAGCTACCAGAAATATATGACTAATTTATATGATACAAAATAAAAAATTTAGTTATTGTTTTCCTAGTCACATCTAGAAAAAGAAAGAATTCCAGAGAAAACATCCATTTTTGCTTCACTGACTATGTTAAAGTCTTTGACTGTGTGGGTCATAACAAACTGGAAAATTCTTAAAGAGATGGAAATACCAGACCACCTTTCCTATCTCCTGAGAAACCTGTATGCAGGTCAAGAAGTAACAGCCAGAACCAGACATGGAACAATGAAAGTGAAAGTCTCTCAGTCGTATCTGACTCTTTGTGACCCCATGGACTATAGAGGCCATGGAATCCTCCAGGCCAGAATACTGGAGCAAGTAGCTTTTCCCTTCTCCATGGGATCTTCCCAATCCAGGGATGAAACCCAGGTCTCCTGCATTGCAGGTGGAATCTTTACCAGGTTAGCCACAAGGAAAGCCCAAGAATACTGGAGTGGTTAGCCTATCCCTCCTCCAGGGGATCTTTCCGAGCCAGGAATTGAACCAGGTTCTCCTGCATTACAGGTGTATTCTTTTTTTTTAATATAAATTTATTATTTTTTCCAGTCTTTTTATTTATTTTTTTACTGTATAATATTGTATTGGTTTTGCCATATATCAACATGAATCCACCACGGATGTACATGTGTTCCCCATCCTGAATGTAGGTAGATTATTTACCAACTGAGCTATCAGGGAAGACATGGAACAATGGACTGGTTCCAAATTGGGAAAGGAGTATGTCAAGGCTGTATACTGTCACCTTGTTTATTTAACTTATATGCAAAGTACATCATGCAAAATGCTGGGCTGGATAAAGCACAAGCTGGAATCAAGATGCTGGGAGAAATGCTGGTAACCTCAGATATGCAGGTGACACCAATGGCAGAAAGTGAAGAGGAACTAAAGAGCCTCTTGATGAAGGTGAAAGAGGAGAGTGAAAAAGCTGGCTTAAAGCTCAACATTCAGAAAACGAAGATCATGGCATCTGGTCCCATCACTTCATGGCAAAAGATGGGGAAACAGGGGAAACAGTGACAGACCTTAAAGTCTGTCTTTATCAGCCCAAAGTCTGATCTTGGCCTCCAAAATCACTGTGGATGGTGACTGCAGCCATGAAATTAAGAGATGCTTGTTCCTTGGAAGAAAAGCCATGCTGAACCTAGACAGCATATTAAAAAGCAGAGATACTACTTTGCTGATAAAGGTCTATATAATTAAAGCTATGGTTTTTCCAATAGTGATGTACAGATGTGATAGCTGGACCATAAAAAAGGCTGAGCACCAAAGAATTGATACTTTAAAATTGTGGTGCTGGAGAAGATTCCTGAGAGTCCCCTGGACAGCAAAGAGATCAAACCAGTCAGTCCTACAGGAAATCAACCCTGAATATTCACTGGAAGGACTGATGCTGAAGCTGAAGCTCTAATACTTTGGTCACCTGATGCGAAGAGCCAACTCATTAGAAAAGACCTTGATGATGGAAAAGATTGAGGGCAGGATGAGAAGGGGACATCAGAGGATGAGATGATTGGATGGACTCATTGACTCAATGGACATGAATCTGAGCAAATTCTAGGAGATGGTGAAGGACAGGGAAGCCTGGAGTGCTACAGTCCATGGGGTCGCAAAGAGTCAGATACGACTGAGCGACTGAACAACAAAGTCACATCTTAAGAGTTTAACAGTCACATATGGTTACTGGTTAATGTACTGAATTAACAAAAATAACAGAATGCTTTCCTCTTTATACAAAGTTATACTCAGTTCAGTTGCTCAGTTGTGCCTGACTCTTTGAGACCCTATGTACCGCAGCATGTCAGGCCTCCCTGTCCATCACCAACTGCTGGAGTCTACCCAACTCATGTCCATTGAGTCGGTGATGCCATCCAGCCATCTCATCCTCTGTCGTCCCCTTCTCCTCCTGCCCTCAATTTTTCCCAGCATCAGGGTCTTTTCCAATGAGTTAGCTCTTTGCATCAGGTGGCCAAAGTATTGGAGTTTCAGCTTCAATATCAGTCCTTCCAATGAACACCCAGGAATGATCTCCTTTAGGATGGACTGGTTGAATCTTCTTGCAGTCCAAGGGACTCTCAAGTTATATTGGATATTGCTAATTCCATTGAACCAGAGACCATACTAGTCCTGAAAACAATCTTTGAGAAGCCTGTTCCTGAGATGTCACTATTACAGGAATCTGAAACATAGCTCTGCCATATTCTTTACTGCTTGATGCATACTGATTACATTTAGAATGGAAAGAAAGCAGGTAGTTGTTTTTAAAATTTAACCTTCATTTATTGAGTACATTTAATGTACAAAATGTGTTTTATATTGTGACTTGGTAAAAATAACTATGAGATATACACTGTTAAAGCAAAAGTCTTTATGCATCATCGTCCATGAGCTAGCTTTAAAGCTGTCATATACTGCTTTGATCTATACTTTTGGCAATTTCTAATTGTGAAGTGTTCTTCTAGAAGGCAATTTGCCATACTCCATTTTCCTCCAATCAGCTGGAGAGTCCTAGAAATTTCATGGGGGAAAATAGTAATTTAGGAAATGGAAATTAGATTTTTCAGTTAATTTTCTCAGACAATGAAAAAACAAACTTAGAGCAACATCAAAGAAAAGGACTTTTATAAATTTAAATAAATAGGAATGCCTAGAAGGATTTAAACAGATCAAGATAAATCTTTCTCATGGCAATAAAGAAATAAATGCTGCAAGCTTCATTTATGTCTGAGTCAAAATTCAAGTTAACTTCTGAATTTACAAAGAAAATTTTGGAAGGGGATTGGAAGCTACTTAAGAGGTGGTAATAAATTGTTTATTCTCTGATTCTTCTGAGCTCCCTCATTATTTTATTATTACATACACTTCTAGGATTTGAAATGGTGTTTTTTTTGTTTTTTTTTTTGGTGTGATCTCTCAAATGAGCATCTCTTGGGACAATGACATAAAATGCTTAACACTGTCATGCTTCTTATTCATTGCTCTCCATTATGTTAATGTTCACATTCCAAACACAATTATTTCCATTTATTCTTCTCCTTACTCCATTAACCTTCCCCATGCTGTCTCATTAGTTAGATTTCAGAAACGATTTTTTTTTGGTCCTTTCTAAATCTGAGTTTTAATGTGAATTTTTGTTTTTATTTTGTTTTTTTTTTGTCTGATTTCTGCTTGTTCTATCAACTATATCACAGGAGAAAAAGAAGTCACACTATAATTTTCAAAAATGTAAACAACCTTAACCTCATACAAATACACCATGAACGTATGTGAAAGGTTTGGAGAGAACCAGAGGATAACAAATTTCGTTCTAAACAAATACCAGAGACTGGGATATACGATCTGTGAAAATGACGAAAATGGCCTTGACCTTTCTCTCAGCTTGACTAAACATCAGATGGAATTTTTTCCCTGAAGATCACCTCCCACCGCCCAAGTTCCTTTCCTCAGAGCACTTACTTTGAGAAACCTTGCAATTGTAGATTTCTTGTTCTGTCTCTTTGAGATGTAAATCTTCTACAAGCCAGGAATATCTTTCTCAAGCACCTGGGAGGAATCCTTCTGAAATGTAATCATCAAGAAGGACAGCACCCCTGTCCCTCAGTGTCTGTGGAAAAGTAGGAGTATAACTTTGATAAGTACCAGTTAGCACAGGTGGTCTAAATGCTGACCAACCTTCCCTTAATGCTGTCCAGTACATTTCCACTAGCTGAGAGCTGTTTACAAATGCCCTATGGGACTTCCTTCGTGGTCCTGTGGTCAAAAATCCAGGCTTCCACTGCAGGGGGCATGAGTTCAATCCCTGGTCAGGGAATTAAGATCTCACATTCCAAGCAGCCAGAAAAGCAAAGTAAAACAACAACAAAAAGAAATGCACTAAGTTCAATCTCAGTCCCTACTCTGTGGGTCTTGAATGAAGTCTTTTGCCATTTGGAACAGCTGGCAGGTGCAATATCTCTTTGACAAAGGAATGAGTCCTGGAATAAGATTGCAAAATTAGATACAAAACTGGCTAATGTACTACAGGGTGTTAAACTGCAACTTTGGGGTTTGGTTTTCTTCTGAAGAAAGAAAACAACAAAAACAATGCCCAGTTGTGGATGTGACTGGGGATGGAAGTCAAGTCCAATGCTCTTTAGACTTCATTCAAGACTCGCAGAGTAGGGACTAGAGATTGAACTTAGTGCATTTCTTTTTGTTGTTGTTTTACTTTGCTTTTCTGGCTGCTTGGCATGTGAGATCTTAATTCCCTGACCAGGGATTGAACTCATGCCCCCTGCAGTGGAAGCCTGGATTTTTGACCGCAGGACCACGAAGGAAGTCCCATAGGGCATTCTTTAGAACAATAATGCATAGGGAACTGGAATGTTAGGTCCATGAATCAAGGTAAATTGGCAGTGGTCAAACAGGAGATGGCAGGAGTGAACATCGACATTCTAGCAATCAGTGAACTAAAATGGACGGGAAGGGGTGAATTTAATTCAGATGACCATTATATCTACTGCTGTGGGCAAGATCCCTTAGAAAAAATGAAGTAGCCCTCAGAGTCAACAAAGGAATCCAAAATGCAGGACTTGGATACAATCTCAAAAACAACAGAATGATCTCTGTTCATTTTCAAGGCAAACAATTCAATATCACGGTAATCCAACTCTATGCCCCAATGACTAATGCTGAAGAAGATGCAGTTGGATGGTTCTATGAAGACCTACAAGACCTTCTAGAACTAACACCTACAAAAGATGTCCTTTTCATCATAGGGGACTGGGATGCAAAAGTAGGAAGTCAAGAGATACCTGGAGAAACAGGAAAGTTTGGCATCTCTAAACATAGATATCATCAGATGGTAAATACCAAAATCAGAAAATATTAAGAAGAGGTGGCAAGAATACACAGAAGAACTGTACAAAAAGATCTTCACGACCCAGATAACCATGATGGTGTGATCACTCACCTAGAGCCAGACATCCTGGAATGTGAAGTCAAGTGGGCCTTGGGAAACACCATTATGAACAAAGCTAGTGGAGGTGATGGAATTACAGCTGAGCTACTTCAAATCCTAAAAGATGAAGCTGTTAAAGTGCTACATTCAATATACCAGCAAATTTGGAAAATTCAGCAGTGGCCACAGGACTGGAAAAGGTCAGTTTGCATTTCAATCTCAAAGAAAGGCAGTGCCAAAGAATGTTCAAAATACCACACAATTGCACTCTTTACACATGTTAGCAAAGTAATGCTCAAAATTCTCCAAGCTAGGTTTTAACAGTACGTGAACTGAGAACTTCCAGATGTTCAAGTTGTAATTAGAAAAGGCAGAGGAACCAGAGACCAAATTGCCAACATCCGTTAAATCATTGAAAAAGCAAGAGTTCCTGAAAAACATCTACTTCTGCTTTACTGACTACGCCAAAGCCTTTGACTATGTGGATCACAACAAATTGTGGACAATTCTTAAAGAGTTTGGAATACCACCAGACCACCTAACCTGCCTCCTGAGAAATCTGTAAGAAGGTCAAGAGGCAACAGTTAGAATCAGACATGGAACAATGGACTGGTTCCAAATTGGGAAAGGAGTACATCAAGACTGTATATTGTCACCTTGATTTTTAACTTATATGCAGAGTACATCATGTGAAATGCTGGATGAAGCATTTCATCCTGGACCGGATGAAGCAGAAACTGGAATCAAGATTGCCAGGAGAAATATCAATAACTTCAGATATGCAGATGACACCACCCTTATGGCAGAAATGAAAGAGGAACTAAAGGTCCTCTTGATGAAAGTGAAAGAGGAGAGTGAAAATGCTGGCTTAAAACTTAACATTCAAAAGACAAATCATGGCATCCGGTCCCATCACTTAATGGCAAATAGATATGGAAACAGTGACAGATTCATCTTCTTGGGCTCCAAAATCACTGCAGATGGTGAGCGCACCATGAAATTAAAAGATTTTGCTCCTTGGAAGGAAAGCTATGACAAACCTAGACAGCAAATTGAAAAGCAGAGACATTACTTTACTGACAAATGTCATCTAGTCAAAGCTATGGTTTTCCAGTGGTCATGTATGGATGTGAGTGTTGGACAATAAAGAAAGCTCAGCACCAAAGAATTGATGCTTCTGAAGTGTGGTATTGCAGAAGACTCTTGAGAGTCCCTTGGACTACAAGGAGATCAAACCAGTCAATCCTAAAGGAAATCAGTCCTGAATATTCATTGGAAGGACCGATGCTGAAGCTGAATCTCCCAATACTTTGCCCACCTGATGTGAAGAACTGACTCATTGGAAAAGATCCCAATGCTGGGGAAGATTGAAAGCAGGAGGAGTAGGGGATGACAGAGGATGAGATGGTTGGTTGGCATCACCAATTCAATCGACATGAGTTTGAGCAAGATCCAAGAGTTGGTGATGGACAGGGAAGCCTGGCGGGCTGCAGTCCATGGGGTCACAAAGAGTTGGACACGACTGAGCAACTGAATTGAACTGAACTTTCTTTTGAAGATAATTCATGTGCATCTTTCCCAGACAAAAATAATACAACTTATCAGTTTGCTACAAGTTAACATCTCACTTCACAGAGTCCAAGATAATAATCTTTATCATGTGTTTGGAAATAATTAACATGTTTAGGTTTCAAAAACACCTTGTCAAACAAAATACTGGCCAAGCCATTTTACTGATTTTTTAAAAATTATTTTTTTAAAGTTTCTCATGCTCTGGCTTGATTTCCTCTGGAAGTTTTCTAATGCCACATATTTAATCATTTAGTCACTTGTCTGTTTCCATCAATTTCTAGATTTCATCAATTCTAAGATGTACATTTTGTTCACATTTTATCATCTCTGAAACTGGAACATCTTTTACAATCACTGTGATAAGAAAGCATTGTGTCATAGTTTATTGGCACAGATACTGATTGTGTCTCTTACAATATTTGGCATCTTACATTACTGAAATAGTGCTTACAAAGAATTTATGAAGGTTACTAACTACGAAGAAAATGTAGAAATGATGACAAAGCTTTCCACTTATCAAAATAAACATCTCCAATCATGTGTCCAGTTACTTCAATTCTACATAATGACTCAAATTTTACTCTGATATTTCCCTTTTAGATTGTGTATAGCTCTTAGTTCCAAATCTTCCTTGAAGTTTTCTACAGATTTTTCTCTGTTGCAATGGCTTTTCATATCTCCTAATTTGTTTTCTTCTTCTCCCTATTTCATCTAATTGTATTTAAATCCATAAATCTGTTTGTATGTACCATGATTATGTTAGCAGGGATCATAAATTAAATACTGAAAAAGTCCAAAAGAAGTAAAATCATGCCTTCCCCAATTTCAGGGGAAAAGTACTGAAATAAGCTGATTGACTGGTATCTGAAAGGTGTTTCTGAAATTTACAGATAGTTGAGTAATTTCAAAGGCCGTTAGAAAAACACATACAAAGGGTCATTATGTCAGACTATAGCCGGAAGTGTTACCTCAATGAAAAGGATTGCACAAAGACTGCAGATAGTTTGAACAGCACAGATACTAGCACAACAACATGAGATCTAAGAAATTGGGACATTGGGACTGACATATCTACACTCTTGACCCTATGTCTAAAACAGATAACTAATGAGCAAATACTGTATAGCTCAAGAAACTCTACTCAGTACCCTGTGTTGACCAAAATGGGAAGAAAATCCAAAAAAAGCAGACACATATGTATACATACAGCTGATTCACTTTGCTTACAGCAGAAACTAACACAATTGCAAAGCAGCCACACTCCAATAAAAATTAAAAAAATAAGAAACTTAAAGCATTGTAGTGTTGAGTGGCCGATGTAGGCGTAAGTGGCTTGGGGGTACATTAGGGTAGAAGCTATAGGAGACGTGGTAAAGAGCCTTTGTGCCTTTGTGCTCTAACAGGTCTTAAATGTTATCCTTAAAAGTTGAGGCATCACTGAAGGAATTTTAAGATAGGGAGTAAAAGTTCAGGTTTATATTTGTATTTATAAATCTTACTTTATAAATGGTGAGGAATAAAATTTTCCAATAGCTGGATTGTAAGCAATTAAATGGGTTTCCCAGGTGGCTCATTGGTAAAGAATCTGCCTGCAATGCAGGAGACAGGGGTTCCATCCCTCCGTCAGGAAGATCCCCTGGAGGAGGAAATGGCAACCCACTCCAGTATTCTTGCCTGGAGAACCTCATGGACTGAGGAGCCTGGCCGAGTACATCCATAGGGTCACAAAGAATTGGACATGACTGAACTGTCTTAGCTGACACACACACACACACAAGCAATTAAATATGTGACAGTGAGAGATGAGATTGAAGAGTAGTAATGGACCCTGGGGACCTGAAAATATGGTTCACCAGCAACCCAATATTCAAAGAAAATAGATCCAATGGCCTCCAGGTGTGCCTCCACCTTAATCAAATAAGTCACTGTCCTCAAAGAGACAGATTGAGTTCACCGTGTCTGTCATCTGCCATTTCATAAATTGATTATAAAACTGTTAGCATCCTTCTCCAAAGACACAGGTACCTTTACTACACATGCATCTCCATAATGTTCTGTATTTCACTCATTCATTCATATCCAGGGCCTACATCTATCTCATAAATCAAAGTCTCTATACTCTCTGGTATAACGTTTCTATAATCACATAACTGCCTTAAAGTCACAGCCTCCCCTTCTCTTTCAGGCATTAACCCAATAAAATCTGGCTCTCCTCTGTGAATATAACCCCCCCAGAGTCACCTTAAGTGGTGCCTATTCATTTCCTCACAGTCTGCACTTCAGAGACAAGAGTTGCGGCTGATGTCCTTGCTTCCTATTACGACTTTCAATAATAACTTAGTAATAACTCTCATCCATGGCTAATTCATGTCAATGTGTAACAAAACGAATACAGTATTGTAAAGCAAAACAAACTAAAAAATAAAAATTAATAAAAAAAAAAAAAGAAAATAAAAAAAAAAAAAAAAAAAAAAAAAAAAAAAAAAAAAAAAAAATGTGGGGGGGGGGGGGGGGGG
>SJXQ01003464.1:17401-54473 GCA_006408695.1 Aepyceros melampus
AAAAATTAATAAAAAAAAAAAAAGAAAATAAAAAAAAAAAATAAAAAAAAAAAATAAAAATTTAAACCGGTTGGCTCTATAATCTTTTGCCCTCTCTGCTCTCATTTTCTAGCCACACTCAAGAGAGGCTTAGGTACCTGGTTTCAAGGTTTCCTGTTCCCATCAAGCTCTGCCATCAACCTTGGTGTCTTCAATACATAGGAGGATCACACATCATAAAAATGTATGTTCATCAGGATAGGCTAGACTACCAATGAGCCCCAAATCTTATAGTGCATCATAATAATAATAAGCTTATTACTCACTCAAGGTACATGTCCGCCATGGGTTGATTGAGGGTTATGTTATGTCGTCTCAGTCTGCAGGTCTGATTAGTTTAATCATTACAAACTCAGATCTGATTATACTGTCCCATAACCTTCCCCTTCAACAGCTGTTATTATTATAATTTTACATGTATTTCATGTGATTTAAAAAATTATTTTCAGTTGGAAGATAACTGGTTTACAATATTGTATTGGTTTCTGCTATATGTCATGAATCAGCCTAGGTATACATATGCCCCCTCCCTCTTGAATCTCCCTCCCACCTCCCACCCCATCCCACCCCTCTAGGTTGTCACAGAACACCAGATTGAGCTCCCTGTGCTATACAGCAACTTCCCACTAGCTATCTATTTTACATATAGTAATATACATATTTCTGGAAAAGGCAATGGCACCCCACTCCAATACTCTTGCCTGGAAAATCCCAGGGACAGAGAAGCCTGGTAGGCTACAGTCCATGGGGTCGCTAGGAGTAGGATACGACTGAGCGACTTCACTTTCACTTTTCACTTTTATGCATTGGAGAAGGAAATGGCAACCCACTCCAGTGTTCTTGCCTGGAGCATCCCAGGGATGGCGGGGGTGGGGGTGGGGAGCCTGGTGGGCTGCCGTCTATGGGGTTGCTCAGAGTCGCACACAACTGAAGTGACTTCACTTTCACCTTTCACTTTCATGCATTGGAGAAGGAAATGGCAATCCACTCCAGTGTTCTTGCCTGGAGAATCCCAGGGACGGGGGAGTCTGGTGGGCTGCCGTCTATGGGGTCGCACAGAGTCGGACACAACTGAAGAGAGTTAGCAGCAGTAGCAGCAGCAATATACATATTTCAGGGCTACTCTCTCGATTCATCTCACCTTCTTCGGCCCTCGCTGGGTACACAAATTTGTTCCCTATGTCTGAGTCTCTATTCCTGCCTTGCAAACAGGTTCATCAGTACCATTTTCCTTGACTCCATGTATACGCATTAATATACAATATTTGTTTTTCTCTGACTTACTTCACTCTGGATAACAGGCTATGATTATACTGATATTTCTTGGCCTGTGTTCTGTAAAGCCTTTAAGGACAAAGGACCAGTTTTTGCTGGTCTTAGATTCTTCAATAATTAGCCCAGTGTTAGTCACATGATAGGTATTCAATAAATGTTTATTGAATTTAATAATGGATAGAGGGATGAAGAGATGAATGAGTGGATGGTAATGGCATTGACTGGAGGCAGGGAGGAAGAAAGTAGGGAGAGGAGTAAAAGAGAGTTTTAGGGAGGAAGTAAAAATACCTGGGTCATTGGCTGGAAAGTGCTTATGGGTGATCAAAGGGGAGATAATCAGGGCATGCATGTGTGCTAAGTCGCTTCAGTCATGTCTGACTCTTCATGACCCCATGGACTGTAGCCTGCCAGACTCCTCTGTCCATGGGATTCTCCAGGCAAGAATACTGGAGTGGGTTGCCATGCCCTCCTCCAGGGGATCTTCCCAACCCAAGGATCGAACCCTCATCTCTTATGTCTCCTGCATTAGCAGGCAGGTTCTTTACCACTAGCACCACATGGGAAGCACTGATACACAGAAGAGGTGAATGATAGCTACATAAACAAGATTGTGACAACCATTTAAATTTTTTGTATCGCTTCAGTCATGTCTGACTCTTCATGACCCCATGGACTGTAGCCTGCCAGACTCCTCTGTCCATGGGATTCTCCAGGCAAGAATACTGGAGTGGGTTGCCATGCCCTCCTCCAGGGGATCTTCCCAACCCAAGGATCGAACCCTCATCTCTTATGTCTCCTGCATTAGCAGGCAGGTTCTTTACCACTAGCACCACATGGGAAGCACTGATACACAGAAGAGGTGAATGATAGCTACATAAACAAGATTGTGACAACCATTTAAATTTTTTGTGTTCTTAATTTTTAAATTATGGATAATTTCAAATATATGCAAAAATAAAGATCTCTAAATAACTCCCATACACCATTGCCTAGTTTCAACAATTATCAACACGTTGCTGATTTAATTTCATCTATATCCTTACCCAGTGTCCTAACTACCACCTAGATTCTTTTGAAGAAAACTTCTAACACCAATTATCTTGTTTTTCAAAGTAATTTTAAGTACACATCTTGGAAAAGACAACTTGAATTCTTTGAAAAAGAAAGTAACCCAATACTCTGGTAGAAGCTTGCTAAAGTAATTGAAAGATATTGTGAAATAAATTCATTTAAATTAATTCTTATATAAGCTTGAACTTCAAAAGCCAGAAAGGAAAGAGAAAGTGGGAAGAGAAGCCTCATCTTGACTGATAAAGCAGCAGTGCTGGCCCTGTGTATATTTCTGCAGGAATCACAACTTTTTTTCTTTAAAACCAGAAAAATAAGTCCCCTCTCAAGTAGAGAGAAGGAGGATGAGATCTAACGCTAACCTGACTCCCAGATGTGGTTCAAGGCTTTCCTCAAAAAAGTCAAGTATAAAGGTTATTTCCCATAAGATAATTAATGCACATACTGGAGGAGGTGGAGATCTAACTCAACACTGAGTTCCAGTGACCTGAGGATTTTGTTACAATCAAGTGTCTCATAAATATGTCCTGTGGAAGTTTCTTTTTAGCACAGATAAAGAGGAAGTTTACTGGGGTAGAAGTGAAAATATACTTTTATCTCTTTAAGTCTATTTTTCTTGAAATATACATGTAGAGTCATTAATTTATTTGACTGAAATGTTATAAGAGACACTTGTTTGGTAGAGAAAGAAAGAGTATATGAAATTTATACTAAGTACACATATTTTAGCAAAGCACTATTGCTTAAAGGCAGGCTTCCCTGGTGGCTCAGTGGTAAAGAAATGCAGGAGAAGTGGGTTCAACTCCTGGGTTAGGAAGGTTCCCCTGCTGCTGCTGCTAAGTTGCTTCAGTCATATCCAACTCTGTGTGACCCATAGACGCAGCCCACCAGGCTCCCCCGTCCCTGGGGTTCTCCAGGCAAGAACACTGGAGTGGGTTGCCATTTCCTTCTCCATGCATGAAAGTGAAAAGTGAAAGGGAAGACGCTCAGTCGTGTCCGACTCTGTGCAACCCCATGGACTGCAGTCTACCAGGCTCCTCCATCCATGGGATTTTCCAGGCAACAGTGCTGGAGTGGGGTGCCATCACCTTCTCCAGAAGATTCCCCTGGAAAAGGAAATGGCACCCCACTCCAGTATTCTTGCCTGGAAAATCCCACGGACAGAGGACCCTGGCAGGCTACAGTCCATGGGGTCACAAAAGAGTCAAATACAGCATAGCAACTAAAACTACACAACACAACATCACTTAATGACAGCCATTCAAATACAGGTATGGGAGAAATATAAGTTCTTTAACTAGAGTCACTCATTCACTGAAAATGAACAACTTGATCTGTAACAACACGGATGGACCTCTCATACTAAGTGAAGTAAGTCAGAGAAATATAAATATCATATGACATCATTTATTTGAAGAATCTAAAAAAATAATACAGATGAATTTATTTACAAAACAGAAACAGACTCACAGACATAGGAAACAATTTTATGGTTACTAAAAGGACACAGAGAAGAGGGATAAATGAGGAGTTTGGGATTAACAGATACATACTCTTATATATAAAATAAACAACAAAACCTATTTATAGAACAGGGACCTATACCAATATCTTGCAATGACTTAGAAAAGAATCTGAAAGAGAATACATACACACACACAACTGAATCACTTTGATATACACATGAAACCAACACAAGGTTGTAAATCAACTATATTTCAATAAAAAAAATTAAAAAATAAATAGCTTGTTAGGTCCAAGGGCTAAAATATTTGATGTGACTTCTATTTTATTTACAAAATTTATTTTTATTCGGAGGCTAATTGCTTAACAATATTGTATTGGTTTCTGCCATACATAAACATGAATCAGCCACATGTATACATATGTCCCCTCAAAAATCTGTACACGGTTTACGGGCACTTTGGTTCTTGTTGCCTATAAAAAGACACTTTGATATTTACCTCATTTTTTTTTCACCAGAGACTCTGAGATATTAAGAGTATCATCCAAGCTTCACCTTTAAATTTTTGAACATCAAGAACTACTCCATGTCTTCTTGTTCTTAGTCAGTGTGTATAGTGCTAAAACATAATCCTTTTTTTGAAATAGATACAATTATAAAGAAGTTTCAATATTGGTTTCACACATAGAGTAAAACCTTTTGGTTGTTAAAAAAGAAACACATTTACAACATCTTCAGTATCTATCTACTTTCTGGGAAATCATCCTTGCTGATTCATCCCTAACATTAACTCCACAGTCAAATCATATGAAAGTGATGGCCAAGTAGCTCTCCTGACCTCCTCTGGAGTCTCACTATCATGGGCTAAGTGAATGTCCTCAACACTTCCCATCGAGCCCATGATGCCGGATCCCTGACCAGATGTCTGCTATATAAAGGCTGCTTCCTATCCACATCTGAAACCTTCCATCTGAGGGCTTTTGTGTGGACTTGGGACCAAACTTAGTTTCCATGACTGACAAGCCAGCAATGCAGGAGAGCTAAAACTTCTAGAAGAAGCCCTCAATAAGGAACAGATGGAGAGCTGGTGGATAAATAACCCATCTTCCCCTTCCCTTGTGAGTGATAACTCTGAGGGCAAATCTGTGTTTTCTTGAGTCTTCCAGTGGATGTAATGTCCAGTTGTTCAAAGCGTAACTAACTTTATAACAAAATTTTATTGACTTCCTTCTCTCCCCCATATCACTTCTTGATTTCTCTAGTAATGCTTCCTTGGGGCCTACTTCTTAGGGTGCCCAATATAAGACAACCCTGTAGTTAGGTGGTGCACTAAACCCTCCAGTTAACTTCCTTGCACATAGCTGTTAAATGACCTCTCTAAAACTCAAATCTGATATTGTCATTCATCTGCTTAAAATCCTTCACTGGCTCCCTGCATCTTTTAGTAAAATGTTTTTACTCTTTAGTTTTGCACCACGTCCATGAACTGATAGCTCAGTTAGTAAAGAATTCACCTGCAATGCAGGAGATCCTGGTTCAATTCCTGGGTCAGGAAGATCCAATGGAGAAGGGATATGCAACCCACCCGAGTATTCTTGGGCTTCCCTGGTGGCTCAGCTGGTAAAGAATCTACCTGCAAAGCAGGAGACCTGGGTTCTATCCCTGGGTTAGGAAGGTCCCCTGGAGAAGGAAAAGGCTACCCACTCCAGTATTCTGGCCTGGAGAATTCCAGGGACTGTGCAGACCATGGGATCGCAAAGAGTCGGACATGACTGAACAACTTTCATTTCACTTTTCCATGAACTGATATCTTTCATAGCTGCATCTTACAACAACACAAAATATAGGCACTTTGCTATATAGTCCTAGACAATCAGAAGGCATGTATAATGACTCTAGCTTTATATGATTTTCCCACCTCCCTCCAAAACATCCTTTTCATCTATCTAAATTTTATTCCTGTATCAGAACTCAACGGGCTTTCCAGGTGGCGTTGGCAGTAAAGAACCCACTTGCGAATGCAGAAGACATAAGAGATGTGGATTCCATCCCTGGGTTGGGAAGATTCCCCTGGAGGAGGGCATAGCAACCCACTCCAGTATTCCTGCCTGGAGAATCCCATAGAGGAACTTGGCACGCTATAGTCCATGGGGTCACAAAGAGTTGGACACGACTGAAGTGACTTAGCACAGCACAGCACAGAACTCAACACTTAAATCATTAAGACTTTCCTGATTTTTATTCAAAATTACATGCCTCACCTATTATACTCTGTTCTTTCCTCTCCCATAACTTTTCTCATATTAGACATTAATGACTAACTTAATTAATTTTATTCTTCAAAATACTATAAAATTCTTCAGGACAAAGACTTGGCTTTGATTCTGAGCCATCATCTGACCTGAGTTGAGCTCTCAAAGAATAGTTAAATAATTGCCTGGATGACATAATATCCAGAAAAACTTTCTCCATGGCATATAGCCATCCTCGATTACGGTCTCCATCTCTTAAGAAAAAATGAAACTCCTGAGCCTGGTATTCCATCCACAGACAGTTCTCATATCTGCCCACAAGCTTCCTTTCTAGGTTCTTCTGTATCTGCCCACGCACCATCGTGTACTCCTCACTCCAGCTACATACATCTGTTGTTCTTCCCATCTCATCTCAGAGAACCGCTTCCCAAATATCATGGCTGGCATTGTGCTACTTCCACTGTGTGATATAAAATGTCCTTTCGATTTATCTGTCAATAAAAAGCCATCTCCTGTTGCCTCATGAACCACTTTGTTGATCCATCCTTGAAACTTCCCCATTGCAGTAACACTTTGTCACCAGATCTTGAACAGAATTTGCCATTTAGTGTACAGATAATCCTTCATGAGTTCATTTTCCCTGATTGACTGTGGTATCTTCAGGAAATATGTTCTTATCCATTTTTCCTTCTCTATATCATCAGACAAAACTGTAGGTCTGATGCTTAGTAGGTGTTCAACAAATCTTGTTGCAATTTCAAATAAACAAAAGAGAACAATGTTCCAATTGAACTGTATTTATTTAAAAAAAAGTATATGTGTTTAAGCATCTGTGTATGTCTGTGTATATACTGTTTAAATAATTTAAAAGTTAAATAATGATAAACAATCTGAATATCTATGGCCTGATATTTGATGATTAGATATCAGCACTGAATCAATTTTAAAGAACACGATAGCTATCCTGTGGAAACCAATATTTTTCTGTGACCAACAGAGAAAGGGTCTGGAACAGTAGAAATAAATCTTACCTAATAGGAAAATAATCCCAAAGGAAATGATTAAACCCTGAAATGACCAAATACCATAAGTCATGACTTAGCTTAGAAATTAATATTCATGAAAAACATCAGAGTCAAGGACATAGGGCTTTTTGCACTCCAGAATTAAAGGTTTTAAACTCTAATTTTAGAGTAGGCATTAAGTACTGTTTAAACAAACAAAAATGTTATTTCCTCCAGGGGGGCTATAGGGTAAAGAGAGAGCTGTCATATTCACCTAATTAATGGAGGCAACAACCAGAAATCAAGAAAGTTTGAGATTTTCAAATCTTTCCTTTGTCAACCAAAGCCTTTGAACAGACATCCATGGCGGCAATTTCCATTAGAAGTACAATTTCTTGGAAATAGCCATTTAGGAACTAAAACAACATTTTCATTCTTTTGTATGAGATATCTATGTGGGATTTCTATGCCGTGTCAACAAGGGTAACACACAAGCTGTTACTCTGCACACTCCTGGCTTTCTTAATTAAGAACTTTTCAGAAGGTATAATAATCCGTAGGGCTTGTTCATTTGAAGATCACAGCAGTGGAATCTGGAAGGCTCCCTGCTATGTCTTTACTACCTATGATTCCATTTATAAATTACATTCAGATGAAAAGGTAAATAGTCTTTGGAAGAAGTTAACCATGGAGTACAACTTTAAAATTTTAGAAAGATGTATTCTTTATATTCAATCGTCTAAAAGTCCATCTAGTCAAGACTATGGTTTTTCCAGTGGTCATGTATGGATGTGAAAATTGGACTGTGAAGAAGGCTGAGCACTGAAGAATTGATGCTTTTGAACTGTGGTGTTGGAGAAGACTCTTGAGAGGACCTTGGACTGCAAGGAGATCCAACCAGTCCATTCTAAAGGAGATCAGTCCTGGGTGTTCTTTGGAAGGAGTGATGCTAAAGCTGAAACTCCAGTACTTTGGCCACCTCATGCAAAGAGCTGACTCATTGGAAAAGACTCTGAGGCTGGGAGGGATTGGGGGCAGGACGAGAAGGGGACAACAGAGGATGAGATGGCTGGATGGCATCACCGACTCAATGGACATGAGTTTAAGTGAACTCCAGGAGTTGGTGATGGACAGGGAGGCCTGGCGTGCTGCAATTCATGAGGTTGCAAAGAATCGGACACGACTGAGCAACTGAACTGAATTGAATATTTTATAAGGAGGTATTAATATAGACCTGTATTCAATCACTTTCAATCTATCACATGCTAGTGCCATGTCAGGCTCTGTGTGTTCTCCATCAAGAGACTCTATATTCTTATGATTTTATAAAGTACTTTGTTCTCCCTGAATATGGATAGGGTATAAGCCCCTTAAAAAGATCACTATCTGAATATCAATTGCCAAACAATGTGGATAAGAAAAAACTGGATGCACATTGAACCATAAGGTTACCAGTCTTTTCCCCCTAGAAATTCTGATTAAACAGGTATGTGGTAGGATCCAGGAATTTATTTTTAAATTAGCCCCTCTGGTGATTATTAAAATCTAATTATTTATCAGATCATAACCTGAGAAACAGTGGGTAGTAGTTATCAATTTTTCTTTTTTTGGTCACCATTTCCTTAAAAGAACAGAAATACATCCTTAGTGATTTAAGTTGACATTTATTTTTTCTAAGTTTAAAGAAGTTTATTTAATAGGAGGGAGAAATATTAAATATTATAAATATTAAATAGGATAACTGGAATAAATTATGGCATCATTTGATGAAAGAAAATTTTCTTTTTCATAAAGACTGCTGTGGCGGTTCACTGGTTAAGACTTTGCCTTCTAATGCAGGGGCTGTGAGTTCAATCCCTTGCAGCCAAAAAAAACAAAACAAAAAAGAAGCAATATTGTAACAAATTCAATATGGATTTTTTAAATGGTCCACAACAAAAAGGAAAACTCTTTTGGGGAGGCAATCGTGTATATCAAATATATTAAAAAGAGAAAAAATTTACCCTTGGGTTTTATCAAATGCATCTTCAAAATATGATAGTTTTATGTGCTGCATGCTAAGTCATTTCAGTCCTGTCCAACACTCTGTGACCCTATGGCCTATAGCTGCCAGGCCTCTCTAACCAATGGATTTCCTAGGCACGAATACTGGAGTGGTTGCCATTTCTTCCTTCAGGAGATCTTCCCAACCCAGGGATCGAACCCACATCTCTTACATCTCCTGCATTGGCAGGTGGGTTCTTTACCACTAGCGTTACCTGGGAAGCCCATGACAGTTCTATAAAACATTCAATTACATCTAATTTGTATCACTACTGGGGTTTCCCTGGTGGTTCAGATGGTAAAGAATCTGTCTGCAATTTTGGAGATCTGGGCTCAATCCCTGGAAGATCTCCTGGAGAACAGAATGGCAACCCACTCCAGTATTCTTGTCTGGAAAATTCCACGGACAGAGGAGCTTGGCAGGCTACAGGCCATGGGGGTTGCAGAGTCAGACATGACTGAGCGACTAACAGACTAACACTTTCATTTTTATTTTTGTATCACTACTATATGCTGTGTATATGTGTGTGCTATATGAATAGCATCATATACTATATGTTGGCTGCTCTGAATTAAGAGTATATGAACTTGGAGTAAGCTTCAAACTTATCAGCAATACTGTAAGACAAGCAGGAGAAGATCTCTAAGCTTAAGTGGCCTTGATTTTTTCAAAATAATATTTCTGACTATGCCTTTGTTTGGCACCTAAGTCCATTTTGCATCCAATACATTATAATGCAATTTCCCTTCTATAAAGTGAAAGAAGTGCTACTGTGAATTATCAGGCAATTTTATGCAAGAATGCATATGGAAGTTGATGTTCTGGAGATGAATTCCCTTCAAAATAACTTTGTGGCACATCCCTTGGCAATTCTTTGTGTAACCCCAGAAATATTTGGATTTCAGTTAGAAGAGTGCAGACTTTGAGGGTGAGCTTATACACCAAGTGGGCTAGGTTGGCTTGTTAGCTGATTTTAAGGCACCCTAACCTTTTCCTCCTTAAAAACCAGGGCACAAGCAATTACTGTGTGAAAGACTCTTTCCTAGAAAGACTTCCAGCCTAGTCTAGGAAGAACTTAGTCTTGCTTAATTCACTGCTGTGCTCTCAATACCTAGTCCAATAGCTGGTGTAGACTAGACATTCCATAATCTACTAGAAAATTCATTCAATTCAGAATGAACACAGTATCAAAAATCCTTATCTAATTCAATCATATCAACTTCAGTGCAACCTATTTGAGAGCTTTGTCAGTAACAGAAATAATATTCTGTTTTA
The DNA here is from genome assembly GCA_006408695.1 of Aepyceros melampus. NCBI lineage: Eukaryota > Metazoa > Chordata > Mammalia > Artiodactyla > Bovidae > Aepyceros > Aepyceros melampus. Next base: position 27,824 of record SJXQ01003464.1, read on the forward strand.
TGTACATTATTGACTAGTTTGCCATTAGTGGATTGGTTTACAATGTCAAGATGAGAAAGACAGCCTAGCTCTCAATACTAGGACAGATTGATTGAAAATTTGTTGCTAGATTATTGTAATAATTCTTCAAATACAATGCCATCAAAATGAATTGAAATAATAATTGTGTATAAACTTACTTGTTTGAGGCAAAGAAAGGAAAGTCTCATTGGAATATTAAGAAAAGAAGTAAATTATAAAATCTTTTGAAAAACTTTATTGAGGGGTAATTAACGAATATAACCATACACATTTAAAGTGCACTATGTGATGATTTGATACATATATATACTGTGGAATGATTACCAACATTAAGATAATATATCCATCACCTAATTATACTTTTTAAATGAATGTTTATAACCATCACTGATTACACAGAGGAACCAATATGATTTTCAGTATTTCTAAATATCAGCTTTGTGGTCTAATATCCTTTACACATCTACCTTACAGGACTCTAGGCAAAATATAACTATGTAATATAAACATATTATAGGAAAAAGCCAATAACGATTTGATTTCACCATTTCAAAACAAAGGCTAAGAGCCTCATGTGGCTATTCAAATTAAATAACATTTAAAATTCAGGTCTATGGCTGCACTAGGACTATGGAGTGACCTTGTGAATGGAAACCACATGCTAAGCACTACATCTGGGACTTGACAAACCCTGAAACTATCATAAAAGTTCAAGATTGCATAGCTCAAATTTACTTTATATGAAAGAATAAACTATCTTACTGAAGTCAGCCTTCTATAATATGAACTATAGCTAATGATGTGACATTGATTTAAAGTGATATTTTCATTTCTTTTCCATTTTTTTGCTTTTTGGCCTTTAGGGCAATACGAAACTTTCCTGAAACCACTGGACCATATTGCAAATGTTACTCAATTACTCTATAACCTTGACTCTTTTATATAACTATCTTTTATATCATTCATAGGAGAAAATGGGGATCTGTAACTGTGAATATAAAGCAATCAGTTGAGTCTTTATTCAATGTATTTTTAAGTTTCATTTTATAACGTTAGATTCTATATCATGAAGCAGTTACTAAATGGAGACCCTCCTGAAAGCCAGAAATGCTACTGTAAAACCTGCAGAAATTGAGCCCATGGTAACTGATGACAAAGGTCTTACTGATTCTTCACCTAAGCTTTAGAGACGATAACTACATGAAATGTGTATATTTGCTAATGAGAGTAAGCTAGTTGTCTATTCCTTTCCTAGAGAATGAGAAGTTTTCCTGGAACCAGAACTAGAAGTATTTGTGAGAACAAGGATTTGTCCAGCCAATCCTTCTTCAAGTTGATGAAGTAATTCATAATTGGTTCTGGGTGATTCTGGACAGACAGAGAGTATTGAGGGCACGATGCATATGCATATGTTGGGGGTAGGTATGGTAGTATTCAGAATATTAATACTGCTTAATCCTTTCAGAAATGCTAAAGAAGGAAGGCTGTGCAAATTAAAAAAATAGAGGTTTGCTCAAGAATATTAATTACTAGCATATTTACACAATAGCTAGGACATGGAAGCAATCTAGATGTCCATAGGCAGATGAATGGGTAAAGAAGTTGTGGTACATCTACACAATGGAATATTACTCAGCTATAAAAAGGAATGCATTTGAGTCAGTTCTAATGAGGTGGATGAACCTAAAGCCTATTATACAGAGTGCAGTAAGTCAGAAAGAGAATGATAAATATTGTATACTAATACATATATATAGAATCTAGAAAGATGGTACCAATGATCCTATGTGCAGGGCAGCAAAGGGATACGGACTTAAAGAACAGACTTTTGGATTTAGTGAGAGAAGGAGAGGATGGGATGATGTGAGAGAATAGCATTGAAACTTGTATATTACCATATGTAAAATGGATGACCAGCGTGAGTTCAATGCATGAAGCAGGGCACCCCAAGCCAGTGTTCTGTGACAACCTGGAGGAAATAGCATTGGGAAGGGAGGCAGGAGGAGGTTCAGGATGAGGGGACATATGTATACCTATGGCCAATTCATGTTGATGTATGGCAAAAATCATCACAATATTGTAAAGGAAGAACAATTATCCTCCAATTAAAATAAATAAATAAATAATTTAAAAAGAATATTCATTATTCATTCAACAAACACTGACAGAATATTTACCACACACAAGACACAAAATTGGGGATTTCCTGGTGGCTCAGATGGTAAAGAATCTGCCTGCAATGCAAGAGACATGGGTTCAATCCTTGGTTCAGGAAGATCCCCTGGAAAAAGGGCACGGTTTCCCACTCCAGTATTCTTGCCTGGAGAATCCCATGGACAGAGGAGCCTGATGGGCTACAGTCCATGGGGTCACAAAGAGTCAGACAGGACTGAGCGACTAACACCTTCACAGTTTCACATGGCAAAAACAGGATATTGAGTCATTACAATATATGTGGGGGGATGCTTCCTCACTGTGCCAAAATCGGCTACTAATTTCCCCTCAATATCTGTTTCCCCTTCTTCCTCAGTGTAGCAGATACTTTTGGTGTTCCACTCAGAATTGCTTCACCAGCTGTTGTAGCCATACCTCAGCCACTGTGAATGTTGACTGGACAAAGCTCACACCTGTATCCTTTTCTAGAGACTCACCTTAGCATGACAAGAGCCATCTGGATAGGGATGACTGCAAAGTCCTGGCCCTGCCCCTTTGCTTCAAGGGAGGATAAATTATGTCGTGCAGTTTATGTTTCACAGCTCCCTGTGGGATCAGGATGAGTCTAGACTTTCTTCCTGTTTTTTCCCCTTGTAGGTTTAATGCTCAGTATACATCTGCCTGCAATGCAAAAGACCTGGGTTCGATCCCTGGATTGGGAAGATCTCCTTGAGAAGGAAATGGCAACCCACTCCAGTTCTCTTGCCTGGAGAATTCCATGGATGGAGGAGCCTGGTAGGCTACAGTCCATGGGGTTGCAAAGAGTCGGACACGACTGAGCAACTTCACTTTTTATACTCTTCAATAGACCATGTGCACAAGAACCCTCTCTTGGGCTTTTGTTTTTTAGGGAAATAATTTAAGATCCTCAGTAATAGACCTCTATATTGTTAGGAGGCATATGGGTACTACTAATAAAACTACATATCCCAGCCACCACTACCATTTGATGTATTAATAATTATGTGAACAAGTTCTAGTCAATGAGATGTAAGGAGAAGTTAAGCAGATAACCTCTGTGTCTTGTTCTTAAAAGCAGAAAGAGCCATGTTCTTTGTTCCTTTCATTACATACTGCTGCTTATAATAACATGGAGATGATGGATAGAGCTTCATCTTGGAAAACAAAGATGAGGATCATACCCCAGGGAGGACAGAGTGGAGACAGTAAACAAACCTGAGGCCTAGACAATAGATATCATGTAAGCGCCAAACTGCCTATATCTGGATTTTTGATTCTAGAAACTTTGAGCAGAAAGTTTCTCACACTTAAACTACTGTTACTTCTAAATTCCTGTTATATACAAATAGTCTGTTTCCAAACCTGACAACTGATCAAAACATTTTTCTTTGCTCAGATCTCAATGGTCATATATGCGTAACCAGAGATGCAAAGATGAATAAGATGTTAAATCTCTGCCCTTACGGAGCTAATGGTCTCAAAAAGAAATCTGAATGAAGCATGGATTTCAATTTTTTTTAAAGACTAGTAAGTAGACTAACACAGAACCTAGAAAAGATGCCAGATCTCTTTATTCAAGTGCTGTGTCAGGGAGCAATGGTAGAGAACTATTTAAGACTTCCCTACTACTAAGTCACTTCGGTCGTGTCTGACTCTGTGTGACCCCATAGATGGCAGCCCACCAGGCTCCCCCGTCCCTGAGATTCTCCAGGCAAGAACACTGGAGAGGGTTGCCATTTCCTTCTCCAACGCATGAAAGTGAAAAATGAAAGTGAAGTCACTCAGTCGTGTCCAACTCTTAGCGACCCCATAGGCGGCAGCCCACCAGGCTCCCCTGTCCCTGGGATTTTCCAGGCAAGAATACTGGAGTGAGGTGCCATTGCCTTCCCAAAGACTTCCCTAGAATAATGGTCTAACACTAAGGCAATTTTATTTATCAAGACCCTCCGATTTTGCAGTGAAAAAGTTTAGGTTTATACTGGAAAACTAGTATGATGTACCTCTTTTTTTTTTTTTTTTCTTGTATTTGTTTCCCATAACAACATCCAGTAAAGCACTATCTGTGATGTATTTTTAACTTCCAAAAGTGATCGTGGACCATTTTTTCCTTGTTATTCCTATCATTCATACTCTAACCATAGTCCCCATAACTCCACGACCCAATTATTGCAAAAACTCTGTGCCTGTTTTCCACATTCCCATTTCTGTAAACATTCACATACTTGCTGCAACATAATTCTAATCCTTGCTTTATACTTATCTGCCATTTAGGTCTTAGCATCTGTTTTACCTATCTTTACAAGTCTTCTCTTTCATCATATCTCTAAAACCCCATTTTCCAACAAAACTGATCTAATCACTCTGTTACAAATAGACTATGTTTTTCTTTTTGCCTTTGTGAATAAGAACAGCAGTTTCTACTCTTGGCTTAACTATATGCAGGTTGGAAGCCATTTTCTAGACCAGAGATCAGCAAACATTAGCCTGTCAGCTAAATACCTCCATCACTTTGGAAAGTGTTTTTGAGCATAGCCACACTCATTCCCTTATGTATTGTCTGTGACCCCTTCCTGCTGCGACAGCAGAGTTGAAGATCTGCAACAGAGACTATATTGTCTGTAAATGCTAAAACTTATACCATCTGGCCCCTTACAGAAAATAGTTTGCCAATCCTTGTTCTAGGTCATTGTTTATTTTTTCTTACATTAGTCTTTTTTTTTTAATTTATTGGAGTATAGTTGCTTTACAATGTTGTTTTAGTTTCCACTGTACAGCAAAATAAATCAGCTATTCATATCCCCTCTTTTTTGGATTTTCTTTCCCTTTAGGTCACCACAGAGCATTTTGTAGAGTTCCCTGTGCTATCCAGTTGGTCCTCATTAGTTATTTGTTTTATACATAGTATCATAGTATATATACATCAATCCAAATCTCCCAATTTATCCCACCCACCCCCTTTCACCCTTGGTGTCCATATATTTGTTCTCTACATCTGTGTTGTCATGAGACCTTTCTGACAGGGAATATTTTCTCCATTATACTTCCCCTATCCATGTATTTGTTTTTCAAAGTCCTGCTCAAATTACAAGCTCTTTGTGAACCCTTCTATGAACAGTCTCTTTATTGTTTTCTCTACAGTCATTAGGTTATTGTTACTTTTTTCAATAGCCCACCAATTCCATACTGGTTTGATACTTTTTGCAGAAAATTTATAAGTCTCTCTCTCTTCCCTGAACCTGGCACCATTGATTTGAAATAGTTCTCAAAACTTTCTCTCTATAAGGCTTGGAAAGATAAGACAAAACTTTTCTTAATCCAGTGATCTAAGAAACTACCCCAACATCACTTGAGCAGAATTTATTTCATTGTAGTTTTAAAAAAATGGCTGCAGTGTGCATTTATTTTCAGGATGCTTTAAAAAATCCATAAACTGACTAGGCAATTCGCACAGCTTTAGGCTTTTACTTGCAACAATTGGGTTTGTTGTTTCTGAAAAGAAAGCACTCAGACACAATCTGCCTTATCATTGCCCTATTGAAATATAGTTTGATCCTTTAGAAAACATCTTCATGTCTCAGGCATGGAAAGAAGGGTAAACTTCAGCCTTGGATCTAGGTTGATTTACCACCTCAGCATGATCTCCAAGTATTATTAGAATTATACAACTGAAAATTATCTTTGAGGCCTATTATGGCAAAGAAACATAGGTTCCCACCAAAAGATGACAGAAAGAATAACTGATGTGCAGCTCTGCAATTTCAGTTTATCATCCATAAAAGACACTGCATCCAGACTTGAAACCTTAAAGACTTTCAATCGTATATGGATTGTTTAAAGGGCTACCTTATGTAGGACGTAACTGCATTTTTTATAACCTATAAATTATAGGTGATATTCTTAAGGGTGATATTCTTAAGGGTGGCTTCAATAAAAGAAATAGTTTAACAATCAGGAGACCAAAAAGTGAAACTACTTCAGGTCCTTGAGACACATATGCATCTGATCATTAAGATTTCTGGGTAGGAGATAAAACATTTATATGCACTTTGATTGCCCTAGAACAAATGAAGACTCCTTGCGGCATTAATGTTGAAGACTTTCTAAAATGATGCTAACATTATTTCTCCTTTGATCCCAAATGACTTGATTTTAAAGCAACAATCACACAAAACAGTAATACATACTAAAATTATATACTATCATACAGATTAAAATGAATGAAAAGTTATTTCTACTAAAAGCTGTTCCTTGTTGGTCTTTTAGGCCTAACTTATTAGTACCGTTTACTTCCACCTGGTAACAGTGAAGGTCTATTACAGGGAGAGAATAAAACTGGAATACCAAAAGCAGTCCATAACTGGTGTTAGTTTCAGAAAAGATGTCATAAGAAACAGAATTGTTTTAGTTTTTGCATGGAAAATGATAGGAATCAGCAAGTAGTGTAATTTTGGCTATGCCAGTGTTTTCTACAAGGCATTCTAAGAAGTATTTTATTCAGTAACTATTTTGTGTGTACATTCTCAGTGACAAACACTATCTCACCTTGATTCTGCGGGGAAATCATGTCAGTGATAGTAAGTTTGGGATGCTACCCATACTCTATCATCCATAAAAGGTTGCTTAAACGGTCTTGGAGGAAAAACCTAAGATACTTAGCTGTGAACTTACATGAGGCATACACTAAGACTAGCTGAGCAAGGGGTGTCTAAGAATTCGGTGTACTGTCTTCCAGCATCCTGACTTGAAAGTAGAGAGCTATTAGTCTTAAATATATTGGTTTGGTCCAAAAGCTCATTCAGGCTTAGCTAGAAATGCAAGACATTTTTCACTTTCATGAAGATCTTTACTGAACAATGTACCCCAAACAAAGGAACTTTTTGGCCAACCCAAATGTTATGAGTGTGACCGCTGTTAAATGGAACAGCTACATAATTAAATACATAAAAGGAGCCAGCACTTTAAGGAATCTTACTACTTTGTTGATAAAGTTTAAGCTAAAAAGAAGCTGCTGGGCCCCTTAACATTACATGGAAAACAGAGGATGGATCCAAGAACCACAGAGAACCAATCTCACTAACAGAACTGGGCCCTAACCAAAATACTGCTGATGTGTGCCCAGCTGGATTTCAGAATGGCTATAGGACAGCAGCTGCTCTGTACCTTCCACCCAGTTTATTTTTTTAAATTGTTTTTTTCTAAAGTTTATTTATTTTAATTAGAGGTTAATTACTTTAGAATATTATGGTAGCTTTTGCCATACATTGACATCAATCAGCCTCAAGTGTACATGAGAACCCCCTCCCACCTCCCTCCTCACCTTCCACCCATTTTAAATAGGATTATTTAATTTAGTTACCTTATTCCTGTTTGGCCACAGAACGTTGGGTGTATAAGGGTTAGATAATGAGTCTGTTGAGTTCACAGACCTCAAGAGGAGCAACTCCTGAACAGCTGTACTCAAGGAATTAGGCATGAAGAACCTTCACACATAAGTAATGAGATTCAGTGAAAAAGCTGGCTTAAAATTCAACATTCAAAAAACTCATGGCATCAGTTTTTAAGATCATGGCATCCAGTCCCATCACTTCATGCATGGCAAATAGAAGGGGAAAAATGGAAATAGTGACAGACTTTCTTTTCTTGGGCTCCAAAATCACTGCAGATGGTGACTGTAGCCATGAAATTAAAAGACGTTTGCTCCTAGGAAGAAAAGTTATGACAAACCTAGATAGCATATTAAAAAGCAGAGATCACTTTGCTGACAAAGGTTCATCTAGTCAAAGCTATGGTTTTTCCAGTAGTCTTGTATGGATGTGAGAGTTGGACCATAAAGAAGGCTGAACACCGAAAAATTGATGATTTTGAACTGTGGTGTTGGAGAAGAATCTTGAGAGTCCCTTGGACTGCAAGGAGATCCAACTAGGCAATCCTAAAGGAAATCAACCCTGTATTCATTGGAAGGACTGATGCTGAGCTGAAGCTTCAATACTTTGGTCACCTGAAGCAAAGAACTGACTCATTAGGAAAGACCCTGATGCTGGGAAAGATTGAAGGTGGGAGGAGAAGGGGATGACAGAGGATGAGATGGTTAGATGGCATCACCGACTCAATGGACATGAGTTTGAGCAAGCTCCTGGAGATGGTGAAGGATAGGGAAGCCTGCCATGCTGCAGTCCATGGGGTTGCAAAGAATTGGACACGAATGAGCGACTGAACAAGACAAGAATCAGATCCTGGATTCTAACCTTATCTTGAGGTCATAATAAGATTCCAGGGCTCTTAGGAATAGGGTGAGTATATTTTGTATGTCAGGGCATGGATTACTAAAGGCTAATGGGCAGACTCTGCTGTACTGTTATTTTGGTGGTCCCACCAAAAAACCACATCTTGTGCAACTCAAGCTCTTGTAAAGTTTTCTTCCCTATTAGCTCTAGACTTAACTAGTTGGGTATATATTAGTAAGCATGATACAAATAGAAGCTTGATAAGTCTCCATACTTTCTGAGTTGCCCTATAAAATGCCTGGTTATCTTGCTGGAGAGACAGCTGGAAAGACCACATGAAGGCCCTGAGGATTACGGACAGAGCAAATCCTGTATCCAGTTGATTCCAGCCTCAAGTGACTATGGTCAAAATCAGCAGATGACCCACCCAGTTAAGTCCAGCTCACATCGTAGAATCATATGTAAATTAAATAGTTGCTATTTTTAATCCCTTGGTTTGGAAGTGTTTTCCCCACATAATAGATAACTGAAACAATTGTCTTTGGAGCAGTGTGATAAAAGTAGAAAGACAATGAACACATACTGGATCTTCTATAAGAAATAGCTCTATATTCTTCAGATAGCAGTGAAAAAATGGGATTTCGGATGAAGGAACAAAAAGTAAAAGGGTAAGGTAAATTTATACTTTAATCTGCAAACAGCAAGCAGGATGGTGAGAACATAGCACAGCACAAAGTATCCACGGAGACAAACACCAAAGATGAATCTAGAGGAAAAGTTGCAGCTGGGTTATAAAGGGACATGTATGTCAAACAAAGTCTTTAGACTTCATATTGAGTATCAAGGCCCATTAAGAACTTTTAGGTAGAGAAATTTAATAGGATCTCTGTTGTGGACATGTAATTCCACAGCAGTGAGGAATGGTAACACTAACAGGAAAATTCTGGAGGCAGAGAAACGATTTAAGAGGACAGTGCACTCACAGTGTCCTCATTTAAGAGGACAGAGTAGAAATTAGCATGAACAACAAAGAATAAATCCAAAAGACATTTCTAAGGGTAGATCAGACAGATCTTGGTAGCAATTAAGACAAGGTAAAGAATGATAAGTGATAATTTTCTAGATAGTGTTGCTGGAATAACAGTGATTCTATGCATTAAAAAAAGGAAACATCTGAGGAGGAGACAGCTTTGTTGAAGTATTTATCAAAATACATTTTGGTACATGTTGAAGTCAATGTGTCTTTTGGGCAAACAGAAAGAGGAGACTATTAGGAAACTGAAAATATACTTCTAGTGCTGGTGAAAATGTTTGGAATTATTTTTTGAGTCATTAAATACTTATTAAGTGAAGCTACTGGAATAATAAGAATCAGGGAGCAATGATTAATAAGCTGACTGCATAAAAGAATCATCAAGAGCCAGCAATCCCACTGCTGGGCATACACACTGAGGAAACCAGAATTGAAACAGACATGTGTACACCAGTGTTCATTGCAGCACTGTTTATAATAGCCAGGACATGGAAGCAACCTAGATGTCCATTGGCACACAAGTGGATAAGAAAGCTGTGATACATATACACAATGAAATATTACTCAGCTATTAAGGAGAATGCATTTGAATCAGTTCTAATGAGGTGGATGAAACTGGAGCCTATGATACAGAGTGAAGTAAGTCAGAAAGAAAAATACCAATACAGTGTATTAACATATATATATGGAATTTAGAAAGATGGCAGTGATGACCCTATATGTGAGACAACAAAAGAGACACAGATGTAAAGAACAGACTTTGGTTTCTGTGGGAGAAGGGGAAGGTGGGATGATTTGAAAGAATAGCATTGAAACATTTATATTATCATATGTGAAATAGATCACCAGTTCAGGTTCAATGCATGAGACAGGGTGCTCAGGGCTGGTGCACTGGGATGACCCTTTGGGATGGTATGGGGAGGGAGGTGGGAGGGGGGTTCAAGATGGGGAACATATGTACACCTGTGGCAGATTCATGTCAATGTATGGCAAAAACCACCACAATATTGTAAAGTAATTAGCCTCCAATTAAAATAAATAAATTAATTTTTATAATTAAAATTAATTTTACATTAATTTTTTAAAAAGAATCATCTGACATCTGTATTTAACAGATCTGACATGGTACATAGTCACCAATAGCTTTTATTTTTTTTAATTTTATTGGATTATCAGTTCAGTTCAGAGCCTCAGTCATGTCTGACTCTGCGACCCCATGGACTGCAGCATGCCAGGCCTCCCTGTCCACCACCAACTCCCAGAGTTTATTCAAACTCATGTCCATTGAGTTGGTGATGCCATCCAACCATCTCAGTCTCTGTTGTCCCCTTCTCCTGCTGCCTTCAATCTTTCCCAGCTTCAGGGTCTTTTCAAATGAGTCAGCTCTTCACATCAGGTGGCCAAACTATTGGAGTTTCAGCTTCAACATCAGTCCTTCCAATGACTATTCAGGACTGATCTCCTTTAGGATGGACTGGTTAGATCTCCTTGCAGTCCAAGTCTTGTCCAACATCACAGTTCAAAAGCATCAATTCTTCAGCGCTCAGCTTTCTTTATAGTTCAACTTTCACACACCACCCTTATGGCAGAAAGTGAAGAAGAACTAAAGAGCCTCTCGATGAAAGTGAAAAAGGAGAGTGAAAAAGTTGGCTTGAAGCTCAGCATTCAGAAAACGAAGATCATGGTATCTGGTCCCATTACTTCATGGTAAATAGATGGGGAAACAGTGGAAATAGTGGCTGACTTTATTTTTCTGGGCTCCAAAATCACTGCAGATGGTGACGCAGCCATGAAATTGAAAGATGCTTACTCTTTGGAAGAAAGTTATGACCAACTTAGACAGCATGTTAAAAAGCAGAGACATTACTTCGTCAACAAAGGTCTCTCTACTCAAGGGGTTTTTCCAGTACTCATGTATGGGTGTGAGAGTTGGACTGTGAAGAAAGCTGAGCACTGAAGAATTGATGCTTTTGAACTATGGTGTTGGAGAAGACTCTTGAGAGTCACTTGGACTGTAAGGAGATCCAACCAGTCCATCCTAAGGGAGATCAGTCCTGGGTGTACATTGGAAGGACTGATGTTGAAGCTGAAACTCCCAATACTTTGGCCACCTAATATGAAGAGCTGACTCATTTCAAAGACCCTGATGCTGGGAAAGATTAAGAGCAGGGGGAGAAGGGGATGACAGAGGATGAGATGGGTGGATGGCATCACTGACTCAATAGCCATGGGTTTGGGTGGACTCTGGGAGTTGGTGATGGACAGGGAGACCTGGCGTGCTGTGGTTCATGGAGTTGCAAAGAGTCAGACATGACTGAAAGACTGAACTGAAACTGAAACTGACTCATATCCATAGATGACCACTGGAAAAACCATAGCCTTGTCTAGATGGACCTTTGTTGGCAAAGTAATGTCTCTGCTTTATAACATGCTATCTGGGTTGGTCATAACTTTCTTCCAAGGAGTAACTGTCTTTTAATTTCATGGCTGCAGTCACCATCTGCATTGATTTTGGAGCCCCCAAAAAAGTCTGTCACTGTTTCCCCATCTATTTGCCATGAAGTGATAGGACTGGATGCCATGTTCTTAGTTTTCTGAATGTTGAGCTTTTAGTCAACCTTTTCACTCTCCTCTTTCACTTTCATCAGCTCTAGCATCAGTCCTTCCAATGAGTAGTCAGGGTTGATTTCCTTTAGGATTAGTTGGTTTGATCTCCTTGCTGTCCAAGGGACTCTCAAGAGTCTTCTCCAACACCACAGCACAGTGGTCCTGCCAATATTATCTGGATGGTTAACTGAAGCAGTTGGTCATGTTACGTCTCAAGTCCATGTTACGTCTCTAGTCAATCCTTCTTACCATCTTTCACACAACCTGCTATGTTTCTTTGTTGGGTTATATCCGCCTTTTCATTTGTAAGGGGGAGGACTGTGAGGAAGGCAGCTGCTCTATCTTGACAGATCCCCATTCTATTTTAAACTGTGACACAGTATCTATAATAATTTATTGCACACTTATTTTCTCTCATGCAAACGATTTGAAGGTAAAAAATGTTTCTTTTAGAGTCTTTGTAATTCTAGCATTAGCATATCACCTGGTGATCAGTCGATGTTTCTGAAATGGATGACTGAGAAAATGGATTTAACTGAGTACCTTTTGATAGATGAGAAAGAAGAATTAGTCTCTAAAGAGAAAATCAAGACTTGGACAAAGGAACTAGATACTAGATAAAATACATTATATATATGTAATTTGGAAAAGTACGCTTTTAGAAAGAAATTAACACAGAAAAATCAATCATCCTTCTGATTCACTTTGCTTTACAGCAGAAACTGACACAGCAGTGTAAAGTAGCCTTACTCCAATAAAAAAATCAATCATACTTCTAACAATGCTAACAATGTACATGTTAAAAATGAAATTCAAAGGCACTATCATTTAGAAATACACCAAAGAAAATGAAACACTTTTGTATAAATTTCACAAAATGTGTACAGGATTGTATGCTGAAAAATACAAAGTGCTGATGAAGAAGAAAACTTAAATAAATGCAGAGATCTACTGCATTCATAGATTGTGGGTTCCAACATAAAGACAACAATTTTCCTCAAATTGAGTTCAGTTCAGTTCAGTCGCTCAGTCGTGTCTGACTCTTTGCGACCCCATGAACCACAGCACGCCAGGACTCCTTGTCCATCACCATCACCCAGAGTTCACTCAAATTCACGTCCATCGAGTCGGTGATGCCACCCAGCCATCTCATCCTCTATCGTCCCCTTCTCCTCCTGCCCCCAATCCCTCCCAGCATCAGAGTCTTTTCCAATGAGTCANCCTGGAGCATATGGAGCTCACTGAGGGACTGGTCAGCACTTAGGGTGGTCCTCCTGAAGTAGATGACTGCTTTCTGGAATCAAGTCCACCTCTGTAATGGGCAAAGGACAGACTGGCACAAATGGGGGTAGGGAGAGTTCAGCGTCTGTCTCCCCAGTGTTGTACTCTCATCCCAGATAGGATGGCTCCAACGTGGGTATGCCTGAGGGTGATGTCCCACAGGAAATTCTCACTCCACAACTTTTCTCCCTGAAGCAGCATCACTTTGGAGGGCAAAGGGTAAATGTTGTACGTCAAAGTTCACCAGTTTATCGATGTTCCCTTCAAGATGCCCTGAATGAGATCTTCTGCTCAGGGCCAGCTTTTCCATTTTAATATACGCAGTCCAGCTTTGCTCCTACAGAGATGCGTCTACAGCTCTAGAAGACAAGGCTTGGCCTCTTCGGGGGGATATCTGAACCAGCAGCCCAGGAGACACTGGAAACCTGTCTTCTTACTTTTCTTAATCTGTAAACTTCAAAGAATTCTTGTGGCTCTGGCAGGCTGGTGCCTATCTTTCTCAGTGCTAGTTCAAAACAAAACAAAGCAGAAACTATGGTGTACTAACTCTACAGTAGGTGTGAGATGGCATATTGGGGCATGGTTTTCGGGACCTTAGACTGGGCTCATTCTACAGATTGCATGGCATTTATCCACATTCAGAAGTTCTAGCAAGGCTTTGCAAAGAAGTTAAAGGCAAGAAATGTTTAGGATGGGGTCCCCCAGTGACTAATATTTCCTGCCAGTGCTTTAGGACCAGTGGTGGTTTTATCTCTAACCTGTCCGGGAGTGAAAAGTGCCGAGATGGGCATGGATCAGTTAGTAAACTGAACTGTGGATGCTTGACTGGATGGTCATTCTCTGGAAACTTGCCATGACTTGTGTCCCAGTCTCTTTAGGGCTTTCACTTGTGCCCTCAAGTCTAGGTGCTATTAGACTTGAGTGCACACTTGGATTTGATGTGTAAGGTGTTCTTCCACCAAGATCAATGTGTGTGAGACTTGGCGGATTAGTGATGAATTCATGAGTGTTCTGGCTCAGTCACCCTGAGCTGCATTTGCTTCCTGTTCCCTGGATGTGTTCATGTCTTTCTCTGTATAAAATGAAGACTGGGTGTGCCCACCGTGTTTGCCCATGATTGTGAGTTGACATTTCTTCCTGTGGGTCTGCCTGTGCCTCCTGTTTTCTTTCATTTTGCACCCACACTTGTGCCATTAAACACATCTCTGCTGCCATATCTGTCTTGCACGTCCCTATTCAACATACATGCATTATATGGCTCGTATTTACTCCTTTTTTTTTTTTTTAAGTTTGTGTATGTTTGTTAGACTGCATGTGAATTTGACCTATTCTTTCATTCCTGGATCAAATGCTTCTAACCTCTGAACAGTGACTTTTTTAAATGACTTCCATGGTATTTGTGCACAGGAAGGAATGCTTTATCACGGGAATAGTTCACAGTGATGCACACGTGGAAACAAGAATACCCCTACAGTTACAGTAATGCCTGATGGGCAAGATTATCACTTGTTGAAGTGAGAATATTAATTAGGATTACAGATGGCAAACATATTGGAGGAATGCATCTGTCAGGAAATTTTTTATCTGTCAGGAAATATTTGGAGGTTACTTGTTAAGTACTCTGAAAACACTACTGCAGGATTGAAATACATTAACTTTTACCCCTTGTATTCTTGCCTTGATCAACTTTACCCATGCCGAATTTCTTCATGATTGTCAGTAAATCATCACCCAAGTGAGAGGAATTGGGGCTTGCCTTTCTGTAAAGAGAAAATTGTTGAGGAATTCTTGTCCCCAGGGAAAAGGAGTGCATGATCAATTTCAAGTTCAACATCCCTTGCTAGTTCTGTGTCATTTCTGGAAGGAAAGCACAGGGAATGGAATCACACCAACCTGATTGGCACTGTGAGCAAGTCCAAGGAGACAGGAGTAGAGAACACAGGCACAGGTCACTCAACTGTCCACAGTGAGGACTTCCAACCCTCCACCTGCTTGCATGTCAGTTCCCCTCCAGGGGGATTTACCGTCCAGGGTATATCATAGACATTAGAAGAGGACACTGGCTTGATCAAGGAGCAAGTGAAAAAATTAACCAGGCCAAAAAAAGAGAGGTGCTTACGAAAATCCATAATACTGGACAAGTAAACCAATAGTTCCTCATGTCTGCAAGTCTCTTTTCAGAATTCTGTGTGTGTGTGTGTGTGTGTGTGTGTGTGTGTGTGTGTGTGTGTGTGTGTGTGTTTGAAGCTACTCAACAACTCAAGTGTCAGGATGTATAAAGTTACTGTTCACCTTTAAAGGGAATAAAATACAGCCACTAAAATAATAGCATGATAGCTCTGTGTGCCATCAAATGGAAAGTCCATCTGTTTAAGGAAAATGGTAAAGGACTTTAGCATTGGTGTAGGAGAGGAAAGGAGGAAAGGAAATGCAGACACTCATATATATGTTCTTGAGCTTCTCGTGTGCACATCTGGGCCCAGCTGTTGCTGCTGCTGTCACTTTAGTCAGACTCTGTGCGACCCCATGGACGGTAGCTCATCAGGCTCCCCGGTCCCTGGGATTTCCAGGCAAGAACACTGGAGTGGGTTGCCATTTCGTTCTCCAATGCATGAAAGTGAAAAGGGAAAGTGAATTCATTCAGTCGTGTCTGACTGTTAGCGCCCGCATGGACTGCAGCCTACCAGGCTCCTCTGTCCATGGGATTTTTCAAGCAAGAGCACCGGAGTGGGATGCCATTG
This sequence comes from Aepyceros melampus, assembly GCA_006408695.1. Classification (NCBI taxonomy): domain Eukaryota; kingdom Metazoa; phylum Chordata; class Mammalia; order Artiodactyla; family Bovidae; genus Aepyceros; species Aepyceros melampus. The sequence continues at coordinate 43,906 of SJXQ01003464.1, forward strand.
CCTTCTCCATGGGTGGAGGTAAAGGGCCAGGAGCAGTGCTGGCACTGAAAAATATTTGACAGCAATCCTGACCTCCACCCGCTACATGGCAGTAGCACTCACATCCCAGCTGGGACAATGAACAGGGCTCCAGGGGACTCCCTGGTGGTCTAGTGGTAAGACGCCATCTTCCAACTCTGGAAGAACAGGTTTGATCCCTGGGAACTAAGGTCCCACATGAGATACACAGTGCAGCCCTCCCATGGACTCTCTGCTTCAAAAGTGTTGTGTTCTAGTTTAGTCATGTCCGACTCATGGCGACCTTATGGACTGTAGTGCACTAGGCTCCTCTCTCCACGGGTTTCTCTAGGCATGAATACTGGAATGGGTTGCCAGTCCCTTCTCCAGGGGAATCTCTTAAAAGTGTCTAGACATTGCTAAATGGGGACCAGATCCCCCAGACTGAGGTCGAAAACAACTACCCAAGGAGGCTAAATAGAGCCAACAGGGACAGAGGATGGACAGGGAAAAAAAAAAAAAAAAAAAGACGCAAGACTGGTCACTCTTTTTTTTTTTTCCCCCACAGGCTGGGGAATGATAAAGAGGAACAAGTGATCAGAGGTTACAGGTATAGACTGGCTTTTCATTAATCGTCTTTCAGTACTTTGAGTTGGAGAAGGGATGGTAATCCATTCCAGTCTTTTTGCCTTAAGAATTCCATGGACAGAAGAGCCTGGTGGACTACAGACCTTGGGATCGTGTTTTGACGGCTTGTTCCCTTGTGCACTCATTACATATAAAAATGTGCTTTTGTTCAACTATGTGATTCCACAAAAGTCAGAACACACTGAGGAATGGCCAGTTCATCCCTGTGGTGTCCCAGTAGAAGAGAACCTAAGGCCCCAGTCATAAGAGGAACAGTAGTTAACACCATGCTTTCACTACAGGTGGCACAGGTTCCATCTCTGGTCAAGGAACTAAGATTCTGCATGCCATAAGTCATGCCACACCTCCAAAAGAGTTTTACAACAAAAATATAAGCACTTCTTTTTAAGTTAAAGAAAGAAAGAAACCGCACTTCTGAGAACTCAGAGTGCATGCGAGGGGCCCAACAGGTCCTTGCATGTTCAAATAATGAGTTCCCACCACCCACCCTAAGCTGGAGCCCCTCAACCCACTGTCCCAGCACTACAAGACCAGGTGACTTTGATAAACAAGGGCTCGACCCCTGTGGGGAGAGAGGCTTGGTCCAGTTCCACCACCCCTGCTTCTGCAATCCCATCCCTGGGGCCTCCTCTCCAGTCCTCATTCCTCCATCTGAAAATGGCATCCCAGGACAAGAGAAGCCCAGGGGGCACCGACCACTATAGTCTGTGTCTTCAGGCTGGTTCACTGCACACCAGTGGCTTCCCATCTGTCCATCCCTAAAACCTGGTATTTTCAAAGGGCTCCGGATAACACACCTCAAGTGTTTCTTCTCTGCTTGTCTCCTGTTCCTTTCTCAGCCTCCTCTGTTCATGTTTCCTAGTGTCTACATGCACAACTCGGCTTCCTGATGGCAAAGAACCCTCCTGGTAAAGCAAGAGACACAGGTTCAATCCCTGGGTCAGGAAGGTCCTTGGGAGATGAAAACAGTGACCCACTCCAGTATTCTTGCCTACAAAAGCCCATGGACAGAGGAAGCTGGGGGCTACAGTTCATGGGGTTGCAAAGAGTCACACAGTACTGAGCAACTAAACAACAACAACACGGGCAAGTGGCTCAGTCCTCTCACTTTCCCTTTATGCTCTGGTCCAGGATCTCTGAAAGGTTAGCACTACCACCATCACGGCTGCATATTTCTCCGTCATGGGGACTGATCTGTACACCGCAGAAATTTAGCAGCATCCCTGGTCAGCAATCACTGCCAGCAGCATCCTTCCTTCCCCACTTCCCCTATGTTAGGAGACCTACTGCTTTGAATCCAATCCCATGAATAAATCTATAGTCTCAGGATTATGAATTATGTTCTGCCCTGACCTGGCCTGATTCAAGCCTCCAACTGCCCTCATGTCCTCTCCACCTAGGACTCTAGCAGGCATCTCAAACTTGCCAAGTTGAAAGCTGAACCCGTGGCCCTGTTTCCTGTGCCAAACCAAATCTGTTGACCCAGGCATGATGCAGCAAATCTGTGTCGCAGGACCTACTTCAGATGCCACTAACAACAGCCTCTTCACCGAACTGCAACAATGGCTCCAGCAATCATAAAGCAGTTGGACCAAAACAGAAATGAAGCTCCACTAGGGATGTGTCTGGAGACCAAAGTAAAGATCTGTTACTGTAAAGAACGGACCGTAGAGGAACCTGGAATCACAGGTACGTGAATCAAGGTAAGTTGGATGGGGTCAACAGGAGGGAGTAAGAGTAAATCTCAACACCTTAGGATTCAAGGAACTAAAATTGATTGGGATGAACAACGTGCAGGTAAATGACCCAGATAAGCTCAATGGTATGATCCTTCACCCAGAGCCAGCACCCCTGGTCAGCAGGGAATGAGAGCCAGCCATTCCAAAGTGTGAAATCAAGGGAGATGATGGAAATCCAGCAGAGCTACTTAAAATCCTAAGAGACAGTGGTATCATGGTTGTCCTGCACTCAAGACATCAGCAAATCTGGCCTGGAAAAAATCCATCCTTTCCTCACTTCCCAAGAAGGGCAGGACTAAAGAACCTGTTGAAACCACCACACAGTTTTGCTTGTCTCCCATGCTCCTAAAGTTGTGCTCAAAATCCTTCATGCTAGGCTTCAGCTTTACATGAACTGAGAAATGCCACCTGTTCAAGGTAGGTTTAGAAACATCAGAGGAACCAGAGCTCAAGTGGTCACCATTTGCTGGATCACAGAAATAGCAAATTAATTCCAGAGAAACCTCTACCTCCTCTTCACTGACCACTTGATAAAGTCTTTGGTTGTGTGGAGAACAACAAACTGTGGAAAACTCTTCAAGAGTTGGGAATCCAGGACCATCTTTACTTGGATCCTCAGAGATCTGTAGGCAGGTCAAGAAGCAACAGTTAGAACCACCTATGGGACAACTGACTGGTTCAGGATTGAGAAAAGTTGACAAGGCTGTTGATTCTCACCTTGCTTATTTAACTTAAGCGCAGAACACATCATGAGAAATGCCAGGCTGGATGAGTTACACCTGGAATCATGATTGCTGGGAGAAATGTTAACCACCTAACATATGCATATGAATACCACTCTAATGATAGAAGACAAAGAGGGACTAAAGTACCTCTTGATGAGGGTAAAAGAGGACAGTGCAGAAGCAGGCATAAAACTCATTTAAAAAAAATTACAACACACACACCACACACACAAAGACAAACCCATATCACAATACTCAATTGCATCACTTCATGGCCAACAGAATGGGGGTGTGGGGGAAGGGAAAGTTGTACTAGATTTCCTCTTCCTGAGCTCTCAAAGTGCAGCAGGTGGGGACTGCAGCCATGATGTTAGAGAACAAATGATCATTGGCAGGAAAGCTATGACAAACCTAGACAGTGTGTAAAGGAACAAAGCTATCACTTTGCTGACAAAGGCCCATATAATCGAGGCTATGGTCTTTCTAGTGGTCACATATGGTTGTGAGAGACTGACCATAAAGCAGGCAGAACACCAAAGAACTGATGCTTTCTGAACTGTGGGGCTGGAGAAGACTCTTGAGAGTCCCCTGGACAGAAAGGAGACCAAACCAGTCAATCTTCAAGGAAATCAACCCTGAATACGCATTGGAAGGACTGCTGCTGAGGCTGAAGCTCTAATGCTTTGGCCACCTGGTGTGAAGAGCCAACTCACTGGAAAATACCCGGGTGCTGGGAGAAACTGAAGGCAGAATGAGAAGCCAGAGACAAGGATGAGAAGGTTGAATGGCGTCACCGAGGCAGTGGTTATAAACCTGGCAGACTCTGGGAGATGGTGGAGGACAGGGAGACCTGGCGTGCTGCCTTCCACAGCTTCACGAAGTGTCAGACACAACATGGCCAGTGGCCAACCGGAAGGGAGTGACCTAATTTCATTCTTTTACTTTAGCTGTCAAGATTTCCCAGCATCACCCATAAAAGAGGTTATCTTTTCTCCGTTGCACATTCCTGCCTCCTTCGTCATACATTAGAGGACCACTTGGGCATGAATTTATCTCTGAGTTTTCTATCACGTTCCACTGGTCCATATTCCTGTTTCTGCATCAGTTGCATGCTGCACTGATTACTCTAGCTCTGCAGTAGAGACTGAAGTCAGGGAGTCGGAATCCTCCATCGCTTCTTTTTCTCTCTCAAGACAGCATGGTTCTTTAAAGTCCTCTCTATTTCCACACAAGTTGCAAAAACAATTTTTTTCTATTATCTGTGAAAAATGCCATGGGTACTTTCATAGGACTGGCACTGAATCTATAAACTGCATTTTGTAGTGTTCACCTGCTTGGAGAATTGTGTCTCTCTCCACCTCTTTGTGTCACCTTTGTTTCATCCGTGCCTTATTCTTTTCTGTGCACCAGCCTCTTCCCAGCCTAGGTAGGTTTATTCCCAGGAATTCTGCTCTTCTTGATGCCATGGTGAATGGGACTGCTTCCCTAGCTTCTATTTTTGATTTGTTGTTTCTATTGCATAGGAAAGCAAGCTTTCTGTTAATTTCACATCCAGCAAACTCCCTAAAGTCCTTGATTAGCATTTCACATCCAGCAACCTCCCTAAAGTCCTTGGTTATTTCTAGTCATTTCCCAGTGGTATCTTTGGATTCTCTGGGCATACTATCACGTCATGTGCAAATAATGAGAGTTTTACCTCTTCTTTTCCACTTTGTTTGAAAATGGTTTTCTTCCTCTCCTCTGATGGCTGTCATTTGGAGTCCCAAGACTATACTGAGTGAGGTGCCCACTCACACCTTTGGCTTATTGATAACCATAGGAGATGTGCTCTCAGTTTCTTACCACTGGCAATCACGTTTATGGTGAATTTATCCATATGTGGCAGTCTGTATTAGGAAGACTGATGAAGCTTCCCTCTGATTCCACTGCCTGTCCAGGTTTTCCAGTACACCCATCATAAACGGGTGTTAAATTTTGTCAAAAGTGTTTTCTGCACCTGCATCCTAAACAGTTTCAGGACCTCCTCTTGGAAACCTTAGCTGTCTTTCAGTGTTCTTTCTTCCTTTCGCCCCCTCATACAAAGAGCTGACTCACTCGAAAATGCCCTGATGCTGGGAAAGATTGAAGGTAAAAGGAGAAGTGGTCAGCAGAGGATGAGATGGTTAGATAACATCATCAACCCCATGGACACGAATCTGAAGAAATTCTGGGAGACAGGGAAGGGAAGTCTGGCAGGCTAGAGCCCATGGGATTCCAAAGAGTTGGGATGACTTACTGACTGAACAACAACACAAATTCCCTCATTCTGTGATTCACACTATTATTTATTCTTGACCACTCCCTTTTCTAACCCACTTCACCCTATCCCTATCTCAATTATGTTTAAATTTACTCCTTATCATGCATAAAGATTCAGCCACGTACAACTGTCTTTATTGCCACCCCCTTGGCTCCAAATGTGTGGGTTTCTCAACTGCAGATGACTTAGTGGTCTCTTATTCCTTCCCTAGCATCCAGGTATGTGTCTCGCACACTGTCTACCTTGCTACACTCACCAGCAAGCCGTGTGACAGAAGCCATGGTCTTGAGAAGAGCCAACGAGGACTCTGAATTCTACCTTATTCTCAAGCTTCACACTGTTCCTTTAACTCTGTTCTTCAATCACAAACTGCAGATGACTTAGTGGTCTCTTATTCCTTCCCTAGCATCCAGGTATGTGTCTCGCACACTGTCTACCTTGCTACACTCACCAGCAAGCCGTGTGACAGAAGCCATGGTCTTGAGAAGAGCCAACGAGGACTCTGAATTCTACCTTATTCTCAAGCTTCACACTGTTCCTTTAACTCTGTTCTTCAATCACTCTGATCTTTCAGTCTGTGCTCTGTTCTTCTTGGTCTCACCGTCTGTGCCTATGCTATTCCTTTGGCTTCCCTTGCTTTTTCATTTTTTTTTTTAATGCCAATGAGATCACTGCAGGTGGTGATTGCAGCCATCAAATTTAAAGACGCTGACACCTTGGAAGGAAAGTTTGGATTGACCTTCAGTTTGGACTGACCTTGATAGCATATTGAAAACAAGAGAAATTACTTTGCCAACAAAGGTCCATCTAGTCAAGGCTACGGTTTTTCCAGTGGTCATGTATTGATGTGAGAGTTGGGCTAACAAGAAGGCTGAGCACTGAAGAATTGATGTTTTTGACCTATGCTGTTGGGGAAGACTCTTGAGAGTCACTTGGACTGCAAAGAGATCCAACCGGTCCATTCTGAAGGAGATCAGCGCCGGGATTTCTTTGGAAGGAATGATGCTGAAGCTGAAACTCCAGTACTTTGGCCACTTCATGTGAAGCACTAATGCCTTGGAAAAGACTGTGATGCTGGGAGGGATTGGGGGCAGGCGGAGAAGGGGACAACAGAGGATGAGATGGCTGGATGGCATCACCGATTTGATGGACCTGAGTCTGAGTGAACTCTGGGAATTGGGAATGGACATGGGGGCCTGGGTTGCTGCAGTTCGTGGGGTGGCAGAGTTCGACACGACTAAGTGACCGAACTGAAATGAACTGATGAGATCTCATTTTAACTTCCTCATGCAGCTTTTTCTGACTTTGCAGATTGTTGTTAGATTTCTACTTTAGATCGACCTCTTCTTTGTTCTTTGATAGATTGCCTTCTCAGACTGTAACAGTCCATCAGCTCCCAAATTTATTTTTCTTGGGGTGTTATTCCATTCTCTTTGCAGTAGAGGTCTTTATTTGAAACCTATAACCTACATAATGGAATCGATAAGAAACATGTTTGTTAAACTTGTTAATCTTAAGAAACTTAATAAACTCTGGAATCACAGACAGATTATTGAGATCCTGACGGTCTAGCCAAGGCAATGGTTTTTCCTGTGGTCATGTATGGATGTGCGAGTTGGACTGTGAGGAAGGCTGAGCACGAAAGAATTGATGCTTTTGAACTGTGGTGTTGGAAAAGACTCTTGACAGTGCCTTGGACTGCAAGGAGATCCAACCAGGCCATCGTGAAGGAGATCAGCTCTGGGATTTCTTCAGAAGGAATGATGCTGAAGCTGAAACTCCAGTACTTTGGCCACCTCACGAGAAGAGCTGACTCCTTGGAAAAGACTCTGATGCTGGGGGGGACTGGGGGCTGGCAGAGAAGGGGACGACGGAGGATGAGATGGCTGGATGGCATCACGTACTCGATGGAGGTGAGTCTGAGTCAACTCCGCGAGATGGTGATGGACAGAGAGTCCTGGAATGCTGTGATTTATGGTGTCACAAAGAGTCGGACATGACTGAGTGACTGAACTGAACTGAACCAATCCCTCCAAAACAAAGGAGAAGAAGAAGCATATTGTTTACAAGTTAAAACAACCAACTTTGGGTGTCTATCCCAAGATCAACTAAAAAGAAATAACACCGGATTCTAAGAAAAGCATATCTTTCCATGACCTGTGGCCAAGGAACATATAAAAGGTAAAAGAAAAGAAAAGAAAAGAAAAGTAATCTCAGAGGCCTGTATCAAGGATAGTAAATATCAGCAGAGAGTGGCATTTCACCTTAAAAAAAAAAATGATAGTTTCTGTTCTGTGGTGGGAATGTTTTCCTTCAGATTCCCTGAAAGCAGAGTCAATGTAAACTACTCAACGGACAAAATGATGAATGTTTTCTGGAGAAATGGAATAAGAGAAGCGACATATAGCAGAGGGAAAACAAAATCTAATCACAAGCAGAAACCAAGTTTCACCATGTTTATCTCACTTTATATTACATCTTTGCTTCTGTGTCACTCAGTCAAAATTCACCCATAGATGTGAGATTTTCACTTCTGGGCTGAGGAGGCTTTCATGTGACCAGAGGCAATTTTCCATAACAGGGAACCTTTCACAAAAATTCATGGCCAGGATGTAGACTTGATGGACGCCTAGTCAAAGGGACCTCGGTAGTGCATAAAAGATATGTGGTCTGGTGCAGTCTTCCCAGTAGGCCACACTAGCTCCCTTTTTTTTAACCACTGGTCTTTCTACTTATTGTATGCCTGATTCAGAGGCTAGCTCTGACTCTTTGACCACTGGAATTCGCCATGAAGCAATTCTCCAAGCCAGGCTTCAGCAGTATGTGAACCGTGAACTTCTAGATGTTCAAGGTGGCTTTAGAAAAGGCAGAGGAACCAGAGATCAAAGTGCCAACATCCACTGGATCATCAAAAAAGCAAGAGAGTTCCAGAAAAAAAAAAAAAACTCTTTCTGCTTTATTGACTATGCCAAAGCCATTGACTGTGTGGATTACAATAAACTGTGGAAAAGTCTGGAAGAGAGGGGAATACAATAATACCTGACAGCAATTTTCCATAACAGGGAACCTTTCACAAAGATTCGTGGCCAGGATGTAGACTTGATGGACGCCTAGTCAAAGGGACTTGGGTAGTGCATAAAAGAGGTGTGGTCTGGTGCAGTCTTCCCAGTAGGCCACACTAGCTCCTTTTTTTTTTTTTAACCAATGGTCTTCCTACTTATTGTATACCTGATTCACAGGCTACCTCTGACTCTTGGACCGCTGGAATTTGCCATGAAGCAATTCTCCAAGCCAGGCTTCAGCAGTATGTGAACCGTGAACTTCTAGATGTTCAAGGTGGTTTTAGAAAAGGCAGAGGAACCAGAGATCAAAGTGCCAACATCCACTGGATCATCAAAAAAGCAAGATAGTTCCAGAAAATAAAATTTTTTCTGCTTTATTGACTATGCCAAAGCCATTGACTGTGTGGATCACAATAAACTGTGGAAAAGTCTGGAAGAGAGGGGAATACAAGAATACCTGACCTGCTTCTTGAGAAATCTGTATGCAGGTCAGGAAACAACAGTTAGACATGGACACTGAAAAACAGACTGGTTGAAACGAGGAAAAGGAGGACGTCAAGGCTGTATACTGTCACCCTGCTTATTTAACTTAGATGCAGAGTACATCAGGAGAAATGCTGGGCTGCAGGAAACACTAGATGGAATGAAGACTGCTGAGAGAACTATCCATATCCTCAGCTATGCAGATGACACCACCCTTATGGCAAAAAGTGAAGAAATAGAGAGCCTCTTGATGAAAGTGAGAGAGGAGAGTGAACATGTTGGCTTAAAGCTCAACATTCAGCAAAGTAAATTCATGGCATCCGGTCCCATCACTTCATGGCAAACAGACGAGGAAACAGTGCAAACAGGCAGAGACTTTGTCAGGGAATCTTGACAAAGGGATTGAACCTGGGTCTCCTATGTTGTAGGCAGATATCTTACTTTCCAAGCCGTGCACATCAAGGGCAATGAGAATACCATGAATTCCACCGACTGACCACCATGTTCAATGTCCAAAGTCCTGGTCCAACTGTCCTACTGAATGGTTCCTTGAACGGCTGCTACTAGTAACCCAGGCTCTAAAGTGAAAGTGAAAGATGTTCAGTTGCATCTGAGTCTTTGCGACCCTGTGGAGTCAGCAGTCCATAGAATCCTTTAGGCCAGAATACTGGTGTGAGTAACCTATCCCTTCTCCAGCTGATCTTCCCAATCCGGGAAGTCTCCTGCATTGCAGGCAGCTTCTTTACCAACTGCGCTATGAGGGAAGCCCATTCCAGGCAGTGAAGTCAACCTCTAAAATGCATGCCCTATACAAAGTGTTGCACACAGAATTAGAAAGAAGGAGTCTAAGGAACAAAATAGCCAATGAGCTTGGTATGGAAAATATTTATATATGAAAGAGTTTAGAGGTTCCAGGGAGATGTCTTGATTATGAAGCTTACAGGAAAAGGAAAAATCAGAAGACAGAGTTTTGCAGGCCCACATTCATTCCACAATTCAGCTTCAATGGCTTAAATATTATCATTTGTATATACTGTCCTCTGAGGCAGCAAGGGGAAAGCTTAGAGTTGTGCAATTGCTAACCTGATCCAGTATCTTAACTGTATAGATGAAGAGACAGGCATATAAGAGGTGTTGCATGTTTAAGCCCAGGAAGTAATTAGTAAGAATCTTCCTCAGACAAGTTCGACCTGAGAAAATTGCATCAAATCTCCGATCTACTGTAAGGCTTATGTTTCCATAAGGCTAGGCGAGGGACTACTCTAAGCAATCTGATACTATATATAAGCCACTATTATCATTGTCATCATTTTCCATATTACTACTTTTTTTTTTTTTTTTCTCCTCAGCAGCAGTAACTGTGGCGGTTATATGCTACTGATCACATTCCGAAATAGGCAGAGCTTTTCAATAGTAGTCCAGGGCTCTTAATGTCTAGTGGTAGATTTCTTGGATGAATATGTCAAAGATGAGCAGTAAGTTACAGGTCAGATTGTTGTCCTACCTGAGGCTATTCATCAGAAAGAGAGAACTTATGTATAACTTGTCAGGAATTTGTAAGGGCTATGAATAAATACGCACAAGTGCTCTTCACACTATTAACAATTTAGTCTAA
>SJXQ01003464.1:55841-78781 GCA_006408695.1 Aepyceros melampus
AAGGGATAGGATACAAGATGGAATAGGTGTTAGAACCTGGTGAGGGAACATGTTGCAGCCATCCTTGAAATTCTGCATCAGCAGCCAGACTTCCGCATAGTTCTAGCAGAATGAGTAAAAGCATATTTACTTTTTTCAGCTGTTCACTACTGGAATTTGACACCAAGAGCCCCTGTAAGACTTCCTCATAGGCACCGGTGCTTCTAGATACACACGCCTCTTCAACCCAGCACCAAGCTGCATTTATTATTTTAACTGTAGGTAAAAAGACTACCACTGTGCCTCGTACCTATTGATCTGCCTCATGTTCTGCATGCTCTGCAGGCCGTGTCCAAGAGGGGTAAGTTCTAAGAACTTCTTAATCTGCAATTGGTTCTCTATGCCTATAGGTTCTGTGTCCATTTGGGACTTGCCAATACCTCATCTCTAGAATCTATGACAAAGAACATAAACCCTAGATGTATTGACTTATGCTTTCTAGATACACACGCCTCTTCAACCCAGCACCAAGCTGCATTTATTATTTTAACTGTAGGTAAAAAGACTACCACTGTGCCTCGTACCTATTGATCTGCCTCATGTTCTGCATGCTCTGCAGGCCGTGTCCAAGAGGGGTAAGTTCTAAGAACTTCTTAATCTGCAATTGGTTCTCTATGCCTATAGGTTCTGTGTCCATTTGGGACTTGCCAATACCTCATCTCTAGAATCTATGACAAAGAACATAAACCCTAGATGTATTGACTTATGCCTGGAGCCCTAAGGGAAAATCAGTTCCAGTAGCTCATGGGTCCATTACTACCATCTCCAAGGCAACACAAGATCTGCAACATCATTATCTTTGTGTGGAAGTTTTGGGAGATGAAGTCTAGAAAAAAGAAATGTGAAAATATAAAAATTAATTGTGTTGGACAGAGAGATTCACGCTCCTCTTCTCTGCACTCTACTCCATCTATCTGCCTATTTCTCCTGCTTCAGGTATTGAATGGTGGAAAAGGATGGATCTTTCTTTTTTTGTTTTGTTTTGTTTTTCATTAAAAAAAAAGTACTCAATGAATTGGGAGGTAGGCCAGAGTTTAAGCTTTTTTTCAATCTGTCCCTCTATGCTTTGACTCATCCTAGTGGCCGTGTCCAAGAGGGGTAAGTTGTAAAAACTTGTTAATCCGCAATTGGTTCTCTATGCCTATAGGTTCTGTGTCCATTTGGGACTTGCCAATACCTCGTCTCTAGAATCTATGACAAAGAACATAAACCCTAGATGTATTGGCTTATGCCTGGAGCCCTAAGGGAAAATCAGTTCCAGTAGCTCATGGGCCCTTTACTACCATCCCCAAGGCAACACAAGATCTGCAACATCATTATCTTTGTGTGGAAGTTTTGGGAGATGAAGTCTAGAAAAAAGAAATGTGAAAATATAAGAAGTAATTGTGTTGGACAGAGAGATTCACACTCCTCTTCTCTGCACTCTACTCCATCTATCTGCCTATTTCTCATGCTTCAGGTAATGAATGGTGGAAAAGAATGGATCTTTCTTTTTTTGTTTGTTTTGTTTTGTTTTTCATTAAAAATAAATGGTACTCAATGAATTGGGAGGTAGGCCAGATTTCCAGAGTTTAAGCTTTTTTTCAATCTGTCCCTCTATGCTTTGACTCATCCCAGTCCACAATATCATAAGCCTGTCTCATTCACAAGTGTACCTCTGGAATTTCAGAAAGAGTCTCTGCAGAAAAGAGATTGTATAGGTTAATTTGTCTTGGAAGAGATGCAGAAAAATACATGACTTAAAGTGTTCTCTAACTCTAAGTATCTAACTTAATAGAGTAGGGAATAGAAAACCACTCCTGTTTTCTTGCCTGGAAAATCCCACAGACAGAGGAGCCGAGCAGCCTATATTCCATGGGGTTGCACAGTCAAACATGACTGAACAAGTGTACACACACACACACACACACACACACACACACACACACACACATCTAATTTACATTAAGATACAAAATTGCCCTCTGTTTATGAAAGTGTTACATTCAGTTCACACTGATGGTTGAAGCCTTTTCTCTAAATTATCTCTGTGCCTTTTTTTTTTTTTTAATGGATTGCTGGCTACTTCTTTTCCTTGAAGAGAAATGGGAGAAAAAAAAAAACCACACACACACACAAAAAACAGTTTCCTCCTATGCGGAGAAAATTTTGCTTCATTTCCTCCATCAATATTTTGGAATTTCTTTCCTTTTACCTTAAATAAAGATCTCTGCCTTGTTACATTCAGTTCACATTGATGGTTGAAGCCTTTTCTCTAAATTATCTCTGTGCTTTTTTTTTTTTTTTAATGGATTGTTGGCTATTTCTTTTCCTTGAAGAGAAAGGGGAGAAAAAAAAAAAACACCCACACAAAAACAACAGTTCCCTCCTATGTGGAGAGAATTTTGCTTCATTTCCTCCATCAATGTTTTGGAATTTCTTTCCTGTTACCTTAAATAAGGATCTCTACCTTGTCTTGGCTTTAGGAGGTCTGGCCCACTGGTATATTTCTTTTTCCAATTTGGGAATAATAACCTCTAATGTAATGTTTCCCGTGTCTAGAGCACTAGGGAGTGCAATGGAAGGCTCTGTGACTGAGATGAAATGATAACCTTGAGAACCCCATATATCTTCCTTATCTAGGAGTAGAAGCAGGCTACTTTACAACTTGAGAAGATCTCTCAAAGCACTGGAGAGCCACAATAACTCATCTTCCAAGTGTATGTTGCTCTGCTCCCTGTGTTTTCCATGCTGCCATGCCTACTTTTATATCACAAGTAAAAGAAGTTTCCGATTCCATTGTATTCCACAATTATTTCCACAGCAAGAATGTGAATCTCCCACATACTCCTTCCTCCAAGCTAATCAAGAAGGCGGAAACCCCATTTTCTGAAGGAGTTTCGGGTGTTAGTGAAGTTTTCCCAGGCTTTTCACATATTTACCTATTTCATACTGTAATAAGATTNCTGTGGGCAAGTAACCTGTTCTTAGTACCACGTAAACTGAGGGCGTGGGGTGGGCTGTGCTGACTGTCTGCTGTGCTCTGGTGTCCAGCTTGTTTGCAGCTCGCTATGGACAGAGAGGCCTGGCATGCTGCAATTCACGGGATCACAGAATGTAGGACACATCTGAGCAAGCTAAACTGAAATGAACACTCACCTAACTCTGATTCCTGGTGTCAGATGGTCAAGAATCCAACTGTAATGCAGGACACTTGAAGGTTCAGTCCCTAAGTTGGCAAGATCCCCTGGAGGAGGAAATGGCAACCCACTCAAGTGGAAAATCCTGCTATACAGAGGATTTATTGCCTGGAAAATCCCATGAACAGAGGAGCCTGGTGTGCCTCACACAGGTTCACAAAGAATCAGACATGACTGAACAACTCACACTTTCATTTTACTTTCAGACATACCTAAATAAAAACACACACACAAAAAGACACCATTTGGGATATAAATACTAACATAAATCATGTTCACATAGTAACTCAAGATTAGAAATCTACTTCAAAGGACCGCAAAGATATCTTAATGACCTCCACACATATGTCAAAAGATCTAGTAACATTCAGGGACTCTAGACCTGATCAGGACTTAGAGAGTCAGCTCAGGCCTCTGATAAAACACTGTTAGGCCCAGAGTCCGAGTCCCCAAAACAGAGAATAAGATGTCCACAGCAAGGCAAAAGCATAAAAGGAGTTTAATTGCTAGCTCGAGCTAGGGCTCAGGTCTCAACTAGCGCAGTGAAATCCAACAAGATCCCTAAGCTCTGGGTCGCAGCTGCTTATATACAGGCTGTTCTTTGTCTCAACAACAGGGTAGCTGGCATTACATGATTGGCTGAGCGGTACCTGTGTGTGAATTTTGAACCTCGCATCTCATCCGGATTGGATCAAGTTTGGCACGGATGGGGACTCTCCTGGTTAGTTTGGGGTTATAATTCCCAGAAGCATGACTCAGGTTTTATTTTTACGCCATGTAGCTCGCTAGCCTGTCATGGCTGGAGTTTGGACCTAACATTCCTCCCTGTCTCTAGATCACATAGAGGAATCTTCCTCTTTGTTTTGGGGCACAGCCTGATATTGCAACCTAAGCACATATAGCTGGACTGTATTAATACATTCCTTTATAAAAGTCACACGTCTCTTTAAGATGCATGGGCCAAAAATGGGTATTAGTAAAAGTATAGTCAGACATTACCAAACAACTCACACTTTCATTTTACTTTCAGACATACCTAAATAAAAACACATAGAAAAAGACACAATTTGGGGTATAAATACTAACATAAATCATGTTCACATCATAACTCAAGAGTAGAAATCTACTTCATAGGACCGCAAAGATATCTTAATGACCTCCACACATAAGTAAAAGGATCTAGTAACATTCAGGGACTCTAGACCTGATCAGGACTTAGAGAGTCAGCTCAGGCCTCTGATAAAACACTGTTATGCCCAGAGTCCGAGTCCCCAAAACTGAGAGAATAAGATGTCCACAGCAATGCAAAAGCATAAAAGGAGTTTAATTGCTAGTGCGAGCTAGGGCTCAGGTCTCAACCAGCACAGTGAAATCCAACAAGATCCCTAAGCTCTGGGTCGCAGCTGCTTATATACAGGCAGTTCTTTTTCTCAGAACAGGGTAGCTGGCATTACATGATTGGCTGAGCGGTACGTGTGTGTGAATTTTGAACCTCACATCTCATCCGGATTGGATCAAGTTTGGCATGGATGGGGACTCTCCTGATTAGTTTGGGGTTATAATTCCCAGAAGCATGACTCAGGTATTATATTTATGCCTAGTGTAGCTCGCTGAGGCTGTCATGGTTGGAGTTTGGACCTAACATTCCTCCCTGTCTCTAGATCACATAGATGAATCTTCCTCTTTGTTTTGGAGCACAGCCTGATATTGCTGCCTAAACACAAATAGCTGGACTGCATTAATACATTCTTTTATAAAAGAAACAAGTCTCGTTAAGATGCATGGGCCAAAAGTGAGTATTAGTAAAAGTATCATAAGAGGTCCCACAAGGGTGGAAATTGGTGTTGTTAACCATGGAGATTGTTAGAACCAGGATTCAAACCATCCCTGTTGAGCTTTTCACTCTTTTTTTTATGTTGGGCTAGTCCCTCCCTCACCTTGGCCATAGACTCTCTTACTAGCCTGGAATGGTCTGCATAAAAGCAACATTCTTCTCCCAGAGCTGCGCAGAGCCCCTCTTGCTGCAGGAAAATCAAATATAGCCCTCTTTCGTTTTGCAAGACTACTTCAGACAGGGAGTCAGTGATTTTTCTAGGTGACTAATTGACTCTTCTAGGCGAGTGATGTCTTCATCTATAGCTGCCCATAGTGAAGTAAATTGTTGGCCTTGGAGAGACAAGGCTGCTATTCCAGTCCCTGCCCCGGCAAGGTTGCTGAACAAGATTGCTAGAGTGATGGCTGTTATGGGCTCTCTTTTAACTCTGTTTCCTGCCAACTTTCCCAGCCTAATAGTCATACATAATTTCTTCAGTGTGGTATGAGATTTTGGGCATGATAGCCACCAGTATGCAAAATTCCCCATTTTGATTAAAAACCGAGGCATATAGACATGGAGTCAGACTGGTACAAGACCAGACCCACCACCCTCCTGTCTCAGGCACGACCCATTTTGTTTTTCTGACTCTGTGAGCTCAGCTGTTAGGGCGCACAGGGGGAAATTTTCAGGTGGAACCCTGCCTATACAAAGTCCCTTTCCACAAACTTCTCTCATTGTGCTGCCTACCTTTCAGTCTCCCCAGAGGCATTGAGGTGGATCCATGTTGTTGGTCAGGTTGTAAGAAGCGTTGAAGCCTATTGCTTCATAATAGGGAGGATATAGGTTATAGCAGAGCCAACAGGATGTAGTCGCTTCTGGGTTGGTTTGGTTTAGGGTTGTATATGCTGCCTTAACCAACTTCCATAATGGGTCTGATTCCCTGAGGTTGGGGATAAGGCCCCGTGGACTGGGAGCAGTGGAGGATGTAGAATCTAGTGTAGCAAAACTCGGTGTCAGACCAATCTTTTCAACCGGGTTGGGACCTATACTGTGTACCTGTATTGGCTCTATGATCTGGCTGATGATTATGATTCCTCCATAGTAATGAGGAATCCCAGCTGCTTTTGTTTGTGTTCCCCAGGACAGGCTGGAAACCCAAGATCTCTCTTTTTCTGCAGCCCTCCGATTGAACCTTATCCTAATTTGTGCATAGTTACAATTTTTTTTCACATTCATATCCTGGGTCTCCAAGCTCTCTGGGTGTGGGCTTCGTGAATGAAAAGTTGAGGAGGTCTCGATTACCTACCTCCCAATGCCGAGGCCCATCATTATAGGTCACACAACCCCACGACTTAAAAAATAATCTTGTATACCCCCACAAGTTTTCCAGTTACTCCTCTGGTGGCCCAGGCATGCCCAGAACCCTTGTATCCGGAGTTAACCCCTCGCCTAAGGTACACCCACCACTGGTTTCAGATTAAAATACAGATTTGGCCACCAGGTGTTCAGAGGATGTACTTCTGCAGTTGAGTTGAACACCTCTGGTGTCAGTTTCTTTTGAAGTTTTCAGGTGATTTTGGCTGGCTGGTGCAGATTCCCCTTGGTGGCTCCAGGGTCAAGGAGGATGATCACCAACAAGAAGGTCAGGGTGGCTTGTCTGGAACCTCCGATTGACCCTTATCCTAATTTGTGCATAGTTACAATTTTTTTCACATTCATATCCTGGGTCTCCAAGCTCTCTGGGTGTGGGCTTTGCAAATCAAAATTTGAGGAGGTCTCGATTACCTACCTCCCAATGCTGAGGCCCATCATTAGAGGTCACACAACCCCACGATTTACAAAACTAGTCTTGTATACACCCACAAGTTTTGCAGTTACTCCTCTGGTGGCCCAGGCATGCCCAGAACACTTGCATCTGGATTTAACCCCTCGCCCAAGGTATACCCACCACTGGCTTCAGGTCAAAATACAGATTTGGCCACTAGGTGTTCAGAGGATGTACTTCTGCGGTTGAGTTGAGCACCTCTGGTGTCAGTTTCTTTTGAAGTTTTCAGGTGATTTTGGCTGGCTGGTGTGGATTCCCCTTGGTGGCTCCAGGGTCAAAGAGGATGATCACCAACAAGAAGGTCAGGGTGGCTTGTCTGGATCTTGTCAAAGAATGAGCTTCATTTTTAGAGGATTGAAAGGATGTGGTGCCACTCTCCATTCTATTTTTGCATTTTCTTGTCCCTCCAGAGTGGCACGGCACACATGGTTGCAGTGTACCCAAGGTCCAATGCCATCGACCTTTAGAGCAGTAGGGGTAGTGAGAAGAACAACATAAGAGCCCTTCCATCTAGGTTCTAATGCCTTGGATTGATGTCCTTTAACCCAAACCCAATCCCCAGGCTCAATGTCATGTGACAGGATTATCCTCTAGTTCTTGCCCTCATGGATTTCTCGGATCAGAGTCCAGATATGTGTGTGCACCTTGCTTAAAGTCATTAAAGCATCTTGGAACTCCTGCAGGGTAGGAGGTGGCTGGATTTTTCCCTCAAGTATAGGACATACTGGAGGGGGACCCCCGTAAACAATTTCAAAGGGGGTCATATTTAACTTATAGGAGGTATTGCGTGCACAGAAAAGAGCAAAGAGAAGGAGAGTCACCCAGTCCCTGCCAGTCTCTATTGTCAGCTTTGTTAATGTTCTTTTAGGGTCCCATTCATTCTTTCTACCTGCCCTGAGCTCTGGAGATTGTATTCATAGTGTAGCTTCCGTTTGGTCCCCAGAACTAAGGCCAGTCCCTGAACAATTTGGCTCACAAAGGCAGGTCCATTATCAGAGCTAATAGGTACTGGCTGCCCAAATCTAGGCACTATCTCCTCTAGGAGATTTTTAGCTACCGTTGTTGCTGTTTCCCTCTTAGTGGAGTATGCTTCTACCCACCCAGAGAAAGTATCAACCAGGACTAACAGGTAACGGTACCCATACTTGCCTGGTCTTACCTCTGTAAAATCTATCTCCCAATGTTGCCCTGGCCTCTCTCCTCAGTACCTTATCCCCGTATGCTGTCCTTTTCCCGGCTTCATCATCTGACATGCCTTGCAGGCCTGGACTATGTCTTGTATAGTCACCTTTTGTCGGGGAAACCGCAAACATGCTGTCTGTAGGAGTGCTATAGTCTTTTTTTCCTCCCAAATGTGTGGTCAAAGGTAGGTGCGTGCAAAGGTGTTGACCCAAGTTAGCCCGGAATAACAAGTAACCATTTTGGTCCCAATACCATCTGTTTGTGTCCTCCGGACAGTTGGCATTTTCTTGAATCCAAGTTAGATCAAAAGAGGAATACTTGGGGTTCGGGGGCAAGGTTCCCATTCCTAGGGGTGGTAACCCCACAGTCAGTATAGGGGCTTTGCTTTCTCCAATAGCTGCCTTGTGAGCTGCCATATTAGCAGCACAGTTGCCTTTGGCTTTGGTATCTTCTCCCCTTTGGTGTCCTGGGACATGTACTATGGATACAGCCCTGGGCCGCTGGATTGCTGCCAAGAATCTGTGGATCTCAGGTAGGTTCTGAACTTCCTTTCCCTCTGCTGTCAAAAAACCCCGCTCTTTATATATTGGGCCCTGGATGTGTACCGTGCCAAATACATACCAGCTGTCTGTATAAATGATGATCCTCTTCCCTTCTGCATTTTCTAGAGCCTGTATTAAGGCTACTAATTCTGCTTTTTGGCGGATGTTCCAGGGGGTAGAGGCTCAGCCCAGATTATCCTCCCAGAGTCATCAACGATTGCTGCTCCTGCCCTCCTCTCTCCATCTTTCACAAAACTGCTTCCATCTGTGAAACACAACAGTTCACTGTCATTTAAGGGCACGTCTTTTAGGTCTTTCCACATGGTTGCAATATCAGCCAATATCTCACCACAATCATGGAGGGGCCGTCCTTCTCCAGGTCGGGCAGGAGAGTGGCCGGGTTCAGGAAGCAGGGAGTCTGAAAGTGTATCCAAGGGGTGTCCAGCAGCAAAGCCTGGTAATGGGTCAAGTGGGCGTCAGAGATCCACTTACCCAGTGGCTGCTTGAGAATCCCTTTGATGGCATGGGGAGTGTAGACCAGGAGCTGCTCTCCATAAGTTAGCTTGTCGGCCTCATGGACCAGGAGGGCAGTAGCGGCGATGATTCGGAGGCAGGGTGGCCATCCTGTGGCCACCGGGTCCAGCCTTTTGGAGAGGCAGGGTACAGGTCACCTGCAGGACCCCCATTGTTGCATTAAGACTCCCTTTCCTATTCCTCGCTTTTCATCTACAAACAGTTGGAAGGGCTTAGACAGGTTAGGGAAAGCAAGGGCTGGGGCTTCCAGCAGAGCCTGCCGGGGTTCTTGAAAAGCCTGTCTCATTGGCTCAGTCCACATCCAGTTTTTACTTTCCCTACTTCCTTCATATAATGGCCAGTCCTTTTCTGCAAACCCCAGGATCCATAGCCTGCAATACCCAACAGTTCCAAGAAATTCTCTCACTTGACTAGGAGTTGCTGGCTCAGGGATCTGCAAAATAGTCTCTTTCATGGCCTGTATCAGTCATCTCCGCCCTTTCTTTATCTTATATCCCAAGTAAGTGACCTCCTGTTTGGCAATTTGGGCTTTCTTTGCACTAGCCCGATATCCCGATGTCCCCAAAGTTTGGAGGAGGTTGCCTGTCGCTTCTAGGCATGCCTCCCTGCTTGTTGCAGCTAGCATAAGATCATCGACATATTGCAAAAGACAATGTTGGGGTGGTTAGCACGGTACTCACAGAGATCTTCACCTAGGGCCTTGTTAAATGGCATTGGTGAGTTTTTGAAGCCCTGTGGGAGTCGAGTCCAAGTTAGCTGTCCTGAAGTCTGGTTGCCCTCCTCAGCCCACTCGAAAGCAAAGACCTCTTGGCTTGGAGGGGCCAGTGGCAAACTCAAAAATGCATTCTTCAAGTCCAGGACAGTATACCAGACATAGTCTGGTGGCAGGCCACTCAGGAGTGTGGGACAGGTTAGGGATGGTTGGATGAATATCACTCACCCATTTGTTAACTTCACAAAGGTCCTGAACCGGTCTGAAGTCCATACCCTAGGGCTTTTCCACGGGTAACAGGGGAGTGTTCCATGGAGATCGACGCCTTCTGAGAATTCCTGCCTCCATGAGCCGCTGTATACGTGGTGCAATTCCTCACCGGGCTTCGAGACTCAAGGGATACTGTTTCACTCAAATAGGGGTGGCATCTTCTATCAGTTCAACAATGATGGGGGGGGGGGTCTCTGTTTGGCTAGCCCTACCCCCGCTGTGTCTGCCCAAACGAGAGGTTATTTTTGGATCCAAGGTTGCACATTAGGGTCAATAGCCATGGGAGGCCTTGGTTGTTACAGTATATTTGTCCCTTAGCACCAGGGACAAAACTTGCATGGGATGTCTGGTCCAATCCATAACTGATATCCCTCCGAGGTCAAAGTGAATTTGAGCATTGACCTTAGATAATAAATCCCTTCCCAGCAAGGGAGCCGGGCATTGTGGTATTATGAGAAATGAGTGGGACACTCATTGAGCCCCCAAGTCCACTTGACATTTAGTAGTCCATCCATATCGTTTAGTGCCGGTGGCCCCTTGCACGCAGCTGGTCTTTTTGGACATCGGTCTGTCCTTCTGGTTAAGGGCTGAAGTACTGAGCTCCCATATCTACCATAAAGCCAACCGGTTTCTCAGCCCCCCACGTGTATAGATACCCAGGACTCAGGGAAGGGTGCCAGGCCCTGCCCCCCTAATTGCTGTCTTCTCCTGCATATAAAACGGGAGCCCCCAAGATGAGGTGCTTCTTTCCTGGTGGGTATTTCCCCTAGGTTTATTTTGGGGAATTTGCTCTTCCGGTGTCCAATTTCCTTGCAATATGCACATTGATCTTTCTTAAGTCCCTGCCTGGCTGGCTTTCCTTCATCTTTCAACCTGACTTCCCTTGTTCTCTGAGAACTAACTCCCTGTTCCACCCCTGGGAAGAATATTCGAGCTAATTCTTTTTCTGATTCCTGCAGTTTTCCTCGGCCCTGAACACTCTTTCTTCCCGTCTAACACTTATTTCCCTTTCCTCTGGAATGTTCTTCTTGTTAAAAACACTCTCTGCTGCCCTCACCAGGTCTTGCAGGGATTTTCCCCCTCAGTTCAGTTCAGCTCAGTTGCGCAGTCATGTCTAACTCTCTGCAATCCCATGAATTGCAGCACACCAGGCAGCCCTGTCCATCACCATCTCCTGGAATTCACTCAGACTCATGTCCACTGAGTCCGTGATGCCTTCCAGCCATCTCATCATCAGTCGTCCCCTTCTCCTCCTGCCCCCAATCCCTCTCAGCATCAGGGCCTTTTCCAATGAGTCAACTTTCGCATGAAGTGGCCAAAGTACTGGAGCTTCAGCTTCATCATCATTCCTTCCAAAGAAATCCCAGGCTTGATCTCCTTCAGAATGGACTGGTTAGATCTCCTTGTGATCCAAGGGACTCTCAAGAGTCTTCTCCAACACCACACTTCAAAAGCATCAATTCTTCGACACTCAGCCTTTTTCACAGTCCAACTCTCACATCCATACATGACCACAGGAAAAACCATAGCCTTGACTAGACGGACCTTAGTCGGCAAAGTAATGTCTCTGCTTTTGAATATACTATCTAGGTTGGTCATAACTTTTCTTCCAAGGAGTAAGCGCCTTTTAATTTCATGGCTGCAGTCACCATCTGCAGTGATTTTGGAGCCCAAAAAAACAAAGTCTGACACTGTTTCTACTGTTTCCCCATCTATTTACCATAGCCTTGACTAGACGGACCTTAGTCGGCAAAGTAATGTCTCTGCTTTTGAATATACTATCTAGGTTGGTCATAACTTTTCTTCCAAGGAGTAAGCATCGTTTAATTTCATGGCTGCAATCACCATCTGCAGTGATTTTGGAGCCCAAGAAAATAAAGTCTGAAACTGTTTCTACTGTTTCCCCATCTATTTCCCATGAAGTGATGGGACCAGATGCCATGATCTTCATTTTCTGAATGTTGAGCTTTAAGCCAACTTTTTCACTCTCCTCTTTCACTTTCATCAAGAGGCTTTTTAGCTCCTCTTCACTTTCTGCCCTAAGAGGGGTGTCATCTGCATATCTGAAGTTATTGATGATTCCTCTAACCTCTCTATTTTCTGTAGGTTCCTCCTGATGTCTGGGGCTGCCTGATTCACAAAAGCTAGCATAACTACCATGCGGGACTCATCGGCCTGTGGGTCCATGGTGGTATACTGTCTAAAGGCTTCCATTAATCTCTCAAGGAAGGCTGCCAGGCTCTCATTTGGCTCTTGTCTAACCAGATTTACCTTAGCCAAATTTGTTGGTCTCCTGGCTGCTGCTCAGAGACCGGCCATCAGAGTCTGGCGGTGCACTCGGAGATGCTCCCTACCTTCAGTGTGCTCGAAGTCCCATCAGGGACTTCGCGGGTCAGGGGTAATCCTTCATCAATCAAGTTAGGCTGCGTGGTAGGTCTCCCATCTACCCCTGGAACATTTTTCCGTGCTTCTGACAAGATCTGTTCGTGTTCCTCCGTGTTAAAAAGCACCTGTGACAGCTGCTGACAGTCATCCCAAGTTGGATTATGGGTGAAAAGAATAGATTCTGAAAGATCAATGAGGCCCTGAGGTTTCCCCGAGAAAGAGGGGGTTTTCCAGTTATAGAGGTTGCTAGTGGAAAAGGGCCAGTATTGGTACGTTCGTTCCCCGTTGGGGCGGGCTGAGCCGGCTCGAACAGGAAACGCTTGGACTGTGGATGTTGGTGCTTCTGGGCTGTCCTTGTCTGTCATACTGAGGAGTCCCCTAGTTCTTCCTTGAGTTCTTGGGCAGGGCCCCCCTCCCTGATTGGAGCCGAAGGTTCGACATCCCTTCGTGCTCCTTGGCAAGAAATCTGAGGTACTTGAAGGGGCAAAGTTGGGTGCACATAGGGGGTTGGGGAGAGATCGCCCTCCAGGTCAATTAGGTTAGGATATGGTGAGGATTCCTGGAATACCGGTTTTACCCGGCTGTTGCACTCTTTGTCTTCTTTCTCTTTAGGGGCCTCCATGACTAGTATCTGCAAGATTGATGGGGTGGGGATAACAGCGGGGGTAGGGGAAGTAAAAGGCTCAGGAACAAAAGGTTTCAGCCAAGCCAGCAGGTTTTCCACTAAATCCTGCCAGACCAAAATATAGGGAGTTTGGTCTGGGTGCCCAGATGGAATGGGAGTGAGCATTTTCTCTCTAACCACTCAAATAATTGGCAGGCTGAAGGTTCCCACTTGTGGCCAGCTGACATCAAAAGCACGCCACTCAGTGGAACAAAAGGTCACCCACTTGCTTTTCACCAACAATGAGACATTTTGTGCTCTAGGCTTAAAATCAGAGAAGTGGTCGGTCATAAGAGACAATGGAGTAAATGTTGTTTGCCCCATGGGTACAGAGGAGAACATAGGAGACAAAATGAGCACACAGAGACAGGGCAAGCACTCACACAGACATGACAAACAGATAACAAATATACATTGGCCGTGAACACAATACTAGGTCTTTCTGGGCCCCCCTCGAAAGTTTTCTCCCCTTATCTTACCAACAGGACGTCCACAGAGCCAGCTGCCTTCCCAGCATGATCCAGGGCCTCAGCCTTACTCTGGACTTAACCAGAAAACAGAGCCAGCGGCCTTCCCAGCATGATGCCGGGCCTCGGCCTTAAACTGGACTTAACCAGAATTAACACTGGTGTTCAGATATCTTTCCTCCTAATGAGGAAACAAACCCCTTCTGCTAGGAGAGTGCTATTCTTCCCAGTTAAAGGGATCCCAGCCCCCAAATGTTATGCTCAGAGTCTGAGTCCCCAAAACTGAGAAATAAGATGTCCACAGCAATGCAAAAGCATAAAAGGAGTTTTATTGCTAGCTCGAGCTAGGGCTCAGGTGTCTCATCCAGCATAGTGTAATCCGACAAGAGCTCTGAGCTCTGGGTCACAGCAGCTTATATACAGGCAGTTCTTTGTCTCAGCAACAGGGTAGCTGGCATTACATGATTGGCTGAGCAGTACACATGCGTGAATTTTGAATCTCGAATCTCATCTGGATTGGCTCAAGGTTGCACAGATGGGGACTTTCCTGATTGGTTCATGGGTATAATTCCCAGAAGCCTGACTCTTTTACTTAGG
The DNA here is from genome assembly GCA_006408695.1 of Aepyceros melampus. Classification (NCBI taxonomy): domain Eukaryota; kingdom Metazoa; phylum Chordata; class Mammalia; order Artiodactyla; family Bovidae; genus Aepyceros; species Aepyceros melampus. The sequence continues at coordinate 70,054 of SJXQ01003464.1, forward strand.
CCTAGGGTAGCTCCCTGAGCCTGTCATGGCCAGAGTCTGTACCTAACAACACTTGGGTGGACTACTGGCCAACATCAGGCAATTCAGAAATGTTGACTGACATTACTTCATTACTACCAGATAACACATTTTGAATGCAAAATATCACTCAGGGACCTATATCACTCTCAGGGTATCAGATTCAGTACAAGAACAGAGATTCAGTATATGAACAGAGAGAGATTCAATGCATGAACAGAGGTTCAGTGCATCAACAGAGATCGGTCAGAGAAACCAGCCTCATCAAAGGAAGACACACCCTCCATTAAAAATTAAGGCTCACATTAGCGGACTAAGATTTAACACATTCATCCCAAGAAAACAACATATGAGACCTCTTATTATCCCAAGAGCAAAGACCTCCTTATATTTTGGAATCTGTAGTCAGCCTCAGTGAGTATTCTTGCCAGCTCATTCCCATATTCTTGCCTGGAGAATCCCATGAAGAGAGGAGCCTTGCAGGCTACAGTCCATGGGATTGCAAAGAGTTGGACACAGCTGAGCGACTAAGGATACAGCACAGTCCACTTCTGTTGACTTTTAATCAGCTTCTGGATAAAAGACTGAGAGTACTCCTACAGAAATCAGACAAACTTCTGGAGACTCTTTACTCATATGAATCACAGAACTGCTTAGGAATCCCCAGAAAAGACCTAGGCTGACCCCTAAACACTCTTTGGGCTCCTAATACTCAGGCAAAATGTCCACACTCAGTTCAAAGAATCAAATTCNAGGAGCCTGGCAGGCTACAGTCCATGGGGTCACAAATAGTAGTCAGAGCCAGCATAGTGACTAAACAACAACAAGAAGATGATTCATGATACACATTCAGCTCAAGAGACCCCAGACTTTCTAAGGAAGTCCAGGGTCACCAGACCACAGAATTATCTCTGTGGACCACAGAGTCACCTTGGGAGCCAGATTTCAGCTCAGATATCTTTAATAATGTAAGAGTGGGCCCAAGAAACAACTTGGGAGCCCCAGTCTCAAATCATGGAACCCCAAACTTATACCATGTATCTAGCCTCAGTCCAGAAAGCCTCACACAATTCCTATGAGTACCAGGCACCCTCAATGCCCTACAAGTATGCTGGGACCCTGGAATGCCATCTTGGAGACTACTAAGCTCTGGAGATCATAAAATCACTTTAAGAGATGTCAGAGGCATTTTGGAAAAGCAATAACTTACCTACAGAAAATCAGCTCAGCTCAGGAAAACCCATATTCAACTTAGAAATCCATAGACCCATCTCTCAAGTTTATAACATAGCCAAATATCGTGCTAAAAGACCCAATAAAGAGTCTAACCTTAATCCATGACTCCCCAGACAATACTACATAGAATCGTAGATCCCCATTAGGTTTATGAATGCCACATTCTGGACCTAAGTTCCAGTTTGGTGTAATCAGAAGATGAGAGGCCCAACTCAAAAGATATCAGAGCCTTCTAAGAGGAGCACCAGCATTACTGAAGACAGTAAGGCACATCAAGAGGTACCAGACCCACCTCAGAGGGACTCAAATGCACACTGGTGGACCCCTCATTCATACTAGAGGATCTAGCCTCAAACTGGGTCAAGAGTTATATATTAAACAATGATTAAGGATAGGGAACCCTAGAATATTTTAAAGGGATTTCTTAAATAACTCACTGAACCCCAGAACCACAGCAGAAGACACATACTATATTCAGAGGTTTTTGGACACACTTTAGGGCCCAGAGCCCAAGATCAAAGACTAAAAATGAGATATCCCCTCAGAGTGCTCCGTTCTACATCCACAACTCCAAAGCTACCCAGCCATCTCAGCAGACCAGCTCTCAACTCAAGATAACTGGATTCATTTGATGGTATTCCAGACCAACTTAAAAGACTGCAGCACACCCAGACTCTGATCAGCAGAGAAACATCAGGCCCAGCTCAGGTTTCTGAAACTGAAGGTATCCACAGACAACACCCAAGGAGGCCCAGTGCACAATTCAAAGCACCCTGATTAACTTCCCAAACCAATGTCAGGGCACACAGATTCAGCACTTCCTAACGACACTCTAGAGATCATATATCTAATCAAGGGAGGAAAATAAAGCTCAAGTCTACTACACAATACACCAGGAGGCCTCAAACTCAATACAGTGGATTAAAATTCAGGACATAGGGAATTAGACCTATTTCAGTAGTCACCAAACTCATACATATCAGAAGACCTAGATCCAGATCAGGCATCCTCAGACCAATCTCCATACATTTCTATATCTAACTCAGGAATTCGTATATCAGCAAGACCTAAGTTTCCAAATGCAAGATCCATGTATGGGTATTCAGACACAATCAAACATCATAAGATCAGACAATTGGAGGCCTATTTCTTTCCCTGGTGCCTCAAATCACACCTAGGAATCTCTGTTCACCTCATAGCATTCAAGCCCACCTCCTTAAACTCCAAAACATTGTGGAATCCAGACTCAGTTCAGAAGATCTGTGACCAAACTTAGAAGACTAAGCCTCATAGGAGACCCAAGTTCTGCTTCAGGGGATTCTAGGCCCACAGCCAGGGTCCACAGGGCTGCTGTTAAGAACCAGAAACTTGTGTTAGGGAACCAGCTTATTTCCATACATCTCAAGGAACACATCGGGATCTCAGATCCTCAGTGGGCCAGACTCAGGTGAGAAGATCCCAGAAGCAATTTACAATTTTCCAGAACCACTTCAGAGGAGCATAAATCCACTTCAGGGGAATCAAACACTCTTCTAGTAACCTCAAACTTAACTCATGGTACCTAGACACTCCACTGGCTCTGGAATCCTATTTAACTTTTGACGCTATCATCCCAATTTAGGAACCCTGTGCTTCATGCTTAGTTTCTCGGATGTGTTCGACTCTGTGACACCATGAACTGTAGCCCATCACAGACTCAGGTGAGAAGATCCCAGAAACAATTTACAATTTTCCAGAACCACTTCAGAGGAGCATAAATCCACTTCAGGGGAATCAAACACTGTTCTAGTAACCTCAAACTTAACTCATGGTACACTAGACACTCCACGGGCTCTGGAATCCTATTTAACTTTTGAAGCTATCATCCCAATTTAGGAACCCTGTGCTTCGTGCTTATTTTCTCGGATGTGTTCGACTCTGTGACACCATGAACTGTAGCCCATCAGGTTTCTCTGTCCTTGGAATTTCCCAGGAAAGAATACTGGAGTGGGTTTCCACTTCCTGCTCCAAGGGGAACTTCCCAGCCCAAGGATCAGACCTGTATTCCATGTCTCCTTTATTGCAAGCAAATTCTTTCCCTGTGAAGCCATGTGTGGAGCCCTTTAACTCTGAACTGACTTTAGTTGAAACTCACTTCAATTCAGCCCTATGTGCTTAGTTGCTCAGTTGTGTTTGACTCTTCACGACCCCATGGACTGTAGCCCACCGGACTCCCCTTGTCCATGGATATTTTCCAGGCAAGAATACTGGAGTGTGTTGCCATGCCCTCTTCCAGGGGATCTTCCCAACACAGGAATCAAACCCAGGTCTCCCACATTGCATGTGGATTCTTTACAATATGAGCCACCAGGGAAGTCAAAGAATACTGGAAAACTGACTTTAGTTGAAACTCACTTCAATTCAGCCCTATGTGCTTAGTTGCTCAGTTGTGTTTGACTCTTCACGATCCCATGGACTGTAGCCCACCAGACTCCCCTTGTCCATGGATATTTTCCAGGCAAGAATACTGGAGTGTGTTGCCATGCCCTCTTCCAGGGGATCTTCCAAACACAGGAATCAAACCCAGGTCTCCCACATTGCATGTGGATTCTTTACAGTATGAGCCACCAGGGAAGTCAAAGAATACTGGAGTGGGTATCCTATCCCTTCTCCAAGGGATCTTACCAATCCAGAAATTGAGCCAGGGTTTCCTGAATTGCAAGTGGATTCTTTACCAGCTGAGCTACTAAAGAAGCCCTAATTAAGAAACCACGAGCCCACTTCAGTTAGCTCAGATTTAACTTGAGATTCCCAGACTCACTTTAGGAAAATGTGAATTATCTTCATATTAACATTGCATGTGGATTCTTTACAATATGAGCCACCAGGGAAGTCAAAGAATACTGGAGTGGGTATCCTATCCCTTCTCCAAGGGATCTTACCAACCCAGAAATTGAGCCAGGGTTTCCTGAATTGCAAGTGGATTCTTTACCAGCTGAGCTACTAAAGAAGCCCTAATTAAGAAACCACGAGCCCACTTCAGTTAGCTCAGATTTAACTTGAGATTCCCAGACTCACTTTAGGAAAATGTGAATTATCTTCATATTTTCGTCCTCAGAATATTAGGTGTATCATCAGTAGAGCATGTTCTGTACTAATAATTGTTGATGAAAAGTCTTCTTCTGCTGCTGATAAGTCGCTTCAGTCGTGTCCAACTCTTTCCGACTCCATGTACTGCAGCCCACCAGGCTCCTCTGTCCATGGGATTTTCCAGGCAAGAGAACTGCAATGGGGTGCCATTGAGGAGTGTAACTAAAAGGACAATTACCATATTGCATGTGGATTCTTTACAATATGAGCCACCAGGGAAGTCAAAAATACTGGAGTGGGTATCCTGTCCCTTCTCCAAGGGATCTTACCAACCCAGGAATTGAGCCAGGGCTTCCTGAATTGCAAGTGGATTCTTTACGAGCTGAGCTTCTAAGGAAACCCTAATTAAGAAACCACGAGCCCACTTCAGTTAGTCCAGATTTAACTTGAGTTTCCCAGACTCACTGTAGGAAACTGTGAATTATCTTCATATTGTCGTCCTCAAAATATTAGGTGTATCATCAGCAGAGCATGTTCTGGACTAATAATTGTTGATGAAAAGTCTTCTTCTGCTGCTGCTAAGTCGCTTCAGTCGTGTCCGACTCTATGCGATCCCATAGACAGCAGCCCACAGGCTCCCCTCTCCCTGGGATTCTCCAGGCAAGAACACTGGAGTGGGTTGCCATTTCCTTCTCCAATGCATAAAAGTGAGCACAAAAGGGAAGTCTCTCAGTCGTGTCCAACTCTTCTCGACCCCATGTACTGCAGCCCACCAGGCTCCTCTGTCCATGGGATTTTCCAGGCAAGAGAACTGGAGTGGGGTGCCATTGAGGAGTGTAACTAAAAGGACAATTACTTCAGGTCAAAAAGTAATATAAAACACCAACAACTGGGCTGAAAGTGAAATGTACACATGGTTTTCATAAATATTTCTCATTAGGAGTTACCTAGGGTTCATTAAAATTGTTCTTCAAAGGATTCATATTTTAGAGTTCATATGACCTGTTTTGATGGAAGTAATATACCATCCGTTTTGAAATACGAAAGTTCCCAGGTTTGTTATTGCAAAATGACAAAAAGTTCCAAGTAAACTTTACATTATATTTAGGACCATCTCAGTATACTATATTCACACGAGACAAGGAACACGTGCTTTGTGGCAAAGTAGTATAATCAAAAACAGCAAGATCCCTGAAACACCTTTTGATTATGTTACAGTGGAAGTATACATTAATCATTCTAAAAATTATTGAGGTTCATGGAGGTTCCTTTTGAAATCCAGAGAGGAAATCTAAATCTACACCATACAAGTTTCAAGACAAAAGATGCCCTTTATTCAGTATAGGAATTTGGAGAAACTGTGGTTTTCCAAAGGAAAGTGGATAGAAAAATCAAGTGAAGGAGTCAAGTACATTTGGTGTTCCTTAGAGGGACAGAGAAATTCTTACAGAAGAAAAGGTTCATGTGCAGAGGAAGATAAAGAGGTCACGTACTAAGAGGGAAAGAAAGGAAAAGGGATAAATTAAGAGACTGGGCTGACATATAAACACTACTATATGTATATTATAACTCATAAGGACTTACTAGTGTATATCACAATGAACTCTGTTCAATACCTTGTCATGGCTATGGGAAAATGATCTGAAGAAGAGAATATATATATATATATGTATGTATGTATGTATATGTATATGTATATGTATGTATGTATATATATATGTATGTATGTATGTATGTATGTATGTATGTATGTATATGTATATGTATATGTATGTATGTATATGTATATGTATATGTATATATGTATGTATGTATGTATGTATATGTATATGTATATGTATGTGTATATATGTATATATTATATATATGTCTGTGTGTGTGTGTAACTGATTCATATTGTTGTACACCTGAAGTTAACATAACATTGTTATCAAATATACTTTGATAAAAATTAGTTTTAAAACAGCTAACATAATGTATAGCTTGAAACTGACAGCTACTGTTGTGATGGGAAAAGTTTTAAGAACAGAAAAAGTGGTGGTAGAGTGGATAGAGATGAAAAACAGCAAAGAAAGACAATTAAAATGGCAAGGATAAAAAGACAGGGGATTTCTCAGACTGGGGGTCTTCTGATATCTTAGGTAGAAGCTGACCATCTCTCCTGATGTCATCTGCTCAGGCCCAAGTTTCTGGGACATAGGAACAACCCATAAAGAACTATTTATTTCATAGTCCTTGTCTGCCCTTGGGCACTGAAGAGAGTACCTCTTTTTAACTCCCAAAGTAGAGTGGTGAAGTTGTATTCAAGAATAATGTTTATATCCTTTCAGTGAGAGATGGATATCCTGGGTTAGAAGCCCTAGTTTTTCTCAGCATCATCAGGAGGATAAAGGATGTCAAAACTCATTTGTGTCATAGCAGTTGAAAACTAGAAAACAAACTGAGACATTGGTAAGGAGTTTATTTAAAAAGAGAATTGAAGAGAAGGAAATGGCAGCCCTTTCTAGTGTTCTTGCCTGGAGAATCCCAGGGACAGAGGAACCTGGTGGGCTGCTATCTATGATGTTGTACAGAGTCAGACACGACTGAAGTGACTTAGCAGCAGCAACAGCAGGCTTGCTTTAGGGGGTGGTATTCCCTCCTGTGCAAAATGTTATTGTGGCATCAAAAAAAATCAGTAACCAACATAAAACTTCTTTAATGAAGCATTTAACAAATATCAAAATTGGTACCAAAATATCACGTAGTGAAAATATTACTAAAATTTAACATAGGTAATTGTGTGTGGGGGGGAGAGAATTGAACAGAAGAACATTTCTATCTCAGAATCTGCAAACATTTTAAAATCAAAAGGAACTCTTTTTGTTTTGTTTTGTTTTCAAAGATTATTGAATAAGGAATTGGAGAAACTAGCCAGAAGCTTAGTAGGGCACAAACAAATGGGTGAGCAAGGAGTAAAATATGGTCTTTCTAATAGAAAATGTCCCTTTCTGCCAGCTTATTCTCAGTATAATCTGTTAGGGGGTATGTTCTGACCTTAGTAAGGTACTGCTTGCCAAAAGTTGAGAACAGGTCAAAATTTAGGGCACTGTGAGGAGAGAAATCTGACTAAAGTCTGGTCAAAGTCAATAGTTAAGTAATGGACAAGAGTGGGCCATCACATTACTAGAAAACAGACCTATATTAATAATAAATTCTAAATATCATTATACATCATTTGTGTTCAAATTTCCATTCGTTTCATCAACAGCAAATTACAAATTTTTTCACTTTCTCATAAATGCAATCCAAGAGATATTTGAACTCTGCAATGGATTCAAACGTTTTTAAATGTTTTCTATAATAATTTTCAAAATAAAGGATGTCAAAACTCATTTGTGTCAGAGCAGTTGAAAACTAGAAAACAAACTGAGACATTGGTAAGGAGTTTATTTAAAAAGAGAATTTAAGAGAAGGAAATGGCAGCCCATTCTAGTGTTCTTTCCTGGAGAATCCCAGGGATGGAGGAGCCTGGTGGGCTGCTATCTATGATGTTGTACAGAGTTAGACACGACTGAAGTGACTTAGCAGCAGCAACAGCAGGCTTGCTTTAGGGAGTGGTATTCCCTCCTGTGCAAAATGTTATTGTGGCATCAAAAAAAAAAATCAGTAACCAACATAAAACTTATTTAATGAACTATTTAACAAATATCAAAATTGGTACCAAAATATCACGTAGTGAAAATATTACTAAAATTTAAACATAGGTAATTGTGGGGGGGGGGAAGAGAATTGAACAGAAGAACATTTCNAAAAAAAAAAATCAGTAACCAACATAAAACTTATTTAATGAACTATTTAACAAATATCAAAATTGGTACCAAAATATCACGTAGTGAAAATATTACTAAAATTTAAACATAGGTAATTGTGGGGGGGGGGAAGAGAATTGAACAGAAGAACATTTCTATCTCAGAATCTGCAAATATTTTAAAATCAAAAGGAACTCTTAAAGTACTTTTTTTTGTTTGTTTTGTTTTCTTTTGTTATCAAAGATTATTGAATAAGGAATAGGATAAACTAGCCAGAAGCTTAGTAGGGCACAAGCAAATGGGTGAGCAAGGAGTAAAATATGGTCTTTCTAATAGAAAATGTCCCTTTCTGCCAGCTTATTCTCCATATAATCTGTTAGGGGGTATGTTCTGAACTTAGTAAGGTACTGCTTGCCAAAAGTTGAGAACAGGTCAAAATTTAGGGCACTGTGAGGAGAGAAATCTGATTAAAGTCTGGTCAAAGTCAATAGTTAAGTAATGGACAAGAGTGGGCCATCACATTACTAAAAAACAAACCTATATTAATAATAATTTCTAAATATCATTATACATCATATGTGTTCAAATTTCCATTCATTTCATCAACAGCAAAT
>SJXQ01003465.1:0-47568 GCA_006408695.1 Aepyceros melampus
TTCCAGCTGGTCTGGTATAGATATAGATATCTATTCTTCATATTCTTTCTGCTTATCAGTTCAGTTCAGTCGCTCAGTCGTGTCTGACTCTGTAATCCCACGGCCTGCAATACGCCAGCCTTCTCTGTCCATCACTAACTCCCAGAGATTGCTCAACTCATGTCCATTGAATCGGTGATGCCATCAACCATCTCATCCTCTGTCATCCCCTTCTCCCCCTGCCTTCAGTCTTTTCAAATGAGTCAGTTCTTCACATCAGGTGGCCAAAGTATTGGAGCTTCAGCTTCAGTCCTTCCAATGAATATTCAGGACTGATTTCCTCTAGGACTGACTGGTTGGATCTCTTTGCAGTCCAAGGGACTCACAAGAGTCTTCTCCAACACCACAGTTCAAAAGCATCAATTCTTTGGCACTCAGCTTCCTTCATGGCCCAAATCTCACAACCATACATTACTAGAAAAACCATAGCTTTGACTAGATGGACCTTTTTTGGCAAAGTAACGTCTCTGCTTTTTAAATATGCTTTCTAGGTTGGTCATAACTTTCCTTCCAAGGAGCAAGCATCTTTGAATTTCATGGCTGCAGTCACCATCTGCAGTGATTTTGAAGCCCAAGAAAATAAATTCTGTTACTGTTTCAATCGTTTCCCCATCCATGAAGTGATGGAACCGAATGCCATGATCTTCGTTTTCTGAAAGTTGAGCTTTAAGTCAGCTTTTTAACTCTCCTCTTTCACTTTCATTGAGAGTCTCTTAGTTCTGCTTCACTTTCTGCCATAAGGGTGGTGTTATCTGCATATCTGAGGTTATTGATATTTCTCCCGGCAATCTTGATTCCAGCTTGTGCTTCATTCAGCTTGGCATTTCCCATGATGTACTCTGCACATAAGTTATGTAAACATGGTGAGAATATACAGCCTTGATGTACTCCTTTCTCAATTTAGAACTAGTCTGTTGTTCCGTGTCTAGTTCTAACTGTTGCTTCTTGACCTTCATACAGATTTCTCAGGAGGCAGGTTAGGTGTCTGGTATTCCCATCTTTTGGGAATTTTCCAACAGTTTGTTGTGATTCACACAGTCAAAGGCTTTGGTGTGGTCAATAAAGCAGAAGTAGATGTTTTTCTGGGCTCTCTTGCTTATTCTATGACCCAGTCGATGTTGGCAATTTGATCTCTGGTTCCTCTGCCTTTTCTAAATCCAGCTTGAACATCTGGAAGTTCTTGGTTCATGTATGTTGAAACCTCATTTGGAGAATTTTGAGCATTACTTTGCTAGCATGTGAGATGAGTACAATTGTGCAATAGTTTGAACATTATTTGGCAGTGCTTTTCCTTGGGATTGGAATGAAAACTGACCTTTTCCAGTCCTATAGCCACTGCTGAGTTTTCCAAATTTGCTGGCATATTGAGTGCAGCATTTTAAGAGCATCATCTTTTAGGACTTGAAATAGCTCAGTTGGAATTCCATCACCTCCACTTGCTTTGTTCGTAGTGATGCTTCCTAAGGCCCATTTGACATCACATTCCAGGATGTCTGGCTCTAGGTGAGTGAAAACACCATCGTGGTTATCTGGGTCATTAAGATCTCTTTTGTATAGTTCTGTGTATTCTTGCCACCTCTTCTTAATATCTATTGCTTCAGAAATGGTCCATACCTTTTCTGTCCTTTACTCTGCCCATCTTTGCATGAAATGTTCCATTGGTATCTCTAATTTTCTTAAAGAGATCTCTATTTTTTTTCATTCTATTGTTTACCTCTATTTTTTTTTCTCATTGTTCACTTAAGAGGTTTTTTTTTTTTATATCTCCTTGCTATTTTTTGGAACCTTGCATTCAGATGGGTATATCTTTTTCCTTTACTCCTTTGCCTTTAGCTTCTCTTCTTTTCTCAGCTATTTGTAAGGCCTCCTCAGACAACCCTTTTGCCTTTCTGTAATTCGTTTTGGTGGATGGTTTTAATCATGGCCTCCTGTACAATGTTAGGAACCTCCATCTATAGTTCTTCGGACACTTTGTTTATTGCCGGGGTCCAGCCCTGGTGGATCCGGGTGATTCGAAGGTGGAGATGGAGTTGGCGAGAAAAACACTTATCGAGAAATATAAGATTAGGTTAGGAAATAATAGTATAGTAGGAAAATTTAGATGGAGAAAAGAAGGCTGAATAACTTGGTTTATGTGGAATACTAATCACCACCTACGTAGGCCACAGGTGTCTTTCTGTTCTCCTGAAGGAGAGGAGGCACTGAGGCCTCCCCAGTCCGATCTTAGAAGCCCGAGCATCTTTAGCAGGCTTCATGAGTACCCACTCCCCANCCACTCCAGTTTCTGGCCTAGAGAATTCCATGGACTATACAGTCCATGAGGTTGCAAAGAGTCAAACACGACTGAGCCACTTTCACTTCAGTTCACTTCACCATAGCAGTATTCCCCAGGATGGACCTCCTTAAGTGCCTTGAAGCTCCATTTTAGTGTTGTTGTTTTTTTTTTCCTTCACCACCTCCTACCAATTCCACTCACAAAAAAAAAAAAAAAAAAAGTTAGTATTCCCTTAGGGTAAATTCTGGTCACTCATCTGGCCAGAGGCACTGCCTCCCTGGTGATTCAGAATGTCATCTTTCAAACCTATGTCATTAATATTGCTATTTAGTTACTTATTGTACTCTCCTCCCATCCCAACTCAGTTCTCTGTGTTCTTGGGTCAGTTTATTCTCCTTTTAATTGTGATGGAAATATTGGAGTATAGACCTGGAGAAAATCAACAAGAAGACTTCTTGGCTACTTTAGGCACTGCGGATTTTGTAGGCTTTTAGCTACTGAGTAGCCCAAGGGGGAAAAAAAAAAACTTACCAAGTAGTCCACCTCAAACATGCGACCTAGCATTCTTCAACACAGAGTTGGGAGCCAAAACCCCAGATAATATGAACTGCCTGGACTTCTTTGAGATATCTTGGGGGTAGCTATAATCTCAAAAGGTCACTGGCAGTGGAACTGGGTGCTCAACAATCACTCACCCACTCTCCATAGGAGACACTTTTGAGGAAACAAACAATTCTGCAAGATAAAAGAGTGTGTTCATATTCAGCTTAAAGAAGACAAGTCTACAGGACTTTAGTGACTTGAAATCTCTAAATCACAAGTTTTCACCCTTTGTGAGCTCCAGCTGCTTTTGATTAAACTGTGGACTTTCCAAGGAAATAGCTCTGACACACACAGTGTTTCCTATAACATTTCAGAGATGCATGGACATTCTGAAACATCTATTGATTCCCCTGGGTCCATAAACCCAAGTATGAATATATTTACCTTAACAGTTTTCACCCAGAAGACATTTTTCTGCTTTAAGGTCACCCTTATGGCAGCAAGTGAAGAGGAACTAAAAAGCCTCTTGATGAAAGTGAAAGAGGAGAGTGAAAAAGTTGGCTTAAAGCTCAACATTCAGAAAACAACAAACAATTCTGCAAGATAAAAGAGTGTGTTCATATTCAGCTTAAAGAAGACAAGTCTACAGGACTTTAGTGACTTGAAATCTCTAAATCACAAGTTTTCACCCTTTGTGAGCTCCAGCTGCTTTTGATTAAACTGTGGACTTTCCAAGGAAATAGCTCTGACACACACAGTGTTTCCTATAACATTTCAGAGATGCATGGACATTCTGAAACATCTATTGATTCCCCTGGGTCCATAAACCCAAGTATGAATATATTTACCTTAACAGTTTTCACCCAGAAGACATTTTTCTGCTTTAAGGTCACCCTTATGGCAGCAAGTGAAGAGGAACTAAAAAGCCTCTTGATGAAAGTGAAAGAGGAGAGTGAAAAAGTTGGCTTAAAGCTCAACATTCAGAAAACTAAGATCATGGCATCTGGTCCCATCACTTCATGGGAAATAGATGGGGAAACACTGTCAGACTTTATTTTTGGGGGCTCCAAAATCACTGCAGATGGTGATTGCAGCCATGAAATTAAAAGACACTTACTCCTTGGAAGGAAAGTTATGACCAACCTAGATAGCATATTCAAAAGCAGAGACATTACTTTGCCAACAAAAGTCCGTCTAGTCAAGGCTATGGTTTTTCCAGTGGTCATGTATGAATGGAGAGTTGGACTGCGAAGAAAGCAGAGCACTGAAGAATTGATGCTTTTAAACTGTGATATTGGAGAAGACTCTTGAGAGTCCCTTGGACTGCACGGAGATCCAACTAGTCCATTCTGAAGGAGATCAGCCCTGGGTGTTCTTTGGAAGGACTGATGCTAAAGCTGAAACTCCAGTACTTTGGCCACCTCATGCAAAGAGTTGACTCATTGGAAAAGACTCTGATGCTGGGAGGGATTGGGAGCAGGAGGAGAAGGGGACGACAGAAGATGAGATGGCTGGATGGCATCACCGACTCGATGGACGTGAGTTTGGGTGAACTCTGGAAGTTGGTTATGGACAGGGAGGCCTGGCGTGCTGCAATTCATGAAGTGAGTCGGACACGACTGAGCAACTGAACTGAACTAAAGGTCACAAAATGAGTAATCCAAAAAATCAAAGAACTATAGTATACAGAAGAGGGACCAGGCTTCAAGCTGTCTAAGATCTGAAATTACCAGAGAGACATTTTATTTAAAGCAAACCTGCAAAAACAGGCTGAAGCTTTCTAAGAGAAGAACTTAACATGATTTTAAACAAGGCTGGTGAATTCCTTTAAAACATGAGTGAACCAACTTCATCCCTAAAACAAACATACTCTACAGAATAAATAAGCAATACAATGCTCTATTATATTTTCTTTCCTGTAGTTATAAAATGATAGGAAGGCAACAGAAACATACTGGCTTAATTGTTGAATTATTCAAAAGTGTCCTGGCCCCTCTGTAAAAATGACAGGAATCAGAGTCTTACTTTATAATGAGACATTTCCCCACCAGTCTAGTCTACAGTAGCACACTTTGTTCACTGTGCTCCTGTGGTCATGGAATGTAGACATCTCTCAATTCACCAGCACTGTTCTTTGAGAATTCAACATATGTGTTTATCAGCAGAATTCCTCACTTTCTCAGGATTTGTCAAACGCCACTGTGGCTCACTTTCTTTTTGTTATAACAGCTCTATCATACTTCTTTGTTTATAATTTATTTCCATGTATATGATAATATTACTAATAACTGGGACTTTGATGGGATCCAATAAGTAACACTACTCCTTCCTTTACTTCTTAATCAATTGAGAAATAAGGTATCACCTGAATATGGGGGGTAAAATATCAACTTTATTAATACCAATACAGAAATTTGAGCAACTGGACTTACTGATGCAGAAACACAGTTCAGTTCAGTTCAGTTCAGTCGCTCAGTCGTGTCCGACTCTTTGTGACCCCATGAATCGCAGAAACACAGTTAGACAGACTTATTTCCTTGTTGCTGGCAGCTACAACACTGCCTCCCCAAACAGAGGTGGAACCTGCCCTTAAGAAGGTTACTTACTCCAAAGAGGAAGTCTAAAGGAAAGAGACAGACACATGTGCTCGGTTTTCCTTCTAAAATCAGATAACCATTCCATCTCCCCTCTGCCGGGGTCCAGCCCCGGTGGATTCAGGGTGATTCGAAGGTGGGGACGAAGTAGGAGTCCTAGGAAAAAACTTATTCAATTACAGATAGAGAGAGAGATTAGAAACAGATAGTGTAGTAGGAAAATTAGTGGAGAAAAAGAGGCTGAATAACCTGGTTTATGTGGAATACCAATTACCACCTATGTAGGCCACAGGCGTCTTTCCATTCTCCCGAAGGAGGGGAGGCACTGAGGCCTCCCCGGTCCGATCTTAGAAGCCCAGGCATAATTAGTAGGCTTGGTGAGTACCCACTCCCCAGATGGGAATTCAGCCAGAAGGGGAAAGAAAGAATGACACGGGGGAATCAGCCTTTCCAGAAACTGATCCCATTCTCTTTATTTTCAGATTTGCTTATATAACTTTTTTTTACACATAGGGATGAATACAGAGTCATGCAGGGGTCAGCAGTCCTGACCTTGATCAAAATCAGGTGCTTCACATAAAAAAAAGGTCTTAGGGGTTTTACATCATCTTCTGGCCATGAGGCCTGCTGACACTTTATGACCCTTTCTTTCTGATAACCAAAAAACTTATTTTTTCCAAGGGTGTTTTTCTTAAACCAGGCACCACCCTCCAAATAAAGTTGCATTCCTATAGGGTGAGAGTGTAGTGGGTCACAACTAAGAAAGGAATTTATTTAACCCAAGGTTAACATGATTAATCTTAAAGGTTAATACTTATTTCTCTTATATGCTAGTTATATTCATTATAAGGGCAGGGAATATGGAGATTTAACAGCAAACATCAGCCCAACAAGTGAAATCCTTTCACCAATGTTCCCCTTAAGATCTATTTAGTCTTAAGATGTGATAAAGTTACATTTTTACATAGCAAGGACACAGTGGTTTATAACAAAGTACAGTGATCTATAACAAAGGAGAAAATCCATTAACTCAAAAAGTCTAGTATTGCTAACATCAAAAACTACTATATTTCTTTTTCTATATTCCAAATACATTGATTAATATATTCCCAGGTGCCTAAGGACCTGGAGGCCTGGCAATCATTGACTCAACAATGAGAAAAGCCCTATGCTAATTAAGACCTTCAAAATACCCCAAACTCTCTGTGCTGTTTATGGTTGAGAGGTAGTAAACAATCATGTGCATAGTGGCAGGAGTATGGATAATCCTATCACACAAGCTAGTTTGCCAGCAGAGAGGTTTGACCTGAGACACCCTTGTCACACCCAGGGCAGGGGATTAGTAGCAATTATTGGCACAACAAATGAAAAATCCTTCACCAATATAATGCCTAATCAACCCACTATACTAATAAATTCTAACTTCCCAAAAGAATCTGCCTTTAGTAAGTCTAAAACATCTTGTGCCTCTAACTGTTGGGAGGCTGTAAACAATCACATGTGGCTGGATGAACCTATACAGGCAGGCTAGATAACCTTTAGAGGAGTTCGTAAGCTGAAACACTCTTGTCATGCCCAGGAATTTTTATTAACTGGAGCTGCAAGTTAACTCCTTCTCCAAGAGAAATGGTTATGGGGGAGAGCCCCCTGTAAAGTCAAGAGGTGTAGGTGAGAGCATAAAACAGATTCTGGTTTTGGGGGTAGATGTTGGGAACAGGGGTTTCCTGAGGCTTGATCACGCCTTTGGGTATGCCAAGCCTCCTCCCTCATGACCTTTGCCATGGGCAGATTTCCTCAATCTGGCCCCCGGCACCCCTCCATGAGATGGTGTGAATGAAGGAAGAGGGAAGGGTCAGGGGTATGTTGCTACAATAGTTTCATTCATGTGGAAGGAAACATCAGGAATATGGACGCTGTTATTCCTCACACACCCCTAACCATAAAGTCTTTGTTTAACCAGGGATAGTGGTGTATTAAGACAATCCCATTTCTACCTTCATGTGGCTGCTCCTCTGATGCAGGTTCTTCAATGAGATTAAATCGCATCATTAGGTTACAATAATAAACGAGGTTTAAATGTGATGGTGGGTGTAAACTATTTTAGAAACTAGTGTTAATTTAAATGAGATTACAGACCTCCAGTCTTTACATAAGAAACCCAAGGAATTATGAGTGGTTATTTAAGCTCTACACACTTGGCAAAAGAAAATCCCATGATCCTCTTCTGGTTTAACAAGGAAATCTCACAAGTATGTGTATGTTTTAGAAAACAAAGAGATACCGATCTATATATTACCATGGCCAAAATTAAGACCTACCAATCAAAATTACATTTTAGAGGCTCCAGATTAGCTTTATAGCACACATAGCAACAATTTCTCATGTCCAGTCTTAGAAAATTCTTTGCTAGAAATAATATATGCAAGGACATCTTTTATGTTATAGAATAATATGAGCTTATTTGAAGCTAAAGGAGAATTTAGCTTTATTTTCCTGCTGGTATTTCTTCAACTATTAATAGTTATAAGAAAATGTGATTTCAATTCAAGGTGCTAGAATTCAGTTATCACAGACAAAATTTAAAATCTTAAGAAAGTAAAAATAAACACTATAATAAAGTGAGAACAATATAGGCTTACTAATAAGTGGAATACATGAAATGTAACGTTTCTCACCTATTCTATAAAGTGCAGTACACACATAACTTAGTGCCTGCATGCTAAGTCGCTCAGTAGTGACTAACTCTTTGCAACCCTATGGACTGTAGCCTTCCAGGCTCCTCTGTCCATGGGATTCACCAGGGAAGAATACTGGAGTGAGTTGCCATACCCTCCTCCAGGGGATCTTCCCAACCCAGGGACCAAACCTGCGTCTCTTTTGTCCCCTGAACTGGCAGGTAGGTTCTTTACCACTAGCCCCACCTGGGAAGCCTACATAACTTAAGGATATTATTTAAATAAACATTCATCACCCATGGTATAGATGACAGAGAACTAACAAGGCCATCATACAAAACTTCTCTTCCAGAGTGGCCCACCAGGTCAGACCATCCTCTCTGGACAAGTTCTTCAAACACCATGAGTTTCTCTGTGATTTGTCACAGTAATTCAATGACAAACGTCATTACCAGCCGAGCAACAGAATGAGGTAGGATGTGATTTTCAAGATATTATTGTTGCATTTACTTATACAAATGTTTGATTGGTTAACTCCTAACTCTTGTAGTTAACAAGACACCAGGTATCACAGAATATTCTTTCTAACGAACAAGCCACAAATAAACATTTGTACTCCTGCAAATCATGATGATTCCATAGGTTGAATTTCAGTTTCTTCTTGTCTGAAGTGTAGCTCACTTACTTCACTTGCCCAGACTCTGACCTTACTTTCAACAAGTCCACTGTGCCCAGGATTTAAAGCCACTTCTTGGATTAAACAGCTCTTTATGCCCCTCCCTACTCATTCTGGGCCCCCAAGAGAGGAATTTCTAGGGGATCATTCAAAGCAGCTATGATGGGAATGGCTTACTGCCCAAACACTGCCTGGACCTGTCAGGAAACACTTAACAGGGATTCCAAGAAAGAAGTGGCAGTAATGGCATAGGTATGTTTTTAAATTGTTAGGTACCTGAAAGACTTAAAGACATGGAGAGCAGAGAGAAGTTCAACCGGAGGTAGCTCAGTGACAGATATCCACCACCAGAGCTGAGAAAGGGAGAGGAAGAAGCAGAGAGTGAGAAATGGAAGTAAGTGAAAACCATGGGAAAGACAAAGAAGAGGGGAGAAATTGAGAGAGTGTATAAAAGGGAATGGAAGAAGAGAAAATGAAGAAGAGTGACTGGCAGAACTGAATGTTGAGAACAAATACACTTTCTATAAAAATCTGAAAGTGAAAGATCTGTCCGATATATCCTAACTCTAAAACAGGATGAAAAGTAGGAGATATTTAATATGAACATGACTTCCTAAAAATCGCAGTGAGATTAGAGCATGAGAACTCTGGATGCTCGTTCTCTGATGACAGAGAAAAGAACAAGAATTACTCGCTATTAGTAAAAGGACAGCTTGAAGTTGTCTGAATGTCCCTCCAAAATGACTGAATTTGTGCCCTGCTCAGAACTTCCCTGTTTTCAGGGGGATGGTTGGATCCGCTTACCCAGTTATGTATTGCCCTAAATTCCCACCCCAGCCGGAAAACTGTCTCCTATTAGAAAGCATGCCAGAGCTCACTACCAGGCCCATCTCCAGCATGCCTGGCGTGGGTGGTTAATGCAGCAGCAGCAACCACCAGGAGCCTGAGACTGGAAAGAAGAAGGATGATTGGGAAGAGCTGAGTATGATGTTTCAAGTTATGCTAATCATTCTCATCTAAAGGATATTCCTGAGAGTTGGCATATGTTTATTTTCTCTAAAAATTCAACCCATTCATTGTTTTAAATAGAAAGTATACTTGAGATTTTTCCTTTCCTAGAAAAATACATCTTCAATTGTCTCTCAAGTGCATCTTCAATATGATCTATGAACTAACAGTTACCATCCCTTCCTCTGAAATACTCCACTCCTCTGTTTGGCATGGGTTTTAGACAACTATTTTGTTTTTTCACCTCAATTTGATTAAAGGTAACCCTTCCACATTGAAGATATTGGAACAGATACGTGACTTGAGCCTGAGTAAATTAGAATAAAGCATAACCACCCCTGCCTTAATTTTTGATATTATGATTCCATGGAGGCAACTATGGTGACCCTGGCATTTTCACTGCCCTATAACATTACAATTACATAATGTTTACTTAAGCTACAAAACATTTACCAGCACTCATTCATCTTTTATATTACATCCACTTAATATTAGGTGGGTTTCTGTACTCAAGTGAGTACCTTGCATTACTCTACAGCTGTCACTCTTGTGCTTTCTCTGTCCCTCCTCCTCAACTGGATCCACACCAGTGGACCTAAGGAAGGGCAGCACCATGACAGAGTTTATCCTTGTGGGCTTTTTGAGCAGAGCTCCCCATCCACTCGGGCATTGCTCTTCGCCCTCTTCCTAGCCCTCTACAGCCTTGCCATGGCCATAAATGGCCTCATCATCTTCATCACCTGGACAGACCCCAGGCTCAACAGCCCCATGTACTTCTTCCTTGGCCAGCTGTCCTTCCTGGATGTCTGCTTCATCACCACCACCATCC
Source organism: Aepyceros melampus (assembly GCA_006408695.1). Lineage (NCBI taxonomy): Eukaryota > Metazoa > Chordata > Mammalia > Artiodactyla > Bovidae > Aepyceros > Aepyceros melampus. Next base: position 10,640 of record SJXQ01003465.1, read on the forward strand.
CACAGATGCTGATCCACCTGATAGTGAAGAACCATACTGTCTCCTTTGTCTCTTGCATGACCCAGAGGTACTTGGTCTTCTGTGTGGGTGTGGCTGAGTGCATCCTCTTGGCTTTCATGACCTATGACCGTTATGTTGCCATCTGCCACCCACTTAGCTATGCCCAGATCATGAGCCAGCAGGTCTGTGTGAACCTGGTGAGTACAGCCTGGTTCTTTGGGCTGATCAATGGCATCCTTCTTGACTACATGACATTTCGTGGTCCCTTCTGCAGAGACAACTACACAGAAAACTTCTTCTGTGAGGCCCCCATAGTGATTGCTCTCTCCTGTGGAGACGCCCAGTTTAGTCTGGGAGTCATTGTTGCCGATGCCATTGTGGTGCTGCTCAGCCATGGTGTTCATCGTCATCTCCTGTGCCCGCATCCTGGCCTCCATCCTGGGCAGGAACTCCTCCTCTGGTCGAGGCGAGACCTTCTCCACTTGTGCCTCCCATCTGACCGTGGTCATCTTTTTCTACACCTCGGCCATGCTCTCTTACATGAACCCCCGCAGCACACACGGTCCTGACAAAGACGAGCCTTTCTCCCTCCTCTACACCATCATCACCCCATCTGCAACCCCATCATCTACAGTTTCCGAAACAAAGAAATGAAGGGGGCCATGGCGAGGGCCCTTGGGAGGAGCAGCCTTTCCCAGGCAGAGTCTGTCCAGACGGAAGATGCCTGGAGGGGCAGCTTCCTCCTCCAGTCCTGAGAGTTGGATAACTTTCCTGTGCTGAGAGGCTCCAGGAAAGAGCATTCATAGATTTCTTTGCACCACCATCAGGCCTGGAAGTTCCTATTAATGTCTTAACGCTCATCTATCTGATGTACCTTTAAGCATTGTGTTCTCTTGGACCTTTTTCAGGAGACTTGGAGACCTTCCTGAGTAATTTTCTTCTAAGTTCTCACAACAGGATCTATAATACATAAGCACACTTAATTCCATTTCATTTTCTTTGCATAGCACTTTTATATGCTCTTTCCAGCCTGAGTTCTGCCTAGACATTTAGGAGTAAACATTTTTTTTCAGCTTAATCTGTTTTTCATTCTCACTTCCTGAATCTGCCCTCATCCAGTCTGCTTCTATATGAGAAACAAGTGGAGGAAGAAAAAAGAAAAAGGTTATTAGGGAGCAGTTGACACCAAAGAAGTTACAGAAAAGAAGAAAAAGAAAAACTAGGCATCATCGGTCTGAACTTTTATCTTGTTTGCCTCCACTAGCCCATGAGGGGGTATATGCAGCTGCATTTGGTGTTATGTTTACCCTTCTCTGTTAGGGAAGGGCAAATAGGAGAGGCCAGGTGTCAAGTCTCTTCTTCCTCAGTCCTTTAGTTTTCTTAAGTACATGACTATTTGATATTTCTCTTCAGATTCAAGTATTGGTTCGTCAAAATGTTCGTTCAGGTTTTTCCATTATGGAAAGACTTGAATGAACATTTTGGCCAGCCCAATAGTGAGTCCCTCTACCAAGCTTCTCAGACTGCCGGTTTCCCTCCCTTTTTACCCATACTCCTAAACAACTCCCCTTTCCCTACTGCCTATTTTTCTCAAGCAGCCTTCATTTCATTCCAATTCAGTACGATTCCCCTTCTTCCTTATGGTAAATGGGTCCACTTCATTCCCTATACATTAAATCTCCGCACTACCTCCACCACTGCAGATGGCTTTCTTAACTTGCAATCCTTCCTCCCTTGGCTTAACTTCTCTTCTTCGTGAAACCCAGTGTCCCTTGAGAGGGCACAATATTCTCAGCTGTTCTCTTCCTTTGCAACCTGCATCCTCCTCATGCTCCTTTCATAACAGATAGCAAAGAAAGGGGCACAGGCCTGTGCTGTTTCCTGATGCTACTTCCCTGAGATGAAAGCACCTCACTTGGGATGCCCTCGAATAGATACAGTGATACAACCCTTTTCACATCCTGACATCACATACTAACTACGCTTCACCCCACAAAGCTCTATTCCTTTGAGTCCAATTGGTGATTATCTAGATAACAGAGAACACGTGAGACGCACTACTCAGTCAGCAAGAAAGGAGACACCACTGTCATCAAGAAGAAACAATAAACACAGAACCTAAACATTTACATTATCAAAGAAAAACTATACCAAGGCAAAGTGAAGCAGGCAAGACTTTCTTTAAAGCTACTGCAGTAGGAAGGAGGCTAATTCAATGCTGGTCAAACAAGTGGCTGGTGAGTTTGTATGAGCTGCAGTAAGGGGATCTTGGGCCTGAGTGGTAATTGCTCTTAGCCAGAGTACTTCGGAATGACAGACAGTACTCAACAACTATTAAGCACTTAGGTTTTAACAGATTTAAACTTCACAAAACCCTTTAATAGTACTACCTCCATTTTGAGAAGCAAAACTGAGGACCATAAAAGTTAATTTGCTCAAATTCACTGCGCATTTCAAAAGGCTTAGCTTTTTCTAACTGGGCAGCACTTCCCGAGCACACACTCCTTAAGAGGTAATCAAATAACTATCCCCAAGAATGGGACAATCTTTATACTGAGGAAGTGATACTAGAATTATGCCTCAAAAAATAAGTAGTGAATTAAGATCAACCCTGAATATTCATTGGAAGGACTGTTGCTGAAACTGTGGGCACCTGTTGCGGAGAGCAGACTCACTGGAAAAGACCCTGACGCGGGGAAACATTAAAGGCAAAACAAGCGGGCAGCAGAGGATGAGATGGTTATACCATCACGGACTCACTGGACATGAATTTGAGCAAACTCCAGGAGATACTGGAGGAGAGAGGAGCTTGGCGTTCTACAGTCCATGGCGTAGCACAATCCTCACGATTTGGCGAATGAACAACAAAGTGAATTAAAAGACTGAAAATGGATGTGGCATTGGCACGGATTTAGAATTCCAGGCAAAAGGAACTGCCTGATTCGTCATTAAAATGGTGTGTTCAACGTGGATGACAACAGGCCAGTATGGCCAGGAATGCTGAAAAATCAGGCTGCGTGACCTAGAACTGTCTTTTCTAGGCAACGCACTTTCTGGTTCAAGGTCCCGAGCTCCAAAAAGCCCCGGCCTCAAACGGGAACCTAGGAATGGTGGGGGGCTGGCCTTGTGCGGAAAAGGAGCCGCCGCCCTGGCCGCGTTTCGCCCGCCACAGTCGCTGCCCTGGCCCCCAGTGGCATAAGAAGAGCCCACAGGGTCCGCGAAAACTCCTGTAAATGCATTAACTAAAAGCCATCCCGAAATGAGCATCCCTACTCATCTCCCAAGGCGAAGCCACTAGTCGCCGGACCGCACGACCATGCTTTAGGGTTATCACACCTCGGCCCAGGGACCGAAGCCGGGAGGGAAAGCCAGTAATTCTACCCAGAGTCCCGGCTCAGCCAGCCCTCAGCTGTAGCCCGGCCCCTAGGTTACTTTCATCTAAAGTCGGCGCCATGTTTCCCAGTCCGCTTTGGCACCGCACCACTAAACTACCCAGCAGGCCTTGGGGCCCTGACCCGATTGCAGCCGCCGGAAGGGGTGGGCGTGGTCCGCGCTACGAACCTGCGGCCAATCAACTTTCCCCAGCCTCTTAAGATCGCCGCTATAGCAACCAGTGAGCGCCTTCTCCTTAGCCGCCCCTCCGGGACTGGAGAGCCCAAACGAGACCACTCTGGAGATACCAGCGTTTCTGGGAGACTCCGCAGCCGCCCGCCCACGCTGGTGACGCGAGCCTCAGGGTTGGGATACCCTCTCAGCTGAGTGCATTTGCTTAAATGCCACGCCCCTTTGACGAAGGATTAGATGGGGATGGGGGCGGAGCAAAGCTAGAGGCTGGCTTAAGTAGTTCTTTGCCTATCACGTGAAATTACCTTAGCTCCCATCCTCGTCCGCGGGTATGTAACTTCGTTTTTTCCCGGAGACATCGCCCATTTCAGAGAGTTCCGTAATTGTTGCGTTCCTCTTCCCTCCTTTGGACAACGGCAGTGTTCCCTGAGCTTCCTTACCTCCCTTTTCAGTTACAGACTCCAGGAAACCTTCCTTGTTCCCTTGACCCTTCTGGGTTCACTGGACTTTCTGAACAGTCCCTTCATGGTTTTTTGTGGTTTTTTTTGTTTGTTTGTTTGTTTTTCTGACACTGTACTGTAATTTACTTTTCTGTCTTCCCCACTATTCTGAGATTCATTTTTGAGCTCATAGCACATTGCCAGAGTATAGGTGGTGCTATAATTGTTTCCTCAGTGAAATCTTAATTAGACTCCTGGTACATTAACCAAATAAAAGCAACGCTGTTCTGGTAGGAGTGGAGTATCAGTGTCCAAAGCCCTGGACCTTAAAGGAAAATCTAAGGCACCTTAGTTAGTGACTTAATCAGTTTAATATATATGGCTTACCCAGGACATGGAAACTAAACATACCTAGAGCCTCCTAGAACATCCTTAAAAATCTCATTTGGGGATTTCAAATCTGATTACACGTTTATTTTTATTTTCCAGTCTAAAGACCTAGATAGCTATTTCTCTCTTCAGTTTAATTTCTTACCCTCTTCACCCAGCTCTGGGCTTTGAGGCTAAGCTGTATGGACCACATCAACAGATTCCCTTACCTCTGACTTTCTATTGGATTCAGCCAATGATAGCCATTCCCTTCTTCAGGGGATCTTCCCCACTCACGGATGGGACTGGAGTCTCATATGTCCCTGCATTGGCAGACAGGTTCTTTACCAGCTGAACCACTGAGGAAGACGTATCTAGTGTTTAGAATTGTGTTTAAATATGTCCTCGGAAAATATTTTATAGGCATGTGTTCTTAAACGTAGTCAACTACCCTGGGGCATGGGGTCCTCCCGGCTTCTGCTCCTGACCTCGGACGTGGTCGCAAAGAGTCGGACACGACTGAGCGACTTCATTTCACTATTCTTAAATGTACTCCAAAGCTACTGTTGTATGCCTCATTCTGTGCCTTACTTTTTCACTGAGCACCGTTTTTCATTCCCCCTCCCCCACACCCCGCACGCTACCAGATGCTAGCATTTAATCTGTTGCTTCAGTTTGATGCCTGCTATTGCATCATGTGCAGTATTCACTCACAATGTTGTATCTGTCCATGCCTCCACTGATGAACACCCACGTTGCCCCCAACTCTACTACAAATACCCTGCTAAGAACATTTTCCTATTAGTCCCCTACTGAACCTGTAAGGAATCTGTTTTATATTTCTTAGGAGAGGAATTTCTGGGCCATTATCAATCTATTTAATGTATCCAAGTTTTACCAGATTGCTTTCCAGAAGTGATGAGATCAGTCTTGCAGCAGTGCAAGTTTCTACATTTCTACATTCCTGACATTAGTAATTATATGGATTTCTGATTTTTGCTCTTTTGATAGATGTGAACTGATACCTCATTGTTGGTTTAATTTGTATTTAATTACTAATGATTTTGATCAAATTTCCATATCCATGTTAGTGTTTTCTGTTCTGTAAATTTCCTATTGATATTATTTGAAACTTTTTTTCCTATCGAGTTACTGTCTTTTCCCTGTGCCTTTGCAGGAGTTCCATACATGTTCTAGGATGATATTACATCTTTGTTGGTTTTAGACAAAGCACATATTTTCTTCATTTTACCATCTGCCTATTGTCTTTGTCCATAGTGCCCTTTATAGAACATAAATCTTTAATTGTTTTGTAATCAAATTCCTCAGCTTTTGCCTTATGGTTGTGCTTTTGAAAGCATTGACATATGTGGACTACTGTCTTAGTTATGCCTCCTCTGTGCCTGGCATCTCTAAATCTGAGTTCCCTGGAGGCATCTCTGTAATCCTTGCATCAACTCCTCTTCATTGGACTCCAAAATATTTACATTGACTGAGTTTTATTCTTAAGAGAATCACATGTTCCTTTAGCCTTGTCTCCCATTAAATCTCAGGTTATGAAAATTGTATCATTTAACTATTTGAAGTTAAGTTTCCTATAATCCTGGACACACATCTCACCTTACCTCCTTGGCTACCAGGGAGAACTAAAATGGCCTAGTACTGTCTTTCAAGATTTCTTTCACTCTCATTCCACTTGATGAAATTCATCTTTTGGGGTCAAAATTAGACCTTGAGTTGCAAACTCTTCTCTGCCATCATCTTCCTTATGAAAGATGATATTACACTAAATCAACATACCCCTCAGTCCTGGATTTTGGTTTTATGCCGGTTTCATGATTTGTTCCTGGAACCTATAATCCAGTTTATCTGTTTTGACAGGCTCTAGCACATTCTTCCAATGATATCACTTATTTTCTTCTCCTTTATCTTCACCTAAATAATTCCTTTCTTCTTTCCACTCTCAAAGACATAAAATCCCATAAAAGACTCTATTTTCTTGATGTAAAGTACTACTTTGACTTTCTATCATTTCTTTTGTTTTTATTCCTCCTACTTACTCCTTTAGATCTCTGTTTTCTTTCCTTCTCTTCCTGCCCATTTTCCCCCTCCTTTCCATTACAAATACAAATACTGAGGGCCAGGGCTGGCTTTCTGTAGATCATAGCAAAGAAGCTACTTCTGTCTCAGAAGCAAGTTCCCCACAAATATGTGGTATGTGTCACTTGACTGCCCATTCCTTTCCAGTTGCACATCAGAACCCAGTTCTGTTTCTTCAGAACAATGTACTGCACCTTTTTTCGCTGCCATGATCAAGGCATAGAAAGCTTGGTAGGCCCCATCCTACCAAGTTTCTTTATCTGCATACATTGTATTTTCCTCACTGTGTAAAACTTGTTATATTTTATATTACTTGTACTTTGAGCACTGGTGTAGAGGCCATATGTACTTTTTGGTCCGACCCGTTCTGCTTACTTTTTCAAGAGAATTATAGGATGCCACCTCAGCTACTGCTTTTCTTCCAGTGTTATATTTGATGTCCTCTGTAGTATAAAATTTTGTGAACATTTTTTTCACTGTTTTATTCATTTTATCTTGTCATCCCCTCCCACCCATTGACTCTCAACACACACACACACACACACACACACACACACCCCATTCCCATTTTGAAACTGAAGTGCTCTTAATTCAGGTAACATTGCTCATAGAAAAAATTCTCTGAAAAGCACTCTATTCCAATTCAAGAACATATCATTCCCTCATCTTTAGGCTGTGAGCAAGGTAAGGGCATGGACCTTGACTTCTTGGAGTCTGCCCCTGTGCCTATCACTTTCCATGAGACAAGGTTGGCAATTGGTAAATACTTGCTGGTAGATTGATTCAGTCATGGTCCCCTTCTTGAATTTGTTTTTCCATCATCCTTATAAGAATTATTTACCTACTCAAAAATGAATTTTGAATTTCCCTTTTTATTCTCAAAGTAGACTTAAAGCCACCATAAGCTTCCCTTAGCATATTGTAACTACTTAAAGCAAAGTAAGATGCAGAACCATTTAATAAGAGGAAAAAACCCCTGATTTCAGACAAACATGGTTCTGGTTGTAATGCTGTCATTGATTGTGCAAGTTTGCACATGTCATTCCATCTAATACTTTAGTTATAACCAATGATATGTTTATTCACTATAAACTCTCTTAAAAGGATATGATACATTTTTATGAAGTAGTTGAGATAGAAATAAGGTAAATTCCCCTTACCAAAGGGTCTAAGTGTGAGAGAAACTATTTTATAAGAAAAAGAATTTACTTGTTATTCTATAACAGGCAGGAGTGGGAAGAGAGCAAGAGAAGGATAGGGTGGAGGAGCCTGTGAAAGGCATAAACTCTCAGTGGGAACTTTCCTTGTGATCACTCCCCTATTCTTGCATGAGTGTGAGTGTGTGTGAGTGTGTGTGTATTCAAGTTTACAGTAAAATTTTTATATGCCTCATAAGATCATATTTCTTATTGAAACTAGTGAAAGCGCTGTTTTATGTGTCCCATAATTGATAAGGAGGCAGCTTGCATGACTTTGGGGGTGTCGATGCAGAGGGAAGGAGAAACACAATAGACCATAAAACATGCAGAAACTGTATTGCATGCTGTGGAATTCCCAGATTTTGGAATTGAAATTTGGGCCAGGTTTAATCAGATTACTGAGAAACATGAGTAATCTCTTCAGACATAGGAGTTATACATAAAGTGGCGATATGATTATCACTAAGGTTTCTTTCAGCAATAACATTTTTGAAGACTCTAAGAAATAGTGACCTTTTTTCTCAGCTCTAAAATCCTGTAATTTTCCATTTGTCTATTTAAGACACATTTAGACACTTTAGTGATGTTAAAAAGTTCATTTTCTAAGTAAGCTCTTTAAATAATGAAACTTTAAAATCTGTGATAACAAAGCATGGTGATAGTTGAATTGGTGGTATTTTCTCTTTCTTTATGGTACCTAAAATAATGACATGCCACACAATCAGTACTGCCTTAAAGTCAATATAAGATTCAGAGACTATAAAAATTAGAAGGCAGTTCCAGCTCTCAAGATATTCATAACTTGGAAGGGGGAATAACAAGCATAAAGAATAGTAGAAATGAGGGAAAATACAATAACTGTCCCTCAAAGAGGTATAAACAGAAAGATTTGTCTGTTTAAGAAAGAAAGAGATCACATTAGGAAAGGCTGCATGGAGGAAGTAGCCTTTGAGAAGGGCCTCAAAAAACCGATAGGATTCCAGCTGGCAGAGATGAGATGAATAGGAATAATAGCAAAAAATAGCTTCAGGAATATGAGCACTTATAGAGAATGGTGAATAGCACATTTTGATTCAAGGGTTTATTAACCCTTTTAGGCTTTAAGAACTTTTGAAAGCTATGAACCCAATTCCTAGAAATAAAAGCACAAATTTCATAATCAAAAAGTTTTTTGCATACTCTTTCTGGAGATTTCCCATTACAGGTAGCATAAGGGAGAGGAGAGGAAAGCAGCTTTGCAGTACATCTCATGAGAGCTGGTACAGGTGATCAAGGCTGCAGAAGACCCTTTTCTGAAGGAGAGATTTGGACCTGACTGCATTTGGGAAGAATGGTAAAAGAAATGGAATCAAGATTGAGGAGGACACAGGGACACGTCTGGGTTACTCATCCAGAGATTAAAAGAGCTGTGATACCTTAGGGAATCATTTCTAGCTGACTGGATGATACAGATTTGCGGCTGATGTTATGGTGTCTAGAAAAGGTACCTGGGAAATGAAATGTTTGGGTTTAAAAGTATGCCAGGACTGACTGGGGAGTTTGACTACCCCCACTGTATTTTACACTTAATTCAGGAAAGAATGGGACATGATGCAGATTTCTGAGGAGAATGAACATTCACAGCTATGGTTTAGGAAAATGGATATTCAGAGCTTTGGTTTAGGAAAATCAATCTTAAGGGTTATGGGTGTGTGGGAGGCCAAGGCCATTTAGGAGTTCATTGCAGTTGGCTTTTATATACTTTAAATACATCCTATTTATTCAGTTCCCCTTCTGTCCTCGCCACCCACTATTTGCAGAGCCAGGACTTCAGTAAGCATTTGGTGGTGCTTTCCGAATTGAAAATCGTAAATTTACTTTGAGGGTCCCCTTGTAATGTCCCTATTACTCACCAGATGGCACCATTACAGCATTACTTATAGATCAGGCTTCCTTCTAAAGCACAGTGCTTCCAAGCAGAATATGTTTCTTTGAGGGAATTCACCTTGGGACAATCTAGAGGTGAGGGGCAAGGGGGTGGCACTGGAGTGGATGGTAGCTAGAATGAAAAATTCAAGAATTCTCTTTCTATACTGTAAATCAACTAAACTTCAACTTTTAAAAATATTCCTTTTGTACTTTTACATATTATTTTTTTTTTTTTTTTTACATATTATTTCTTATTGTAACAGAGTATCTTGGCTGAATTTCTATTCCTAGGCATATAGATGGCGAAAGATGCTTAGAAAAACCTGCCTTTTCAAAGATGCAAGCAGTTTTCTGTCTAGTAAGAAGTATTAGACTCAAATATATCTGGGAAAGAACTCTCCCTTAGTTCTGGGACTACTTCTAGGTGAGCCATTTTGTTATACATATCAAGCTGAGACCATACGCTGGTGAAATTGAGGCCACCTAAAACTGTATATTTATGTTGCAAGCCAATTTGCATCTTAAAAAAATAATGATTTCTCGAGAACAGATTTTAGTTGCACCATGCTAGAGTTGTAGTTTATTTCTATGAAGTTGTATGTTTTCATTTTGAGATTCAGAGCTAACCCTGAGAAATTTCCTAACATGAGATAGGAGTGCCGGAAAGACTTGTGACTACGTACATGCAGCTTTGCGTTGAGCTCAGACCTGAAGTGTGTCACAAAGCTATAGGGGCGGCGGACCATCGCCTCACTGCCGCGCTCAGCAGTGCCCTGACAAACTCCCCAAGAACCAGAAGACTTGCATGTAATGCTAGACAAAATTCTTAGCACATTCTAATGGGTGTCAATAGAATTTGAATTTGTTGAATAAAGTGGTGAGTAATCAGATTTATGCAGACTTCAGTTCAGTATAGGAAATACTCTAGAGGCCCCAGGAGACAAAGGTGTTATCAGTTCAGGTAGGGTCATTTCTTTGGTATTTTTTCAAATTAAAAAGCCTCATTACCATTTATTAATAGTTAAGTGATTCTTACCTTTTTACTTAATTCTTACATTTTAGAACTAAATTGAAATAATAGATCTCTCTAGAGACTATACATACACAGTTTTGCATTCAATTTCAAGGGGTTGGGGCCTCCTGAAATTCAACAGTGACCCCATGCACAAGACTCAGGTTAGAAATCTCATGTGAAACTGATTCATCAGATGCATTATAAGGAAGAAATGCCGGAGGAGAGTGGGGAGCTGAAGAAGCGGGGAAGGAGGTGGGAGAGAAACCTGTGCTGGGTCCCTCTGGGATGTTGGCGCAGGTCACTGAAGACAGTTGAAGAACTGCTTTTTCTGGGGAGATTTTTACCTATTTGGACTTGAGGGGAATCGCTAGAGACATTCTGAGGGCCCTGGGCTAAGGGACTGATGACACATTTTGGATAGTAGGCATAGGAAGAATTGAATTGGCATCAAGGGTTAAAGGGCTCAACTAGACCATTCCACAGGTGCTGAAGGGCTAAGGTGCCTTGAGATTCATGTCGTACTCTGCAGAATCAGAACTACAGACAACAGGGAAGAGGCATAAGAATGGGGCTGTGTCAGGGAATATCTGGGAACATCAGCTTCTTCCTCTAAAGAAGCATGTGCAGAAGCCCCTCTTCTCTGTGCCGTTACTGTATTACCACCCACTAGACTCTGAAAGGTCACCAACCAAAACCAGATCAGGAATTACTTGTTCCAAATGAGAAGATGAAAACTGAGTAAAACTAACATTACTTCCTTTTCAGGACTCTTAAGACTCTTGACTGAGAACATAAAGGATTCCTTTCTCTGAAGATGAAATAGAGCAATTAGTGGAGTGGGTTCCCATCTAGGGTTAAGTCAGAAGATCTGGGTTTAAGTCCTGGTTATGCAAAGTACTAGCTGTATGACCTTGACTAAGTCTTGGAGTCTATTTCTAGAACTGTTAAGTGAAAATAATAATAGTGCCTACTTCATATGGTCATTGGGATATAAATTTGGGCACAATGTCTGGCACAGAGTAAGTGTTCAATATATGATGGCTATCATTGTTTTTGGTGCTGAATGCTGGAACTGTAACAGAAAACTATCTTCTCGCTCTCAGGGACACTTCCTTGCTAATATACTTTAGCTGCCCTCTCTAAGGCCCCAGCACATAGTCCCTAACCACTGCACAACTCAAGCCATCCTCTGGTCATCCTATGTGTACAAAAGTTGGCTTTAAGACCTTTTTGACCCATAATTACAGGATATTTTGAAGAAAGTCCATGTAAGCTTGGGAATCTCATCATCCCCGTGACTGCCCTGAATGATAAGAGTTCTTTAGGTAGGGAAGGATTCTATTAAACTAGAAAGTGAAAGTGAAGTTGCTCAGTCGTGTCCGACTCTTTGCAACCCCATGGACCGTAACCTACCAGGCTCTTCTGTCCATGGGATTTTCCAGGCAAGAGTACTGGAGTGGGTTGCCATTTCCTTCTCCAATATTAAACTAGAACCTTCCCTAAATAACTGTTTTCCCAGAGGAGCCAGTCAACACCATCACCCCCTATCCCAAGAGAGCTGTAAGAAAACTAACATTTGCATAAGATTTCTCAGGTGTCGTCTTATCTTTCTCAAAAATTTTTGTCCCCATTTTACACAGACAGAAACTGAGTCTCAAGCAAGGAACCAAGTCTCAAGCAGTCATTTACTGTTGGATCTGAGATTCATTGCCAGTGCTCTTTCCACATCTCTGTAGCAACCAGCTGCAGAAACACACATACATATACATACACATACCTACATGCATACATACACACATTTGTAGATGCAAGCATACACACACAGAGCACCCCAGCTCATTATTCTCCCAAATTTTGTTTGAAGCAGCCTTAGGAAGGCTCCAGTGCCCAAGGGAGCAGACTAGAGCTGATGTCAGGCTAAGCTCCCGAGGGGACACCTTACCGGCATTCTCCACTAGAGGCCTGAGGCAGTTTTTGTGGTTTCCTTTGTGATGTGTCACTCTGCCAGAGATCCCAGGCAATCCCTCCTGAACAATGCCCCCTCCCTACCCCTCCCATGAAACAGGTGTCATGCCTACCATTCCAGGACTCCACTTTGGAAATAATCTCCTGGGAACCAGGTGCACCACTGAAAAGTCTCCTGCACATCTGGAGTTCTGGCTACTAAAAAACCCTTGTTTGGGAATCGCAACATGTACCCTCTCCTTCCTCAGTCCAGCTTGAGGTCAAGGTCCAGGACGGAAGTGACAGCAGGTAAAGATGGCAATGCATATCCCGTCAGCACAGGGACAATCAACTCCTTGGAACCAGAGGCAAGAAGAGAGGAGGGAAGGCATGGTCCCTGTAGTTCTCACTAAGCCTGTGTCCATGCAGTGGGTCCAGAAGCCGCACCCTGCCATTGCCCTAGTACCAGTCAGCAAGGAGGGGAGATGACGCCTCTTTATTAAGGTTAACACCAAGGAAAGCATTGAGAAGGAATACACAGAGGAAGAGGAAGGGCACACAAAGTCACCACTCGAGGAGGTGGGAGGGAGGCATATCAATTAGGAACCTCAGGACAGCCACATGCTTCATGCCCTGGTTGTGGGGGAAAAGAGAGGAGAGGGGAAAGCGTCATGAAAGCCTGGGGCTCACAGAAGGTCTGAAGCCCCCTGAACCTAACACCAGAGCCACAAGCCCTGCCCCTCAGGGCTCACACACTACTACACAGGTCAACACACATAATGCACACAAGACATTATGGAGGCAACACCGAGAGTTAGCGGGCAGGGAAGTATTAACAGGAAAAGGAACTGAAGTTAAGCAGGTATAGCCAGGAGAGAGACAGTTTTCGGCTGTGGCCCCCAAAAGTCCCTCAAATGTCCCCTAAATCTGGGCTGTTGCTGAGCACCACCCCCAAGTCTCTGCCTGTGAACTGGGCTCTTTGTTCTCTAAGCCCCAGTGAGTGGATAAAGCAATCCCAGATGAAGTCAGTGACAAGGCAGGATCCGCTCTGCATGCAAAATCCTAGAGGTTGAGCTATAATGTCTTCATGCACATTCAGAGCCAGCTCCTCCCAGCCCAGGGGCCCTCGGAACCCCATTCACCCAGATTCCTAGGGCTGCAGTTCCCTCCTCAAGCTTCTTTTACCAATCAGCAGCCGCAGAGGTCTGTGAGGGGGAGAGGCTTCTGCAGAACGCTGAATAGCTTGGATTTCATCAGAAGGGTAAATTTTCTGTTGCCAGAACAGAATACCCCCAATTCCTTAATTTCTAGGTAAATCGTTAGAGATTTTTTGCCATAGTCCTAGATAAGTCCTTTTCAGAATAGAAAAAGCAGAATTTTATTTACACAAGTCAGGGGTTCTCCTGTTGGCTGGGGCGGGGGAAAGGGCAGGGTAGGGGATTGGATGGGAGTCCAGAGGTGGGCGCTTCCTCTCCCGGAACCTCACCTTTCCGCAGTTTGCTACTTCTTGCTTGGTGAGGCAGAAAGAATTCTTGATGCTCCCAAAGTCCTTCACCCTATAAATACTTCCTCAAGGAAGTCTCTTCTGCCTGACCCACAAGAGCAGCGGTCGGAGTGAAGCACGCTGCATCGCGCCGTTCAGTCCCCTCATGCACTCGGAAACCCAAAGTCAGCCCGGGAAAGTAGTGCCCCCTCGGGGTCCCCTCACAGAGAGGCCTCGCCCTCCAGCTGCAGCAGGGTAATGTCGGGCAGATCGAGGGGCTCCACAAGTGGCCCGCCCCCCCCCAGAAGGCCAGCACAGGGGCTCTCCGGGCGCTCACAGTGACTAGTGGGTGTGGCGGAGCTGGGCATCTCCTTTTCTTCTTCATCGTCGTCGTCCTCGTCCTCTGGATCGCGACCCAGCAAACCGCTGTCCCCGATCCCAGGCGAAGGGGTCTCCGGATCTCGGCGGGCGCCCTGGAAGTTCCCCTTGCTGCCGACCACGCCCAGGCCACCCTGGCGGGGCGCGGCGGTCATAATCTGGCACATGGAAACGATGGCTCGCTGGTTGGCGCACACGTCGTCCGAGAGCACCTGGATGTGCGAGGCCTGCTCGTCCAGGGCCCCCCGCATGGCCCTCACGTCCTCAAACAGGGCCTGCAGCTGGGCCTTCAGGTGCTCCATCAGTTCCTTCATGCCGCCGTTGTACTCCCCGGAGATCACGTCCCCCACGGCCGGCACGGTGGACACCTCGAGAGGGGCCGGCATATCGCCGCCGTCCTTGGTCATGATCTCCAGCAGACCTTCCTCCATTGAATGGCAGAAGCGGGCGGTAGCGGCTCGGGGTCCGGTCCAGCCCGGCCTCGGGGTGGGGGAAGGCACCGGGAGGGGGAGAGGGGCCCGGAGGGGGTGGGAGGAGCCGAGGGAAGAGGAGGCTCCAGACAGGGGTGGAGAGGTGAGTCCCGGGCGGGGGGTGCCGGCAGAATCTGGAGAGGCCGGGAAGAGACGGCGGAACAAGGACCGGGCTACAGTCCCAGGGCCGGCGTCTCTCCGGCTCGCCCCGGGGCGAAAGCGCCCTGCCCAGCCTCGACTCCTNGAGGTGCCCGGAGGGGGTGGGAGGAGCCGAGGGAAGAGGAGGCTCCAGACAGGGGTGGAGAGGTGAGTCCCGGGCGGGGGGTGCCGGCAGAATCTGGAGAGGCCGGGAAGAGACGGCGGAACAAGGACCGGGCTACAGTCCCAGGGCCGGCGTCTCTCCGGCTCGCCCCGGGGCGAAAGCGCCCTGCCCAGCCTCGACTCCTGAATTGCACCCGTGTCAGCGCCTCCCTGTGGGCGCCAAGAGCATCAAGTGCCCGCCGGTTCCCTGGGTCACGAGCGCGCTCGCACAGGGGCCCAGGTTGAGGCCGAGGCCAGCAGCGGGTCGACCTCGGGACTCCCCTCGGCCGTTAACGGCAGCACTCGCGAGTGTGGTTGGAAGTGACAGGGGCGGGTCTCCCAGCGGCGCCGCGGATGCTCCTCTGTTTCCAAGGCGACGCACTGCACGTCAAAGACGTGTGTCTCCATGGCAACCAGGAAGTGGAGCAGAAAAGGGAGGACGGCTGGGAAGCTGCAGTGGGGCTCTGGATACTGAGCTTGCGGGTGAAGCGGGAGGGGAGGGGACGCTGCAGTGGCCTCAGCTGAGGCTGAAAGAGCGTGTGGCCGCAATGTTTAATAGGGAAGCATGAGAGAGCAGTTTGCTGCATAAATCCCCAGGTCGGGGAGACATCGTCCCTCCCCTAGTCTGGGTAGTAGTCACCGAGCGAGACTACCTTGGAAGGATTTTCAACTGCCCGCAATCCTTTCTCTGAGAATGGCGTTACAGCCGAGTCCTGCTTCTCTGTCCTCCTGCAGGAAAGCAGAGAGGGTAGAGAAACTGATGCTATTACCCAGACTTGAGCTGGGATGCGCGGGCGCCCTAGAGCCGGCCCCGCCCGGCCTTCGCGGTGCAAATGCGCAGGAGGGCACTACGGAGGTTTCCGTCACTCCTGCTTCTGCAGTAAATCAGCCCTCGCTGTCGATAAGATGGTATCGAAGCCGAGAAAAGATGGAATTCCCTCCCATAATAGACCCAATCGCTCCTACCCAGGGCACTGGGGGTTCTTTCAGGACGGTGAGGCAAAATGCTTCAGTTTTGAGAAAGAAAACTCCGTAAGAATAGAGATTTTTGTCTCCTCCGTGTCCTCCAGCACGGAATCCCCAGCACTTAAAACAGAACCTGGCGCATAGTAAGTAAATGCTCAGTACATTTGTTGAATGAATGCTTTAACAAGGACCACTGTGTCCCATTCCCTTGTCCAGAACTCTCCAGCTCACAGGTAGTGGATTTTAGGAGGCCTGAATTCAATTTTGTTTCGGCCATTTATTAGTTCAGAGACCTTGAATAAATCGTTTTTCTCATCTGTTAGTGGATCGGACTGTATAATATTTGGCTAAATATTTCTAACTCTGAGTAATACTGCGTCCGCTCACAGTTTGAACGGGTAAACTGTCGACAACGTGTGGAACAGATGGCGGGAAGGCCCGGCGGTGTGGGGGGATTGTGTAAGGGTAATTCCCTGTCCCCAGGCCCAGCG
The DNA here is from genome assembly GCA_006408695.1 of Aepyceros melampus. Taxonomy (NCBI): domain Eukaryota; kingdom Metazoa; phylum Chordata; class Mammalia; order Artiodactyla; family Bovidae; genus Aepyceros; species Aepyceros melampus. Next base: position 27,267 of record SJXQ01003465.1, read on the forward strand.
TCCAGGTACAGACATGCACTGAGTGTTTCAACCTTTGTGACAACTCCTTTCTCTTTTTGAGGAGTGGAGTGGGAAAGGAAGAGGAGGAAGAAAAGTGGAAAATATATTATATTTACAGATGACTTCAGATTGAAAGCAAACAATACCTGGGCAGCAGCATAATGACCTTAATAAATTGGAGAACCCAAGTGATCAGAAACCAAAAATGAAGTTCACAAGAAGAAATAAATCTGGGGAAGAGAAATGATGTAACACTTCAAGATGGGGAAGAGCTGGGTTTGGGTGAGTGTTTTGTACACTAGTGGTTCAGTGATACCGGATGAGTTACTTTGAGGTTTCCCTTGTTGCACACTCTAGTGATGAGGGGTGGGGCTGGCCCAGAGAAACTTTGCTGGCACTAAAAAACTTTTTGACTTATTCTTGTCTTACTGCTGTTAAAATAGAAATAAGTTTTTAAATAAATAAATAAGCGGGCAGATATCCTAAACAGTAGAATATTTAATCTAAGGTATTGTTACTATAATAAAGTATTATATAACCCTTAAAAATTTGATATTTCAAAACAAATGTATGAACAAAATTTAAAAACCTATTTAAGTTCTATATATTGTATTTTCTATGATTCAGTCTTATTTGCTTGCTCATTCTGGCTTTCTTTCATTCCACAAACTTATGACTCTCACCTTGGTTATCATCCCCACCTTCACCATGTCCCCCACAGGGTATTCTTAAAGCTGAGGAGAAGACAGAAACGCTTTTCCTTGGTTTCCCTAAGCACAGCCAAAGTGCACGGTTATCCACAAAAACAGACTTTACCAAAAAGGAACTGTAGGAAAGCTAGAAATATACAAGACATACAAAAACGACAACAACTGAGCTTACACGCATGAGTTTCTGATCATAGCAAGCATATTCTAAGGGCTTATGGGTTCAACCCTGTGTGTGTTAGTTGCTCAGTCATGTCCAACTCTTTGCAACCCCATGGACTGTAGCCTGCAAGGTTCCTCTGTCTATGGAATTCTCTGGGCAAGAATACTGGAGTGGGTTGCCATTTCCTTCTCCAGTGTTCAACCCTGCTGTTCATCTTTCCCTGGAGGCCTTTGCTATAGTCAGAAAAAAAAAAAAAAAAAAAAACTGGCATGATTTTCACATTTTTGCCTGGATCTGTTGCTTCACATCTCTTGACCAGCACTTCATATGGATGATTTCACCTTGCTAGCTCCCTCACTCTTCAGAGAGGTCCTTGCCTTCTACCCACAAAGACTAACCTTGTCCCCAATACAGGGCCTTGCACATTAGCCTCAGCCTTACATTACATACAGTCCCCATACAGTAGGACCTGGGTTATGCCATCATACAAGGCCCTTTGCCACTATTGTTGAGGATACCATATATGTCAAGGCTTTCAGCATAAGATTACATCATGCTGCCCAGAGATGCTGGTATGAGGTCTGCTGAGAGTTCGGGGGGTCTGAGCCTAGAGGGAGGGGAAATTACTGGAGAAGCACGAAAGAACATGGGAAACAGTGCAGAGATCAAGGGTGTGGCTGATCCAGTCAAGTTCCAGGTCAGATATTTGACAGCCAAGGGTAGGTGGGATCTGGGAGTGTGGACTAGTCACAGGACTTGAAAATACAAGGAGACAATTGATGCCTCAGAACCAGATAATTTTAGGAATTCTGTGAGGAGTTGACCTAAGGGGAAATAGGAGAAGGGTCTAGTCTCAGAAAAGCAAGGGGGCAGATGCAGAGAGTGGAGCAGAGCCTCAGTCAGCTGGCTGGGTTACGGAACTGAGCTCTCTGGAAGTCAGTGTCCTGGGGTTTGTTGAGTGGGTCCATCCCCAAGCTGAATGGGTACTCTGGCCACACCACTAGAGTATTCACACATAGCAAGAAAACAATAACCCTGTGCACTCTTCTCTGCTTCCTGCCTTTTTCTTATCCTCTGGGAATCAGCTTAGCTGTTCTATTTCTTCATCTCAGTCGTATCAGACTATGGTGGGGCGGGGGGAAGAGACTCTATGCTGCATCAGTAAAAAGTCCCCATCAGATACACCTAGTTCCAAGCCTTGAGTTCTCACTAAACCTGTGATTCTTAGTAGTCTCTGCCATTTTCCTCTGTCTGCTGTCTTGTATATCTCCAGTCTTTATTCTATATAACTTGTGTACTTTTTGCACTATAAATCCAGCAATTGTAATGAAGCTGCTAGCTTGACTTAGATCTAGAATGATGGTCAAAGTCAAGGAACAGCTGACTGCTGCACCACAGTTCTGCAATCCCAGACAGTGCTCCCCAAATGTAAATTTTATGAAGCTGAGTTGCCCTGCAGCCCATCTCAGCATGATACCACATTCAAAAGAAACACATCTAATAACCAAAAAGAATTAAAAAGCAATTGAGATTTTTATTATGGTCTCTGGAAAAACTCTAAAGGGGTTTACATTCTTAGCACAGAGCAAAATATCTTAAACTTCTCTCCCCTCCTGCTCTATTCATCTTGCTCACATGACCATAGCTGCTGCTACCCTTCTCTCCTTTCTCCCCAAACACTTCCAAACTTCCACTCAAGCCCAGCCCTTGCTTTTTCACTCCCCTGCCCCCTTTACTTCTTGATGGTATTCCTTTTCTCTTCTGCAAGAAGTTCCTTGTCCTTTTCAGCTCTTTTGATTCTGTCTCTCAATCCCCTGATCTGCACAGGTACCAGGAGCCCCAGCTGTCAGGGATCTCCTTCCAAGAGGATAAGAAAGATCAAGAGACTAAGAATACTCACATTGTTGTGGATTTTGTCTGTCACATAGACTAAATTTTCTCAGCATGAGAGAGTGGTTTGCCTGGTGTTACAGCCAACGTGCTTTGCTCATCTCCTCCACACTTGTACAGAGGAAATGGGCATGATCATTTGCAAGAATCCTAAACCATATGAGCCTCGACTGAAGGCAGTGGGGTCCAACCGTTCACACTCTCTGATGTCCCTACTGTCCCAGACATGGTTATGAGGTGACATACACAGATACACACAGTCACACTAAAGGCCTGAGCTAGACTTTCAGTTGCTTGCTTTGTGCCTTCAACCTAATATTAGGAATCCCAAAAGTCACCCCTCCTCATTTCTTTCTCACTTGTAATAACTTTACTCAGAGCAAAAATTCCAGGGGAACTTTCTAAATTCTCACACAGTTTGCAGTATGACCGAAAATAGCGTGTCATTTCAGTTAAACCCTGCTTGGCTGGTTTTCTTCATTGTCCGCTGCAAACGCTTTTTCACCTTTCGGTGCATGTTTAGTTATTTATCCTGTGCCATGCTAGACGTGACTAGTTCTAGTCCAGGTTTCACCGGGAAATTGGCCACAGATACAGACATTCCAAGATGACCTCTGGTGCAGGGTCTCATGAGCCCTCCTCATGCATCCTCTCCATGTATCTTCTACCCCCAGAAGGTGGCCCATAGCTTAGGGCCTGGTTTGTCCCCAAGTCAGTATCCTTATCAGGCACGAATAACATTGCATCACCTGAGAGCACCCACAGTTTCTGGTGCTGTGGTTCAATTTTTCTTGGCAAATTCCCTCTCCCAGAGTATCAGTCAAATTCGGAGGAACTTATGTCCAAGTGTCTGGACAGGGTACGGACTATGGTATGTCTACTTCTGACTTCTCTTCCATTTAAAGAATTCTTAGAAATTGACTTATGCAAACTTCCAGTTTCCTTCTCACCTGTCATATCTTTCTACCTTTGACTTCTCTTCCATTTAAAGAATTCTTAGAAATTGACTTATGCAAACTTCCAGGTCCCTTCTTACCTCTCATATCTTGAGAAAGTCTGTAGACAATTTATCCAAAAATGTTCAGGTCTCACTCTTACTAATGCCTCTATTTATGCTCTCTCCAGACTTCTCAGAAGCCCTAAAAGTACAATTGAAAGTGGTTCCTGCCACTTCCCCTTTGCTTTGAGGTGTATTCCGAGCGCCAACAAGGCACTGCCAGCTGCACTAGTAGAGCGCCCACTGAGAGGGTCCTCTGTGGTTCTATTCAACACACACAACTACACTAGTGTTTGTGATTGTCATGAACAGGGTCCCCCAAATGTAATCCACATCTTCAAAGGACCACAATGGTGCTGCACCTTAGGCAGAAGTGAGGAGAAGGGCCCTTTCTCCAGCTTTTTCGCTGAGGCCCTGAAGCCCCTGGTTTAAGAAGTCTTGCAGGAACCCAGCTCTATCTTCTGTGGTCAACCACACACTCACAATTTATAGATGCAGTGCCTCTTTTGTTTGTTTCAAGGCACAAGGATCCCCTTCACTCTAGAACTCTCTAATCCCTCTGCTTTATATATCTCCACAGCCATTAACATCTGTGATACTGTATTTTTACTTGTTTATTTATATATTTATTTATTGTCTTTCACCTCCCACTAGGTGTGAAGTGAAAGATCCCTAAAGAGCCATTAGGGCAGAGGTTTGGTTTTGCTCACTGTCTGGTACCTGGGAGGTGCTCAATAAATATTTGTTGAACAGATGAATGAATGAATATGAATGAATCCATACCTAGAAAAATAAACATCTCCCTTAAGGACACCTAGCCTGCAGAGCTCCAACTCTGCCTTATCTTAGAGAGCAGGTTATCTATGGTTTCAGCCATCTACTTCTATGATCTATGGCTTATGTTCACACAATTCAATGGCCTTTTTAGTGGCTTTCCTTGAATAAAGGAATACTTACTATAAGACACATGGAAGTACCCATCTCTTGCAAAACAGAAAAGTACTTGTAACTTTGAAATAAGAATTACCATATAGCCAGCCACCCACTGGAATCCCCAGTGGCATATTCTGCCACTATCCCCATCAGAGTCTCAAAGGTTGGGGCCAAGTTTTAGTCCAGTGTCAAGGTCAGAGGATTGTATGCTCTCCCCTCCCCTCAAATGTTTGAGAATGGAATGATGCCAAGCCTGCATTCTGTATGTCACAGAGAAATCCTATTTATACTCTTATTCTACTAGAGACAGGCTTCAAAAGTACCCTGCCACTGGTTATAAGATTGGTAGCTAACTGAGAAAGGATATTATTAATAGAAAGATTACTATGCTGTAAAGTTAGGGTTTCTCTTCCCTTTGAGTTCCTGAGCTGATAGACTAGTAATTTAGTGTAATGTTAGCCCAGGGTACTTTATACTATAAAAAAAATTGAGGCCTTTTTGTCCTCTGCTTATCCCATCCTTACTTATGTTATAAAAACAAAACAAACAAAAACTCTCCACATTGATCACATATATAAAAGATATGAAGATCAGTTTTTCCAGGATAGTAAAATCAAATTAAAAACCAAACATCAAACATAGATCAGAAAAGCAATATTCCAGGAATTGAGGTTAGTCTTCAATCAATATTATAGGACAATTTCAATAACAACTTGCTATTCTCAACACTGTTATCTAGGTCTCTAAGAAGCAGAGGGCAGTTTCATTGGTAATTGCCCAGATCAAATGCATTAATCTGGAACTCAGTTCCCCTCAGAGAGTGATCCTGAGTCACATATCTAATCTCCCGTTCATCCCATCTCATCTATCACCATATCACACACACTTCCAGGTGCCTCATATTTTATTAAAAATCAATTCCAGCTTACCAGGGACATTAGTGGCTTTTGCTTTCCAACAGAACAATGAGAACCATCTGAGACACTTGCAGGTGTGAAAGGTAATAAACTGCCCACAATTTTACATTATTAGATCATTGAAATCACTGGTGTTTCCATTGTAATGAGATCTCTGGGACATAAGGTCTCTCTGCTTCATGCTTGTGGATTTTTATGAGTGTTTCGGGGGCATTCTTTTCATAAAAAGAGTAATTAAGGAGACAGGTTCTAAGGAGATGAAGATGGAGCATGGAATGATACCAGGGCTATAATTTGAGTCTAAGGTCTAAGGGAATAAAGGAAATAATCAACAGAGATGAGAGAGAAGGAAAAGCTAGCAGGAGATCCTCAACAAATTTTAAACTCGAAACCAGCACAGTGGATAGAGGGGCAGCATCACCCCCTGATTCTACTATGAGGACAAGAAGCAAAATGAAGTATTTAAGCAAATTTTTTTAGAGTACTTCTTGAGAGTGCCAGATAAGTGAGAGAAAGGAGCTTGAATTTCCTTTCTAGGAGGACTTGAAAACTGGGAGTCTTACTCGTCTGAGTTTAGCTTGGAAAGAAATAGGTTTATTTACCCTTGAGACCAGCTCTGTGATATTTTGGTATCCCACTGCCCACATTTGAACCACAAACCCAAAGCTTAAAGAGTCCTGAAGTGACTGTGCATATTTCAAAATAAGAAGATGCTTAGTAATCTCTGATCCCATAGACCCTTCTCTAGTCCATTTCCTCCTCCCCTTTTCAATAGACAGTGCCACCATTCAGGCCCTGGTTATCTCACTCCTGGAGGAATGTGAAAGTTCCACTTGCAGCCTTTCCTCTGGCCTTCCCTTCATTTCTTCCTGCACATCACAGCATTTAGAGAAATCTACCTTAAATTCAGATTTGAGCCTCTTTTTTTCACAGCTTAAATATCGCCAAGACTTCCCATAGCTTCCAGCCTCTTCCCCACTCCTTTCTGCCTCACCGCTTGCCTTCTAGACGCACGTATACCTAGCATGCTTTCATTCCTCCCTACCGCATGCATGCTGTTCTCTAAGTTTCCTCATCTTTTTTTCTCTTTCCTTTTCCTTTGGGCCTTTATTAATTGTGAAAATATAATGCAACTATATAAAAGTAAATAAACATAACACATAAAATTTAGTGAATAAAGGCAATAAATGCACAGTCATTCTCCCCAGGTCAGGAAATAAGAGTACTGCAGTCATCTTTCTTCCCCACCCCAGTGGTCCTCACTGCTATGCTGGGGTCAAAACTCTCCCTCCTGTGAGAAACTACTATCTTGACTGCCATGATAATAATTGTCTTGCTTTTCTCTATAGTTTATCACATATTTATACATTGCTAAAAAATATAGTGTACTTTTGCCTGTTTTTGAACATATATGGATGTAATCACAATGAATTTATTCATTCACTTGAACTTTATATGAATGGAACCATACATTTTATTGTTTTGTGTCTTGCTTCTTTTTTCACGTTATATTTGTCAAAGGCATCAGCATTTTGGGGATACCTGTGCTTTGCTCTTATTTGTTGTTCTACTGTATTCCACTGAATGAATATACTGCAGTGTATTTATCTGTATTCTAATGATATGTTCTACTATTGGTGGACATTTCAGTTTTAAAATTTAGGCTATTACTGGGTGAATATTTTAGTACATATCTTATGGTGCATATAAAAATTTTTTTATAAAGTGTATGCATGCAGATGGACTTGCTAAATTATAAGATATGAGCTTCACTCTATTAGAAAATATCAAATTGTTTTCAAAAGCAGTTATAATAATTTACACTCCACTAGCAGGGTGAAAGATCTCATTACTCCACATTCTCTCCAACATTTGGTATTGTCAGACTTTTAATTACAAATTTCTCTCTGATATAGTAATCCCAAGTGTTTAGACAGTGCCTGGCTCATAGTATGCATGCATTAAATATTTGTTGAATAAACTAATATTTCTTAATTTCCAAACATAGGAATTTTGTGGTTATCTTTTTATTAATAGCTTAACTCCATTGTAGTTAAAGAACCTTTCCTGTTCAATATCAATCTTTGGAAATTTGTTGGAATTTGTCTAATAGACAAGTTGTTTGTAACTGTTATACATATGCAACAAGGAAGAATATATGTTTTGCGTTTGTTGGATGCAAAGTTTAGAGACATCCATTATTAAAAAATTTAAAACAAATTTATAAAATGTTTATTAAAATTTCTATACCTAAGTGATTTTTCTATATGGACTACAAATCACTAAAAAGAAGCTTTTATAATCTTCCACTACATTTGTGAATTTATCCTTCTGATAGATTTTTTGTAGTTCTGATAATTTTTGCTTTATATATTCTAGTGCTGTGCTGTAAATATAATTTAAAATTTTAAATTATCATATTTTCCTGGTGCTTGAACACTTTCCATTATTAGTCAGTTATCTTATTCACCACTAATGCTTTTGCCTTAAAGTGACTGATATGAATATAGCTATATCAGCTTTCTTTTGAATGGGGTGCATGATTTCTCCTTTTTCATTTTTTTACTTTCAACTTCCAACGTTTTAAGCCTATTTCTGATAGCTAGCATATTTTGTTTTGTTTTGCTTTTTTGTCCATTTTGTCAGCCTTTTCTTTTATCTAGCTCATTTAGTGCAGTTATATTTAGTATTAATAATTTGGATTTAAACCAAATTTGTGGATTTATCTATTTCTCATTTCTGTTGGGTTTTGCTTCCTGTATTTTAAAGTTATTTTATTAGATATTTAACAGTTTAGGATTGTTATGTCTTTTTGCTGAATTGACCACTAAAATCATTATGAAATGACCTTTCTTTATTTCTAGTAAAATTCATCCTCTTTACTTAGCTCAATATTCAAGGAGCCACTTCAGCTTTTCTTTTCAGTGTTTGCATACTATATACGTTCCTTTTTTTTTTTTCTTTTCTCATGTCCGTGCCTTTACATTTTAAGTAGCTTTCTTGTAGACAGAATGAACTTGAGTTTTACTTTTTATCCTACCTGACCATCTCTACCCTTTAATTGGAATGTTTAGATCATTTATACTTATCATACCTGTTAATAGATTGGGTTTCAATCTATCATTTGCTGTTTTATTTTCTATTTGTCTTATCTTTTCTTTGTTCCTTATTTCCATTCCAGTGTTTAGACTAAGCGAACCTTAAAATTATTTTTTTACCTTGGGTTTTGGCTTTTTGGTTCTTGCTTTTCTCTTTGTTTTGTTTTGTTGTTAATGCTTTAGAGCAGTTCTTTTCCAATAGCATTTTCTGTGAAGATGGAATTCTACATCTGCATTGTTCAGTATGGTAACCACTAGCCACGTATGACTATTCAAGACTTGAAGTACAGTTAGTATGACTAAGGCACTGAGTTTTAAATTTCTGTTAATTTTAATAGCCACGTGTGTTGTATTAACTGTGTCATTCAAGTGTTTACAATATACATCCTTAACTTGTCACAATGTAAGAACCTTACAATGGCATACTTTCATTTTCTCCTTTTTGGTTTTGTTGTCACAGATATTACTTCTATATAAGTTAAAAACCTGAATGCACTTTATTGTTACTTTAATCATTTACCTTCTTAAGAGATAAAATTTGAGAAAAATATTTTCCCTAGTATTTATCAATTTTTGCATGGTCTATTCCTTTGTGTTCATCCAAATCTTCATGTTATTTTTTTTCTGCCTGAAGAACTTCATTTAGCATTTCATCTGTTTGTTTAAAATGGTCTTTATTTCATCTTCATGTGTGAAAGATATTTTCTCTGGGTAAAAATATTCTGGGTTGACCCTTGTCTTGACTGCATAGCTTTTTGAAGAACTCTGTGGTTGCTGTTCCCTTTGTTCTTCTGTAGTTGGGGGATGGCAAACTTTCATGTAAAGTTTCAGGCAGTCTTTTAGGTTTTTGCAAGCCATATAGTCTCTCCTGAAACTACTCAACTCTGTCATCATAGAACAGAAGCAACCATAGCGATATACAAGTGAATGCATTGGGGCTGTATTCCAACTAAACTTTGTTTACAGAAACAAGAGGTGAATCAGATTTGCCCAATGGCCATGGTTTGCCAATCCCTGCTCAGTATGTAATTTGTCTCTGGAACATCTCTATCCTTGCTTTTTAGCAGTTTGATTATGATGTACCTTGGCCTTGTTTTCTTTAAACTTATTATGCCTGGCTTTCATTGACCTTTCAAATTTTGAATTTTTTAGCCATTATTTCTTTAAATATTTGTATAGTTCCTACCTCTTCTGGGGCTTCCCGGGTGGTGCTAGTGATAAAGAACCCAGCTGCCAATGCAGGAGACATAAGAGACGTGAGTTCAATCCCCGGGTTGGGAAGATCCCCTGGAGGAGGGCATGGCAACTCCATGCATTCTTGTCTGGAGAATCCCAGGGACAGAGGAGCCTGGCAGGCTACAGTCCATAGTGTTGCAAGAGTCAAACATGACTGAAGTGACAACATGCAGGCACAGCTCTTCTGAAACTTCAGTTACATGTATGTAAAACTGCTTGATATATATTATATATGTTATATATATAACAAATATTTTTATATGTTGCTATAGAATAATCATCACATGTTTTATGTGAGGTGAAGGGGCAGAACACTGTATATAGTAACTATCCTTTGAATAAAATGAAACTTTGGAAAGATTAACCAGAAACTAATGAAAATATTCACAGAAGGTGATGGGGGAACTAGGATAAGGGGATACGGGTGGAAGGGGGACTCCTCTGAGTGTATTTTTAATGTAGGTTTGACTTTAGAATCATGTAATTATTTTACATATTCAAAAAGTAAATTAAACCAAACAGAAAAAAAGGGCAAGCCCTAAACAAGAGACCTAAATGTGTATAATATTGGTAACATAACCAAAAGCAAAGATTTATTTCAACTGACCTTCAAACCTAGGAATTTGTCCTTCTTTAGTGGGTCACATTCTAAGAACCAAACAACTCTTAAACTTCATTTTGCAGTTTTTTTGTTAGTACTAATATTGGCATTGTGAGACTGTTTTGTGTATGCTAAAGGATAAAGAAAAAAAGTTCAATATAAGAAGTAATACACACTTTAAATGTTAAAAATTTAGTGTTTTAATTAAAGTTAAGTGCAAAACACAAGATACAGGTATCCTGAAGAAGCCAATAAGCTCTGAAGATATGAACAAGCTGAGTAACAGAGTCTGGGGTGAATCTCTAAATGAGGAAACACAGAAAACTGTTCTTCAGTGGATCAAGTATCATGATTCCTCAGACAGCCTCTATGAAGCTGATGACATATCAGCTGAATATGATAGGTTGGCACTGAATATGTAGATTGTTCTTAATCCTAAACATTACACAGTGAGAAGGGACCAGATGCTTGGAAGATAGGGAATATCATTGTTTATGAAGAAAATAAAGTCACAGACAATGAAAGATATTTAAATATGTTGGCTTCCAGTCAAGGGAAACGTAAGAGAACATTTTTCACAGGTGGCTAGCAGATCTTTGTGTAAAATAGAGGTGTACTTCAGACATATCTGGACTACATGCAAGCAATAATGTGTGTTTGGGTGTGAGAGAGATTTTACAAGATAGCTGTTTGGAAAATGGGGACACACATTGCAGAATTTCACCAGTGGGTTTGATGGAATTTTTACTGAAGGACAAGAAGGCCTAAGAACATGTATTTTCCTTACTTAATTAAGGCCATTATCTAAAATGTAAAAAAAAATTGTTTTACTTCATTAAATATTTCCAAGACTAATTTTTGAATCTTGCTGTCTGAAATTAAACTTCATTTTCAGTGAATAGTTGGAAGTCTGGGTGCCAGGTGGATAGTAGCATTTTAGGCCACTTGTGTGAATCTTTTTAAACTATCAGTTTATGTCTTATGCTCATTTTTCTGCTGGACTTATGTCTCTTTTTTTTGGGTCTTCCCTGTAGCTCAAATGGTAAAGAATCTGCCGGCAATGCAGCAGACCCAGGTTTGATCCCTGGGTCGGCAAGATCCTCTGGAGAAGGGAATGGCAATCCACTCCAATACTCTTGCCTGGAGAATCTCATGGACAGAGGAGCCTGGCGGGCTACAGTCTGTAGGATTGAAGAGGGTCAGACACGACTGAGCGACTAACGCTACGCTATGTCTTTTTATTTCTAGAACACCTTTATATATTAGGGAGATTAACTTTTTCTATAGTAGAGTTGTGAATATTTTGTCCAGTGACTTCTTTGTTTTTGATCTTACAGTATTTGGGCCATGAAATTTTAAAAAACTGTATAAGGGAATTTATCAAGTCTTTTATTGATTCTAGATTTTGAGTCATATGAATGCTTTCCCCACTACCCCCATGGGTATATTATACAGAAATCTACATGTTTTGTTCTATAAATTGTACAGTTTCTGTTTTTGTTATGTTTAATTAAGTGATCCATGTGGCGTTTATCTTGGTGTGCAGTATAAGCTATAGATACAAGTTTATCTTTTCCCAAATGAACAGAATTGTCTCAGCAACACTTATTTGAATCCATTTTTCATTATTTTGAAGCATATAATAAATTTATTTTTGGATTGATGCCTAGACTTTAGGTCATGTTCCCCTAGTGTCTGTCTAGTTATGCCCCAATTCTTACATCCTTTTAAGTATGAAGGCTTTACAGTGTTTTACATGTCTAGTAAGACTGGCCCCTCCTCATTGCTCTTCTTTTCAAGGTTTCCCTGGCAGTTCTTGTTTATTTTCTCACATGAGCATAAGCATCCATTTTGCTAACTAAAAAACAAAAATCTTGTTGAAATTTTTATTGAAATTATATTAAGTTTATGAATTCACTTAAGGTGTGTCTTTCATTGGCTTGAGTCCACTTTTGAGTCTTTGGGGAGTATTATAAAATTTTTCTCATATATTTTTACATATTTCTTCTTAACTTCATTCCTACCAGATTTGTAACAATGGTTGCTATTAAATGGGATATGGATATTCTCTGCTATGGTACCTTCTAACTGGCTAACAGGTTCTTCCCTGTTTCTATGAAGCTTATTGACTTCTGTAAACTGCTTTTATATCCTGCTACCTTACTGAATCATCTTTTGGTTTGTAGTAGCTTTTCCATTTCATTTTCTAGACACATCATCAGATTATCTACAACTCTCATACATTTAATTGCTTTCTTTCTATCAAGGCTATGGCAAATACCTTTAATACCATGTTTGATGTTATAGTAGTTGTGGATAGCCTCGTTTTGTTTTAGACATTAGTATGAATGCTGCTGGAGTTTCCCCATGAAAATAGTAAGATAAGCAAGAGATGAGCAGGATAAGCAGGAGTTGATAAGCAAGAGACTTTTTGATGCTAAGAAAATGGTCTTTTATTTCTCGTGTGAAAGTTATTTTTACTAGGAATACATCTTGAATTTTCTCAAATATTTTTCCAGCACTTTGGCGATAATTGCAATATCTTTTCTTCATATATATAATCACATTTTAAACATATTAATATATTTCCTAACATTGAACCCTATTATATTCCTAAAGCAATTTACCCTTGGTCATGACCTTCCATGCTGTTTGATTCCATCTGGTAATGTTTTACTTAGGCTATTTGCATTGATATTCATAAATGAAATCAGTGTGTAGTTTTCCCTTTTGTACAATCTTCATCAGATTCTGGTTCCAATGTTATATTTATTTCCTTAAAGAATTTTTGATGTGTGTCCTTCTGTGGTTTGGAATAGAATTGATGTTATAAGTCTTTTACTCAAAAATATAGGGAACAAACCAGTGAGGAGAGGGAAGCTGGTAGAGACAAGATAGGGGTAGGAGATCAAGAGCTACTATGTATAAAATAAATAAGCTACAAGGATATACTGTACAGCACAGGGAGTATAGCCAAGATAATCACTTTGAATGGAATATAATCTATGAAAATATTTAATGACAATGTTGTGCCCTTGAATCTCATATAATATTGTCAATTATTCTTCAATTAAAAATAAAATATAGGTCCTTAAAGAATCCCATTTTAACCCATCTTTGATACTTTTAGGAAGTCTTTAAGAAAATATTCTATCTAGGATTTTCATTGTTTTCAGAGGAATGACTGGTCTAAATAAGCTATTACTACTTCTTCCTGAGGAAAAACTCCCACCTGCCTTTACCATATTCTACTGCTTCTAATCTCTCACGAGTGTTCAGTTATCATCTTTGAGAAGTCTCTGAACACCCCCACCCCCCGGGGTTATGCTAAGCTGCCTCTTTTCTGGGCTGTTTCTGGACATTATTCCTTCTTGCTACATTATATTGAAGTAATCTACTAATGGTATCATTATTTTCTGTGAACCGAAAGTTTCTTGCAGATAAAAGATTCTGTATGGGCTCCAACTTTTTCACTTCTAGGGTCTAGTGTTAAGCACAGTGGCTGACATATAGTAGGAGTCTCCGTAAATATTTGATAAACTGATCTTTAATCAGATTTCCCCAACACCCCCATACACACACACCACACATAACCTGCTTATTCTTCAGTTCCTATCTTTGTAAACAGTCCTCAATTCATTCACGAGCTCATAGCAAAACTCTGGGATTCATTCTTGGCAAGCTGTAACCACTCCAATCCAGCTTGTAGTCAATCACCAAGTTCTATCAATTCTGACCTTAAAATATTTCAAATGAACCTACTTCTCTTCCTTCCTGTGGCCACTACTCTAGTTCAGCTTCCCATCATTTCTTGCCTGCATCTCTTAATTGTTCTTTTCTCTATCTTACTCCCTACTCTGTCCCTTCTGTAACCCATTATTCATCAGAAAATCAAAGTAATTCTTTAGAAGCACAGCTGTGGTCATGTCACTTGCACAAAATCTGTCCATAGCCTCCTATTCTTTTGGGATAAAGTTTAGACTCCTTCACATGTCCCACAAACCCTGCCTGATCTGCAGCATTTGCACCTTTCTAGCCTCAACTTTCGGAGAAGGCAGTGGCACCCCACTCCAGTACTCCTGCCTGGAAAATCCCATGGACGGAGGAACCTGGTGGGCTGCAGTCCACGGGGTCGCTAAGAGTCGGACAGGACTGAGCGACGTCACTTACACCTTTCACTTTCCTGCATTGGAGAAGAAAATGGCAACCCACTCCAGTGTTCTTGCCTGGAGAATCCCAGAGATGGGGGAGCCTGGTGGGCTGCCGTCTATGGGGTCGCTTAGAGTCAGACACGACTGAAGCGACTTAGCAGCAGCAGCAGCAGCCTCAACTTGTGCCCCAGCCTACTTATTCTGACCTCTTTCTTTTCTTCCAACTTCCTAAGCTCTTTCCCTCTTCGAAATCTTTGAATACTCTTTTCCATTTGCTGGAAGGCCCACTCTCTACACCTCCTCCACACTTTTCATCTGGCTATATCCATCTATCTTCCAGGTTGCAGGGAATTTTTTTACTCTCCCTGTATGACTGAGGTCTTCTATTGAAAGTCATATTATCCTCCACACTTTTCCTCTATGTAACATCACTATTGTCATTATTTAGGCATTCAGGTGATTTTTTAACGTTCATTTTTCACACTAAACTATAATTCCCTAGAGACAATGAACGTGTTGACCTTATTTTCAGCTGTATCTTCAGCATCTATTATAATAAACAGCAAAGAAATAGGGTTAAATAAGTATTTGTTGAAAGAACGAAGGAAGGGGAAAACCTATTACTGAACTCTGAGTAAGGAGCCTGAAGGAACAAATGCTCTATTTGCCCTCTAGGGGGAGACATACTCCTACTAGAAGTAGCACAGGTCTGAAGACAGCACAAAAGTATGAGATCAACCATAACTTGTTTCTCGGCCCCCTAAAACTGATTCAGAGAATCCAGTCATTTCCTTGCTAGTTGGACTCTCCAGATCAGTCTGAACCACCCACTGAAACCAAGCAAGTGGGCACTTCCTCTGTTAACTTTCTTCCCCTGAAGGATCTTAAAAATTTTCCTGCTGGAGTTTGTCTACTCCGGTCTTGGTTTGCTAGGAAATCTACCTGCGCACAATCTTGAAAAATCTTCACCCTGGAGGAGGAAATGATAACCCACTCCAGTATTCTTGCCTGGGAAATCCTATGGACAGAGGAGCCTGGCGGGTTACAGTTCATGGAGTCACTAAGAGTCGGACATGAATGAGTGACTAAACACAGCACATTTGTAATGTGAATATTATCATTAAAATTGTTACTTGTATTTTTACTGTAGCATTTTTTCAAAATCCCTCAGGCAGTCTTTCTTTATAAAGTCTCAAAATTAGCAAAATCATTCTGATACTGGAAAATATTGGTAATCTTGGTAGGTTCAAAAAAATTATAAAACATTGATGAAAAGCTAATTTAAAAAACAGTGATTCATAAATTTCCCTAAGCCTTGGAGAAATTTAAAAGAAAAGAGGAGAAACAGAGTTTGAATGCTGAGAGCACGTCTGCCTTTGAGCAATCCTGAAAGAAGTCCTTGTTTAATCCTGATGACATGTCTTGGGAAACTACCCCTGCTGCACATTAATGCTGTTCTTTTCCTCCCTGAACTACTTTCTCTAGGACAAGGTTTATAAAAAGTTTCGTGAGGTTTACATTTACCTCCCCAAACTTTTTTTTCTATTTCGAAAATCTTCTTTCAACTTTCCTTGTAAATGCACCACTGACTTCTTTCTCAAAATCAGGGACCAATACATAGAGGCATTCTGCTACCCCAGGCTTTGATAAATTGGTTCATCTTAGTTCAATTCCGTTTGCATTTATCCACTACCTACTGCATGTTTGGGGCTGTGCTGTGGGGAGAGGTGAGTGCAGGAAGTCTAACTCTGCCCGCAGAGTTAGAGGTGCTTACTGTGCTTACTGTAACTGTGGGAACCAGACATTTGGTAACCTCCTTGAACAAATACAAAGATGACATAGATAAAGATCAATATTTATGTAGTTTACAAAACCACTTTTCACAAATATGATCTAAGTTTTGTAAAATCAACTGTTGGGGTAGGTGTTGTTACCCTCATCCTATTGTTAAGTCATCAATAAATTGAGGCTTAGATGTGTAACTTGCTTAGACAAATAAGGTAAATAGAGCTACTATTAGAACTGGAACCCTGGTCCCTATGGTATTTGCATGGCTATTTCATTGTTTCTAAATTAAGGGATACACTACAGGTGATAACCCCCAAAATTGAAGAAATTCAAAATAGAGAAAAATGCACTATTATACTAATGAAAGACAGCTATTTTTCACAACTAGTCTGATCTTTGGATCTTACTTTTTTGCTCTACATTGTTAATTTTGACAGATCCCCTCTCTTTCCTTTACTCTTAGGATCTCTCAAACTTCCTTTTGGTTCTTTTCCTTTGGTGATAGGAAAAAGCCTCTTTGGAAGGAATCTCTTCTTACTTAACTCACCTTTCTCTAGGAAGGGTACCAGGAAAACTTTTGTCTCAACATTTGCGAAACAGCCCCTGAAAAAGGATGAGGCCTTTTTAGACAAAAGAGTTATTGATGCATTCTGGCCAGAAGCCAGAAAACTGTTGTGAAAGGCTTCATGTTACCACTTAGAGAAGTTGCAGGGCAGAATTCCACTCCTCCAGGAATTGTCACTCTAGAGGACTGCCTCAGAAGGAAAGGGTTTGGAGCCAGCTGGTGAAAAAAAGTTTTTCACTCCAAATATAAACTGTACAAAAAGCTCATGGCTGTTAAGTTGATGCACTGCTCAAGGAGCAAGACACCCAAATCTACAAGCTTGATGGCATCTATCCATGGAGACTGGATGCTGATACATGTTGAATGGTGATAGCAGCAATCACTACAAGCAAAACATCATTATCAAATTTCAAGTTCAAGTTTATGCCAAGGTCTGAAAATAGGATCACTAGTTGTACTGTCAGTCCACATCATCTAATGAACACGTCTTCAAAACAGAACTAGAACTAGCAAAGGCGAGAAGAAAAAATAAAAGTCTTATGAGAGATACAAAATATTAAAAAAAAAAAACCCCAGGGAATAACTTGTCATCAAAGCATGAAGATCAGAAATAACAAACTGAAATTTATAGAGATGGAGTTAGGATACTGAATGCAAGATTCATGGGATATTATCAAAATGCCAGTTTAATTTTTTTAATTTTAAAATTAATTTTTATTGAAGTTAGTTGATTTACAGTGTTGCATTAGTTTCTGCTGTTCACCAAAGTGAATCAGCTATACATATACATATACCAGTTTAATTTTTTTACTTTTGCTATCTTTTAAAAAGATTTATTTGGAGGGGATAATTTTCTCATGCCCCTAAATGAAAAATTGAGCAGATTCTTTGACTTTTTGGCTTATTCTTTAATAATGTACAGTATTTTATAAGTTAAGAGAGAGAGAGTCAATTTAGTAATTAGAATGTTTCTAGTCCAAGATGGCAATCAAATCTTTCAGTCTTCATTCTAAGATGCTAGTGTAAGCCCTCTTCCCCCCTCTCCCATGCAAGTTCTGCCTTCAGCTTTCTCCTCAACTTGCCTCTTTCTCCACTGCTGCTGCTGCTGCTAAGTCACTTCAGTCGTGTCCGACTCTGTGCGACCCCATAGACGTTCGCCACTAGCTAACTGCTATTTGATCTGCTGTGTGAAAGTGGAAGGAGGCAGGACAGTAAGGGGATAGGGAAATTCTGTTTTGATAGGACTGATCTATACAATGGGTCTGACAGATGGGTGTTTTTGTGCTTTTAGAGGTTCTTTGGAGATTCCCATCATTAGAGACCTCTTCCTTGAGTGCCTTTGGTCTAGACAGACATAAGTGTTTGCCTACAACAACCTCTGTAGATTCTAGGACTCCTGTGTTCATCTCTAGCTTCTGGTCACTGGGGGCCTCTACAGCTCTAGTCAAGTCTTTTGAACGTGCCAACAGGCCTAACGCTGACTGACCTCTGTGTGGCCCACATCAAGTCCAGGAAAACACAACCTGTGCAAGTCCAGGTTGCACATTTGTCAACCCTGCCTAATCTGGGAGTGCTGGGGAATCCCAGGGCAGCCACCTCTAGTTTATGGCCACTGCCTTCTTTAATTTATATACAAGAGTCAGTGCAATTCTCTGTGTTTTACAACTAGGAAAAACAAGTCCCAAACTTGGGTTCCACAGAGCCCCTCTTTAGGCTTGAGAAGATGTAGCATCAGAACTACCTCCTTCTGGGTGCAATAGGAGCAGGATCCGAACAAAACAAATGCAAGAAACTCTCCACAGACCCTCTATTCTGTCCTGATCTTACCACATAGTACAACTGTCCTTCAACATCAACTTTGTACATAAAATTTTAGTTGAAATATAGTGATCTTTAATTGCCACTGACTGTTCTCAATCCTTGATAATACGGAAATGTGTCTGCCTCTCTGTCCTCCCTGCATTGCTGAGCTCAGAGCCTGGAACAAAGTAGGAGCCCAATAAATGTTTGCTGAATATATGAATGAAAGGGTCTGAAACCACCTTTGATTTTGCAGTGGATTCTCAGAGACTCTATAAAACAGACTCTTTTGTACATGTATTTTATACATCTATAAAATAATACATATGGATGGGCTATTTTTCACTCCCTGGCATACTAAGCATCCCTAATTTATACAATTGTTGGTGTTTCCCAGAATCTGTATACTTTAGCATTTGGCAACCAAGAAATTTAATGAATGAGATAATGACCAGGGGAAATTTTCATCTTTTTTTAATGAAGAATTGGATACATAAATGAGATTGTTCAGGTTTCTAGAAAACTTATGGGATGTCAAGTCAAACCTCAGAAAAGATATCTCCTAAAGCTGTGGGTACTATGGATATTGTTTGAGTGGTTTATTTCAAAACCTTGAAGCTGGACAAAACAACAAAGAAACACAAAAAATAGATTTAAAATATCTAGCAAAAATGTTAATGTGTACTGGCAGATGGGTGCTGTCTTTCTTGTAAGGTGCTTTTAGAGGTTCTTAAACATAGGTAATGCTATAAAGAGTTCATCATTCTATTCGACTTAGCTTTTGTGTATGTTTGAACATTTTCATAATACAAATAACATTTTAAAATGAAAGCTTGGAAACAGCAGACTCTATCCTGTTTTGGAAAGTAGGTAAAACTATTTTTTTTAAAAAGACAAAAATGGAACAGAAACTATATAGATTTTGCCATCTTATAATTAAGCTTTCATGGGTCCCATTAATACCCACCTGCCAATGCAAGAGTCATAAGAGACGCGGGTTTGATCTCTGGGTTGGGAACATCCCCTGGAACAGGGCTTGGCAACACACTCCAGTATTCTCGCCTGGAGAATCTCCATGGACAGAGGAGCTTGGTGGGCTATAGTCCATGTTAAGTTGCTTCAGTTAAGTTCGGTCACTCAGTCGTGTCCGACTCTTTGAGACCCCATGAATCGCAGCACACCAGGCCTCCCTGTCCATCATCAACTCCTGGAGTTCACCCAAACTCATGAGCATCTAGTCAGTGATGCCATCCAGTCATCTCATCCTCTTTCATCCCCTTCTCCTCCTGCCCCCAATCCCTCCCAGCATCAGAGCCTTTTCCAATGAGTCAATTCTTCACATGAGGTGGCCAAAATACTGGAGTTTCAGCCTCAGTATCAGTCCTTCCAACGAACACCCAGGACTGGTCTCCTTTAGGATGGACTGGTTGGATCTCCTTGCAGTCCAAGAGACTCT